>JAJHSJ010000009.1:36866512-37358442 GCA_021015155.1 Magnolia officinalis
GTTTTGGGACTATGATTATAGTCCAGGCAATCGGTAACGGATTGAACTCGTGGTTGAGATTCATTGCCACGTGGGTTGGATGTGTTCGACGAACTCGAGTCGTGCGTTGCCTGTCGGCAGTGGCTAGGCCACACGAAGTTGTTTATGCACTTCATGTCGTGCAGCTCAACGGGCGATCGTGCTAGTCGAGCTCATCAAGTAACCCGATCTGCCTTATGCATGTTCACCCTGTTGGTCGCTACTGCTTGAACCTAGGGTACCAAACTTACCAGTGGCGATCCCGTTTAACATGGTACCTAGATCCGCTAAGTCGCATGAGCCGGGCATGGTGGTATGGGACACCGTGGTCGAGCTGTCGGCCTACGCTGGGCCTTGTGCTCCCCGTAGTGACCATTGCGCAACCAACTCGTGAGCCGAATACGGTGGTATGGGACACTGTATTCGAGCTGTCGATACTTCGGCGAGAGCCGAGTACGGTGAGATCTGTGCTCGTGCTGACGGGCGACGAGTCCTCCGTGGTATCATCGAGTACACTCCAAGGGTCTGTGATTGGCCACGAGTCTTTCACAGCAACTAGAGTGTGAGTTGAGCCGAGTACGGTGAGACCTGTACTTGAGCTGACGGCTAGTGATTGAGCCGAGTACGGTGAGACCTGTACTCGAGCTGACGGCCAGCAATTGAGCCGCATACGGTGAGATCTGTATCCGCGCTGACGGGTGATGAGCCCTTTGCGATGCCTTCACTACGCTTCTCAAACCATAACATCGTATGAGAATAACTAGGATTGACGACCCTAGAATGGATCATGTTTGGGAATGATAAAAGGGAGGTACCTTAGTTTCCTAATACTGCTGTTTGAAATGGACTAATAAAAACTTGGTAATCATGCGCATCATCGCACCGCATGTGCTTTGTAGATGTGGCGCACTGAGGGAGTAAGCATTCGCGAACGTAAGATGATGTCACTTGAGGGTGGTTTGGCAAGGGCATACAGCATCATGTCATATCATTTTTGCATTTAACAAGAGTAGTTAGAAATGCTTGATTTGTACTGCTTTATCATTACTGCTTGATTGATTTGATAACATGTTAACTTATGCTTTACTGTTCCACTGAGTTGATCACTCACTCCCACGTTACGGGACGGTGTTGTACACACCAACCAGATTTGTTGAGTTTCAGGTGATGGCGATGCTTGTGAAGCAGAGCCGGACTACTTTTGTGATGATAGGAGGAGTTCTCCTATCTGTATCTCTCTGGCAGGTCAATGAAGACCTGATATTGTATTGACGGGGCTATGGTACATGGGATAGGAGGCAATACACTTCCTCACATCTGGTACATTTTAGAACTGCACCTGTATTTATTTAACCTGGTAATGTTATCACACTCTGGAGACTCATCATAAGTTATATATTTTATCTATCTATCACAGTCTTCCGCTTGCAAATCTAACTGTCTCTGGAGTATGATATGCTGTTTTGGCTTAATCTCACTCATGTTCAATGCACGAATACAGTCAACATTCAATCATCATTCATTTTGTTGCATAAGTGATGTTCTGGAACTCGGGAGTTGAGATTATGCTCGACCCCCGATTTTCAGGGCGTTACATAAGGGGTCCAACTACTTAAGTATTTTGGCCCATAAAACCCATTACAATAATATGTTAAATATAGGCCCAAAGGTTAGGGGCCTATCGGCCTATCAAGAAAGTTTCAGGATAATGGGCCTAGGAAACCCAACAAACAACTATGAATATTAGTCCAATAAAAACCCAATTGAAGTGGGCCTTCAGAATGCACTAATTATGCCCAAAATCTTATTAAAAATAGGGTAAGATATGTATAAGAATATTCCCAAATATGGTGCGCCATGCTGCCCCCAAACATATATTTATGGGCAACGATTTTGGGCCTATTGCTGAAATTCCAGCCCACCCACTATCTGGGCTTGCTGGAAATTCAATAATAATTAATTTATACAATCTTTTAATCCCTGGTGACTCACACATGTCACAGAGGGTCCCACCAGATGAAAGGAGTGAAACCCATAAATTAGGTGGGCCATACTGCTGGACTGGACGTCCAGCAGCAACCCAATGGGTTGGGCATCCCATGGTAGACGGTCCAATGGGCTGGGGCACCCCCCCCCCCCCCCCTAAACACATCAAAGTAGGCCCCACATGTGGAAATTCCACATGGGAGTGGGCCACACATATGTTGTCCACAATGGAGAAGATGGCATGGATAAAACATTCATCATAGTGGGCCTTAGGAGGGTGAACGGTCAGCCCATGGCTGGACGCCAGCCCTGCTGGAATGTCCAGCTATGGGCTACCGTTCCAGCCGTCATACTCCGTTTTTCTGAGGTGAAAGTGGTGTCCCACACCCCCAAGATGGATCCCAACATGATGGGCCACAAGATGGGCTATTAGGAGAGTCATAAACCCAAGTAAATCATGGAGGAACTTTATGGACAGCAAGGTAGGAATTAAAATTCTGCTGGGTAAAGATGTTGTTGTCCATACAATGTTTATCCAATAAGGTGGGCCCAAACTTCATCTATGATGGGAGGATGAATGGTTAGTATTTTTCTCATAAAATACAACAAGGTGGGGTCCACAATAGTGGCCCACCCCTCAGAAAATCAAGCTAAAATTTGTGTTTTCCCTCCATTCATTTGGGCTAGACAGTCTAGCAAGGTGGACCGCCCACCCCTAAGGGCCTCCCTTTTTGGGTGCTATTGCATGGACAATCTGAGGTGTGATCTATCACAGTTCAAGGTGGGGTCCACTTCTTCAAAATACACCCTACAACAAGAAGAAAAATAGTGGAAATCATGGACCAACCCCGTGCCAAACATCAACTACAACAGTCCATGCAAACAGTCCAGATTTTTGGACAGCTACATATGGCTAGACATCTCAGCCCATAACTAAATATATACGGCAAATAAAAAGAATTGTGGCCTCCCTTAGTGGGCCCCACACATGTCCAGATTAATAACTTAAGTCAAGACACTTGCATGCATCAAATGAGGTGCCCAAAAATCATGAAATGGGTGGTAGGGGCGTCCCACCATTGCTGGATTTTTGGGACATCCCAGGCCTACCAAGTGGGTCACACATATCATCATCCAAAATAAGAGAAAAGAGAGAAGGAAGGACAATCCGGCCATGGGAGTAGGGCACCGCCACTAATGGGCCCTCCCAAGAATAATCACACCCATAGATTTACACTAATTTGTACATACAACATACAACTAACACATGCATGGTTTATATTTACAATGGATGGTTGAGATGCCATCCCAACATGATGTTAAGGTCTAGATGACCTTAAAATGGTATAGATAATGAGATACATCATAATGGGGTCCATGGAGAATGGGCTCATCATAGAACATTGCATGCATGTAGGATGGGCCAAGGGCCACATCCATGGGATCAAATGGGATCCCCACCATGGATTGGTGGGTCCCATATGTTCCATTCATGAAGAAATAAGAAGATTAAGAGATGAAAAGAAAATCAGCAAGATATAGTCACCCACATGCAAACCAAGTTCTCAAACTTCCACACCATGTAGATCTTGGGCCAATGAAGAGAATTTGATGGTTGAGATGAGTTTTTAATGGTGGTATTGGAGGGATTTTGGAGCTTTGAGGGCTAAAGAAATGGGGGAATATGGGACATTGGGAGAGGGGTTTGCTAGCATGGAGAGAAAATGAGAAGGAGGGAGAGAGATAAAGAGAGAGAGAGAGAGAGAGAGAGTGTGTGTGTGTGTGTGTGTGTGTATAATGATTTTTTTTATAAGAAAAGGCAATGATTGCCTATGGGAGGAAAAAACAATGTTTTAGAATAGGGTAGGCTTTGGTAGTGTGTGGGGTGGGTAGTGTGAGTTATGCAAATTTTTGGTGGTGTGTGTAGTGTTGCATTGGAACTTGTGCCAAGGGTGGGGGTCCACATGCATTACACCTAAGTGGGCCACATGATTGAGGGTCTTTCAATGAAATATTCATAACTTTTGATCTATATATCAGATGGATGCACAAGACACGTCGTCGGAACCGCAACGACGATACGAACAATATGGCATAGGTCTCGGGCCGATCTAAGTCGGGACAACATGACCAGACTTAAGGATGACCGCAGACACTATCCGAGGGTGGCGGGTCGCTGGGATTAGACTAGTAAGACTGCGGGAACCAAGAGAAATGAAATGCATACCTACACACACATGCACATACGAACTTGGGTTAGGTCTTACATGTTATTGCTTTAATAGAATAATGTGCGTTCATGTCATTTAAAAAAAATTATATAAAATATATTTTTTTATATTTTCGGCCAACCCCGAGTTGACCGCCTGGTTTGGCCAGCCGAGGACGTGCTCAAACTAGCCGAACCATGCGCAAATGGGTTATATTGGGTATTTTTTTTCAAAATCCTCATTCCATTCTCATCTACTTCGGTCAGCCCATGGATTCCTTCAGCCAACCCATCACTCTAGTGTTCATGTAAGTGAATATTTTTTAGTTTCCCTCTAGATTTAAGTTCCTAATTGTGCATTATTATAGATTTCATCATTTTTCTTGAATCTAGAACTCTATTTTGTTGGATTTTTTATATAAATCTGATCTAGATCTTTTCATTTCATTTGTTGGTATTTTTTTTTTGCAAATATAGTCATTTTCTATCATGACATCTCGTTCTAAGCGTACTATGCGAGGCCCTCAAACTGGTTCTTCATCTCGATCTGCTAATCAGGTTGTGTGCTCTATCCGTTTAACCGAAAATGATTCAGAAAATGTATGTGATTTTCGTACCCGTAACATTGTCATTGAGCATACCATTGATACATATCATATTGCCCGATTCAGTCTTATAGAAATTCTATCTATGGTAGGATGGGATAAGATTTTTGCGTGGGGTAGTGTGACCTATTGGTCTATTGCAAAAGGGTTGTATGCATCTATAAATACTGCATTTTTAGAACAATTATCATTATACATTCAGTTTGTGGAAGACACGGTTTCTTTTAACCCCTCCATTATATCATCAATCGTAGGTATGGATATGGTGGAAGAGAGAATCTCTACTCCACCAATCTTTGAATATATGTACCAAACGGAAAGAGAATCTCTCACTAGGGAGTTACGCAATTTTAATGCAACCTGGCGTAACCATAACTCGCTCCCCACCTACAATCTTGTAACGCCCCGAAAAATCGGGGGTCGAGCATAACTCAACACCCGAGTTCCAGAACATCACT
This sequence comes from Magnolia officinalis, assembly GCA_021015155.1. Classification (NCBI taxonomy): domain Eukaryota; kingdom Viridiplantae; phylum Streptophyta; class Magnoliopsida; order Magnoliales; family Magnoliaceae; genus Magnolia; species Magnolia officinalis. The sequence continues at coordinate 36,871,789 of JAJHSJ010000009.1, forward strand.
TATGCAACATAGATAATGATGATTAAATGTTGTCTGCATTAGTGTATTGAACATGAGTGAGATTAAGCCAAAACAATATATTATACTCCAGAGACAGTTAAATTGCAAGCGGAAGACTGTGATAGATATATAAAGTATATAAAAACTGTGGTGAGTTCCAGAGTATGATAACATTACCAGGTTAATAAATTTCAAGTACATTTCTAAAATATACCAAATGTGTAAGTGTAATGTCTTCTATCCCAAGTACCATAGCCCCGTCAATACAATAACAGGTCTTCATAAACCTGTCAGAGAGCTACAAGTAGGAGAACTCCTCCTCCACATCATAGTAGTCCGGCTCTGCTTCATAAGCATCGCCATCACCTAAAACTCAACAAATCTGGTTGGTGTGTACAACACCATCCCGTAACGTGGGAGTGAGTGATCAACTCAGTGGAACAATAAAGCATAGGTTAACATGTTATCAATTTAGTCAAGCAGTAATGATAAAGCAGTACAATCAAACAATTCTAACTACTCTTATTTAATGCAAGTATGAAATGACATGATGTATGCCCTTGCCAAACCACCCTCATACGACACCATCTTACGTTCGTGAATGCGTTCATCCCTCAGTGCTTCACATCTACCAGGCACATGTAGTGCGATGATGAGCATGATTACTGAGTAATTATTAGTTTATTTCAAACAGCAGCATTGGGAAACTAAGGTACCTCCCTTATATCATTCCCAAACATGATCCATTATAGGGTCGTCAGTCCTAGTTAGTCTCATACGATATTATGGTTTGAGAGGCGTAGCGAAGGCATCACAAAGGGCTCGTCACCCATCAGCACGGATACAAATCTCACCGTATGCGGCTCAATTGCTGGCCGTCAGCTCGAATACAGGTCTCACCGTACTCGGCTCAATCGTTGGCCGTCAGCTCGAATACAGATCTCACCGTACTCGGTTCAACTCATGTTCTAGTTGCTGTGAAGGGCTCATCGTCAATCACAGACCTTAGAGTATACTCGAAGACACTACGGAGGGCTCATCGCCCGTCAGCACGAATATAGGTCTCACCGTATTTGGCTCTCGTCGTAGGTGTCGACAGCTCGAATATAGTGTCCCATACCACCATAATCGGCTCATGAGTCTGGTTGCTCACTGGTCACTACGGGGAGGCACGTGGCCCAGCGTAGGCCGACAGCTTGACCACGGTGTCCCATACCACCATGCCTGACTCATGAGTCTTAGCGGATCGAGGTACCATGGTTAAAAGGGATTTCACTGGTAAGTTTGGTACCCTAGGTTCAAGCAGCAGCGTCCAAACATGGTGAACATACATTAGACAGATCAAGTTACTTAATGAGCTCGGCTAGCTCGAGCGTACAACAAGTTGAACGATATGAAGCGCATAAGCACTTCGTGTGGCCAACCACTATCGCCAACCGAAGTACGACTCGGGTTCGTCAAACACATCTCACGTGACAAATGAAACTCAGCCACGCATTCATTTTCGTCACCGATTGTCTGGACTATAATCATAGCCCCAATCACATTCAATTGCAGATAGTTAAAGCAGTAATGGATCAAAATTCAAATCATACAACCAAAGTCTGATATTATCCGTTTAGGGCTGCCAGGGCTGTTGCACGCACTCGTTGCTCCACTCCCCCATCACCCATGACAGATCATGCAACGTAAATATGAATTTAAACATATGCATTACATAGCTAAAATCATAAAAGCAGTTGAGCATGTTATGAAGCACATCACAAGCATGAGTTTGTACATATTCAATTCCTAATCACACAACTATCCAAGGAAAACGTACACATAGTTAAAAGAAGTTGAGAATCATATCTCAACACCCTTATACATTACAATTTGCTAACTACTACTCATTCAGACATTTCAACAAACACTTTAAAAGACATACATCAACATACATGACATATATTGATCACATAGGCATTAGGCCAAATCCTTTCTCTAAGGAGTTGCCCCAATCATAACATGCGTACACCCACGACGGATAGTCATGGAAAGTAGGAATCCAAGTTCCATATTCATTTGAACATTTTCATAAACATTTGGGCTACCCATTTCAACATATATAGCATATAGTAGCCGTAGCGTGATTCAGGGCAAATCCTTTCGTCAAAGGGGTGTCGCCAATACAACGATCATATATCCATGACAATTAGTCATGGCGAGCACGAATGAGAATCCTATACTCATTCAATCATTTTCACAAACACTTAGAATACACTATTTTAGCATACATAATGTATATTAACAAAAACATGTATTAGGGTGAGTCCTTTCGCCAAACAAGTATTTTATCCATATATAATATATTAATACAGCAAATAATCATGGCAAACACATTCCAAAATTTATACGTATACGGTACTTTCTACAAATACCCAGAGTATGTAAAATTCTATATTCTTCATCTTTAATCGAAACGGAAAACAGACAGCACTTTGTACATATGCAATTGCATGCAAATCATGAATCTATCATTATCTGACATTGAAAGCGTTGAAAACCATAACCTATACATCTAAAGTCTGCACCTTTTGTCATAAAATCGTAACGGAGTCGATAGAATTGCTAAGCTTCTGTATACGGCTGTTTGGTAACCTATAGATCGAAAGAGGTTAGCTATTTCATAACCTACAACCTATACAACCCCAAAACAGATTAGGGTTAGGGTTTCTTACCTAGAAACGAAGTCGGAATCGTCGGGAAAGCGATGAGAATGGAGCGGTGCAGCTTGTGTAGTGGCAGGGAATAGCAGTTGGGAGATTCTCCCACTTCTCTCACTCTTTCTCTCTCTTTTCTCTCTAATCTCTCTAGGGTTTCTCTCAAATTCGTATGGCTGTGAGAGAGAGGTTTCTAAGGTCCTTATATAGCCTAAAAACTCACCAAATTAGACTTCTGGACAAGGTTTACTTAGGTTATAACCAAAGCGGACCTTTTCCAGCTCAATGGAGGACTTTTGGCGGGCCTCCTTGAGGCAAAGGTCGGACTTAAGCTCACCGACACTGGATCTACATTTAGTTAAATTTTTGTTTCGGTCGGGATTCCAGATCGCAAATGGCGGACCAGTTTTAGTTCAATGGTCAGCGGATCTCGATCGGAGATTCCGAGTACATGGATATGTGTATGAAATTTCTCCTGATCCGAGGGTGTAATTTGGTCTGATTCTGACGGTCAGGTTGCTTAAAACTGATCCGCAAGCGACATGTGCCAGATTACTATTCAAGATATTTATTTTGTAAAGAAAACAAGTGTTTTTACACTCTCTCACTCCGGACTCAAGCGAACAGCCGTGGGACACTGTCTGAGTTTGATTTCCGAGATGGTTGTCAATCCCAGCGAGGCGGTCCTAATTCCTTAACCTTGTGTTATTCGGACTTCCGACGTGCAGTCCAGATCTGATACGGAGTTTCGAGATGCTCCCGAGAGAAGCCGGGTAATGAGATTGATCCTAGATTTTAGGGTAACCTAGCGTCAATGATTCTACAAGTTTTTAGTCTTGCAGATCATATTTAAAGTGATTGGTGCTAATTTCACAGGTACTCTAGTTTAACACTGGCTAATTCTTGCCTAATTTATAAAGGATTTAGTCCTGAGTAATTTCTGTCTGAGGTGGTACCTGGACCTTTGTAGTTTGTATATAAAGTGATCCAAGTTATACTACTTAGCTAGTTTAAGTTAGTGTCTAGGATGAAAGTACATAGAAAGATTGAAAGAACGAGGTGGTGAAAGGTGGGATTTGTGAAGGAAATGGGTTAAGGAGCGATTTTAGACTGTAGGATTGAGTTCTGACAAGTTAATAAGGTGTTAGGATTGACCCATTGCCTAAGGACGTCTAATCCCAGGTTGGCAAAAATCCGAGATGTTACAAATCTTCTTCCCAATTAGCATGTCCTGCATCGTATTTTCACTTCGAATGTTTATCCTCGTGGTAGGAATAAGACAGATCTTACTCCCTATATGATGCGTATTCTTCATTCGGTCATTTCTGGTAGTTGTATCTGTCTTTCATCTTTGATTACTTTTCATATTATCGATTACCGATTTCATCCTCGTTATGGCTTTATTCCTTTTGCATATCTCATGACTTGTATTGCATTACGATATAATGTTCAAATTCCTGCAACTAAAGCACTGGAGTTTCAACTCCCATTTAGTAATGCCAATATCAACATGATGCAACTTGAGTTAAGACCTGAGCAGCGAGGACATTTGTTCACAACCTCAAGTGTAGGGTCGCAATGTAGTAATAATATCGGTGAGACCGAGGTCGAATCCACAGGGACTAATCTCGTGTGTATTCTGAAGGTAACTTGATCTATAACTAGAAGAAGATGTGAATCTAAATTTGAATTAATTGAGAGAGTAATTATGATTAAAGTGATTAAAACTAACAAATTCAAAGGTGGTAACTAGGGTTTTCAAGGATCTGCTTATAGAGATCAGGGAACCCTCTTACTTGATTCAAGTCACACGATTGGAATTAGAGTATTATCCTATCCAATTGGAAGATATACAATTAAGATCAATCTGAACTTTCCTTGACCTAATTCTCAATGGAGGAGAATTGTGATAATTGGAAGAGATTCCATCACCAAACCATGCCCATGAGACAATGGCTAACAACAGGATTTACTAATCCCACAATCTGAAAATCAGGAAAAGAAGATACTCAAAGCTATTGTAGATCTATTGTAATTTGAGTCACAATAAATTATTAAGAACTGAAAGTATTCCTTTAAAATTAAACTAAAATCAAAGAAGGTTCAAAATAAATATGAATCAAAGTAAAAGAAACATCCCATCACGCGACAAGATTCACCTCTTAGCCCTAGCTAGGAGGTTTAGCCAACCATAGACATGATTAAACTAAAATCTCTTAAGAAAAGCATAAAAATGACTAAGGAAGAGGAAGAAAAACTCTTAGCAATGTCTTCTCCATGCTTTTTCTCCACTCCTCAAACCCTATAAGATACCTAGGAACATCCTAGGGACTCCTATTTATATTTTTGTAACACCTCCTTTTGCACCGATTTGGAAAAATTCGGAAACCGTCTAAAATTTACGCAGTTCGCGCAAAATCTGCGTAACCTTAGATTGGTCGAGGACAACCTTCGACTAGTCGAGGGTCTCCTTCAACTGGTCGAGGATGAAGGGAATTTAGAGGATTTTGTCACTGGAGTTTGAGTAAAGGAATCTTCGACTAGTCGAGCAGGAGCCTTCGACTGGTCAAAGATGGGCTTAGCTAGTCGAAGGAGGCAGATTTTTAGAGTTCCTTTTCTTCACTTCAAGTCTTCAATGCTCTTCATTCCTCACTTGGTTTTCATACATCTTTGGCATTTGAATTCTTCATTCTTGGTCTCATAAGATCCATCCTTGGCTTTGGTGATTCTTGAGCGTTAAATCCACGCTTTTAGCATCCTTTTCAATCCAAGTTCTTAAATTCACCTTGCAACATAAATATGATTAAAATAGAACATTAAGCATTATCATGTTCATAAAACCAAGTAATAAATGAGAGATAATATGCAATATTTGACCCTCAACACAATCCCCAACCAGCATTTTGCAAGTCTCGAGCAAAGTATGTGAAAAATGAACTTCAATGCGCAATGTTCAAACATTTTTTCAGAAAATAATCTTTTATGTAATCAAGTATGAATAAGTAGACTCAAGATGAGAAAGTGAGATTTTAAAAACCTAGAACCGAATCACAAAAGCAATCAATCAAATAAGTTCTCTATCCATTAAGTCAGAGCATAATTCGCATATTAAGTTTTTCAACATGCTCAGTGAAAATCAACTTCTCATAAAAATACTATGTTTTCATAATTTAGTCATGCTCATCACTTTGAGATTAGTTGAAAACTCAAGTATTGATTTTGTGAGACCCGACCTGAGTTCGCATGTGTGCATGTGTGTGTGAGTATGCATTCCATTCATCTTGGTCCCGCTGTCCAACCGGTCAAATTCCGATGACCCGCGACTTTTGGTAAGCGTTTGCGGTCTTCCTCGAGTTCGGTCACGTTGACCTGACTCGGATCAGCCCGAGACCCATGCTATCTTGTCTGTATCGGCACCACGGTTCCAATGCCGCATCCCGTGCATTAATCTAATATGTACATCTCAAGTTATGAGTATCGATCGATTTGGGTCATTGATTGCATGATTGGTGGACCCCACCATGGTTTGCACATTTTTGTATACACATGATGTCACCCTAGGCTGAAATTTCTAAAAGGCTACTACCCTACAACCTTGTTTGTATCTCCCTACTATAATTATTACTTTCTCTACCCTAGGTAAGAGAGGTAATGATTGCTTCCCTTAAAAGCTTTTTCCCTCTCTTTCCCTCTCATTTCTCTCTCTCTTCTCTTCTTCCCTAGCAACTTCCCTCCATTTCTCCAGCCCATCTCCCTCTCCATTTTCAGCCCCTTCTCCCTTTAATACCCTCCCATCTAACCTTCAACAATCCATCTCACCCATTGAAACATGTCCCTTGGAGCATGAAGAGTAGATTGATGTAACTTTGGAGTATGATCCATTAAGGTGGGTGTTCTCCTTAGCTTCTTTTCTCTTGCTTCTTTTTTCTTTCTTTTCCTTACATGCATGGAAGCATATGAGACCCACCAATCCATGGTGGAGGTCTTACATGGCTCCTAGGATGAAGGCCAAGGGCCTAGATCCTACTCATTTCCTTTCATGGTGGGCCATTCTCCATGGATCCACCATGATGCCTTCTCTTTTATTCTTGCATCTCATAGGCCATCTAGGCCTTTGCATGCATGTATGGAGGGTGTCCCTACCCTCTAGCAAATTATCTTGATTCATAATAGCTTGCATGTAAGTGTATACATAGTGGATGGTGTGGATTGATTGGGCCTTGGACTTTTCTTTACATACATAGCAGGCTACCTTTTGGGACCCAGTTGAGGTTAGATGTCCTCCTTGGTGGCCCTAAGGTAGGCCCATAAGGCCCTTATAGGTGGTTGAAGGCCCACCATGGACCTTGTTAGGCCTGTCTCCTCCTTGAGGCTTTATTATTCTCCTAGCTTGTGGGTTATCCCAAAGTATTGGGCCCCCACTAGAGGACTTCGCTTCTCCTTAGTACCTATCTATGTACCTAGACCTTGTCTCTCCTTAGGACGGAGGAATACATTCTACAGGTAGCACACTTACATCATTATGACCCATACGCATCATCTGTATGAATTGATTCCATTGTATGGTGGTTATTGAAGGATGGAGTTTCTCCCCTTGTGCACATTGTGTGCCTGCAGCTAGTGCATGATCTGTGTGTGTGACTCATGCATTGGCATAACATTTCATGATGATACCGCCCTTGCTTCATCAGGGTCTCGCCTCCACTGAGATATTTGTGGATGACCGTATGACTGAACACCAGAAATATTACTTGAGCATACTGGGAGCATAGGATCCCATGGGTGAAATTTCCAAAACTTCCATGGTACCAAGGATCTGCTCCAACGTCGTGACCGAGTGAAAACTATGAGTGCACGAGGGCCTTATACCGTTAGGCCGCGACTCTCATTATCATGTAGTCGGTTGGATTGGGGTGTGGCCTTACCTGCCTGGTGTGAGGAGGCATTGCTAGGTTGAGTTTGACTAGCTCGTAAATGGGTCCGCTACCTTTAGGCCTTGTTGGTGATTGGCTGTCCACAAGTGGGTAGTGAGGTCTCTTACGTTCGTTTGACTATGCGGGGTCTGTAGAGCGGTAGTCATTCAGCAGTGTAATGGACGCCGGTGATTTCCTTATTATTGGAAATATACTTAACATATGGTTTGGTTATGATCACTGACATTACTTGCATCACATTAGCATTGGCTGTGTAAGCCCCTTCATGCATTGCCTTGGTATGGCTCCCAGTACTTATTACATAGTATTCATGATAAGCCTTGGTAAGGATAGTGATATTCTCATTGAGCATGTTCTTTCCACGTACCTCTTGCTATTCTTCTGTGTACCATTGACACACACTTTCACCACCCTCTAAGCTTCTATAAGCTTATGCACAATTGATGCGTGCAGGAGACTCTAGGCAGGTGTCGTAGTAGTAGAGCGTGGAGCAGAGTTGAGCAGTGAGGACTCCAGTGTTGCTGATTTCTCTCTCTTTTCTTATTATCTTATATATGTCCTTTTGGACCTGATGTAAGCTTGTAAAAGCTCAAATTCTTAGTGGATTTTGTGATGTGTGCCCCTGGTTATTCTCAGATGTACTTGTTGTAATCTTGGGTATGCTCATATTGGAATGATTATACTGTTATGGAAATCCTTCTTGTAGGATCTCAGGATCGGAACCTATCTCAGGAGCCGAGAATGGGGTACTACGGAGGCTGTTGCGGCCAGAACCGACCATCGGGTTCCTTATGAGTCCGGTTACCAAGTCTAAGGCGTGACAGATTCTGAACTTATCCCCTTTTTCTTCTTTTTCCAGTTTTTAATTTTATATCAACGCTCATTTGTATTCATTCAGTCTTTTCATCTTTTCTCTTTTCTTTCAGATTTTTCATTCTTTTTTAACCTTCTTCAATCTTTTCACCATACATGACCCTTTTTGTCGATCTCTTATTTTTTTAACCGGTTCTTTTCATCTTTTAAGGTGGATAAAATTCTCCAGACTCGGTTCTCAATAACTTTTAATGATCATCATACTAACAATAAAAAAATCTAGTATTATTCATAGAAAGTAAATTGAACGTGGCTTATAACTTAAATTAACATGTTATTCAAACTTCCTCTTAATCAATTGAGCGCAAGAACTGTAATTAATATATTACTTATATGATCAAACTCCTAACAATTAAAAATTCAATATCTATCTTATCATCATACTCAAAGCATTCTTAAATACACAATTCATCGCTTTTAAACAGATAAACATTGAAAAATTTTTCAAAAAATTTGTAAATTTTGCTCAAAACTAAGAAAACACTGATTAGTTTACCTAATCTCTCATCCCAACCTAAAATCTACATTACCCTCAATGTAAAAGAAATAAACATGATTTGCAAAAGAGACAACATAATTGAAGGAGAAGTGATGGAAAGATAGTACCTGATGAAGGAATTTTGAGGCTTTTTCCAAAGGATCTTAGCGTGAAGGTGGGTTAGCACAAGAGACTCAAACAGACGATAAACAAATTATCCTAAAACAGTGAAAAGAAAACTATCCTAAACAACGAAAAGCAGTAAACCTAATTACACCTTCGTCAGACTAGGAGGTAAATCCTAGTATACAGGATCATTCAGGGGTAAGGACATGTCCTCTGAATCAAAATTTTCAACAAATGGCTTTAAAAGATGTCCATTAACTTTGAACTCATTGCCATTGTTTGGATTTCGAATCTCGACGACCCCATGAGGATAAACATTAGTAACAATGAAAGGGTCGGCCCAACGGGATTGGAGTTTTCCTGGAAAGAGATGTAACTGAGAATTGTACAAAGGGACTTTTTGACCAACTAAGAATGATTTTCGAAGGATGTTCCTGTCATGGAACACCTTCATCCTGTCCTTGTAAATTCTCGAGTTCTCGTATGCGTCATTCCGGATCTCCTCGAGTTCATTCAATTGTAGTTTGCGCAGCTGTTGAGACTCAAATATTGCATAATTTTCCTCATTTATATCTTAGTTTTATGAACATGAATCAGCTTAATATTCTATTTTACTCATGTATGTGTGTAAGGTGAATTTAAGTACTTGGATTGAAAAATGGTGTTAAAAGTATGAATTTGATGCTCAAGAATCACCAAGGCAAGGGATGGATTTTAGGAGATCAAGATTGAAGAATTCACATGCCAAAGATCCAAGAAAACCAAGTGAGGAATGAAAAGAATCGAAGATTTGAAGTGAAGAATCCTGAAATCATCCTAAAAAAGTGTATTCTGAAGCTCTGAAGTCTATTTTTTAAAACTGCGCAGCGGGAAATTTATTTTAAACAAACTGTGCAATGAGAAGTCTATTTTGAGAAACTGCGTAAATTTGAGGCAGTTTCTAGAGTTTTTCGACTTTGTACAAAAATTGGAGTTCCCCACTTATAAATAGGTTTCCTAGGGCATTCCTAAGCATCATTAAAGCATTCAAGAGCAATATTTAGGGTTTTTAAAGGGTTTTCAATTTTATAAGTTATTTTTTTCATTTTAGATCTTTTCTATTTGCATTTATTTTTATCTTGTTGCTTTCTTTTTCTATTCTAGTTATGTTTTTCTAAGTTCCCTCTAGCCTAAGCTAGAAGGGAAGCACATGAGTTTAATAATTGTTTAAGTTATGATGATTGATTGTTTTAATGATGAGAAGAATGGTGTATGCATGTTATCTATTGTTTAGGTTTTATTTTTTATCCTCTTTTGAGATCCATATGTTTCCATCATATAAGATCCACATTGATGGACAGGCTTACCCTAGATCAATCAGATTTCCTAGATAGGAGAGGTTCTTAACCTGTTATATTTCTTTGATTTTCATTATCTTATTGATATTGAATTCATAAAATCACTGGAGCTTGAGAATATATATCAATGGTGTAAATCCATGATTTTCTAATCTTTTATATCATCTATTTAAAATATTTAAACTGTTTTATTTTCCGATTAGGCTGACCATAGTCCTCAGTTCCTAGTTGTGTTATCCAAGTCATCATGATTTTGGAACATTAACCTATGTGTGGAACTTTAAAGCTTGGGTGTTGTTTTAATTTAGTTGAATTACATCCATTCAAAAATCCCAAAATCAAATCATCAGATTAGTTTTTATTACTTAGTTTGTTTCGCATTTGATTTTCTCCTTCTCACAATTCATCTCCCTATAGGATCGACCCTGTATTCACAGGATATTACTTACGAACCTCTGCACTTGGAGCCAAGCAATCAGTAGCGAGCCAGCATTGTTTAAATTGAAGTTCAGATTTTTAATTGCCTAGTAGTCCCTATGTTCCAACTCCACAGGTAAGTGGCAAGCTTTCCCATAGACAGGTCTGAAGGGAGACATTCCAATAGGGGTCTTGAATGTAGTACGATAAGCCTATAAAGCATCGGTCAATCGGATTAACCAATCCTTACAGTCAGGGTTAACCATTTTTTTTCTAAAATATGTTTAATTTCCCTATCGAAAATCTCAACTTGCCCACCTATTTGTGGGTGGTATGGAGTGGACCCGATAGTCATGTGAATCCCAATATTGGATCTCATGATCGTGGCCCACTACTCTAGATGATCTAGTACTTTGCATTTTTCTTCTTATTATTATTAGGAATATTATGGATGGTTTAGATTTCTTTAATTAGTTGTTATTTTTGTTACTTCGTCTCTAAGTAATAGGGTGCGCACATGGTGCGGCTTTTGGGATATAGGTTTTTCTTATAAATAGGGAGATTTTTCATTGAAGATGATTAATAAAATTCTGTATTTTCTTGCTTCTCTAATTCTCTGATATGTGGAAACCTAATTGGGTGCAAAACCCTCCCTTCTTTAAAGGGTTAACTACCACAGTGCGAAGCCACACCCATCTCAAATCGTCCCCATCTCCTACCATCCATATTTTTCATCTCCTACAGCCATCCCCTCATCAAATTCACCCACGTTTACAACTAATCTTTCCGATACAGTAGATTTTCAAAATCTGGCCCTGTAGAGGGTTGAAATTTCGGCGGAGCACCGTGTTCAAACCGAACATCCGTTTGGCCTGAAATTTGGAGGGAAGGTGGCCCATCCCTGGCCAACTTGGCCCTAACTAGACGATTCCATATTCATGGGCCTCACACATGTGCAGGCAGCCATCCACGCACGTGTGTCAGGCCGGTTTGCTGTCCACACGTGCAAGTTGATCACAGGTTCCTTCTCATCTCTATTTCACTCCTCTTTCATAATCCTAACCCTAGATCATCTCAAATCCCCAAGTTCTATTCCACTTTTGAAACCCTAGTTTTTGCCGAATTGAAACGTGAGAATCTCTTGGATTGGGAAATAATCCTTTGTATGTGTGGATGAATCTACTATCCTTTGAGCATTGTTTAGTCTATAATTTTTAATTGATTCAGCCCTAACATGTGTAGGCTTGGACCCTCATAGATTTCCCTTATTGAATGCTTGACTTTATGTGGGATGTGGAATTATTGTAATTGTATCTAAATTATTATGATCTAAAGCCTAAAATCTTACACATCATATCTAATTTTCATGTTCTGCATCAAATTTAGTATCAGAGCCTAGGTTTTTCATAGGGGATTGCATTGCATGTTTAGGGTTTAGTCTACTTGCATTTATTTTGCATTAAATTTTATCATATAGGGCTGTTTAGGACCCACATTCACAACATAGACTGCTGAATCTTCTATTATCAGAAATTTTCCAATTTTCATTGTTGAATTTTCTATTAACAAACTATTTGGACAGTTATGTTGCAGGAATTTTAGTAGCGTTATGTAGTTTCCCTCATATAGAGTCCTATAAGAGAATTTAGTCTCATTTAGACTCATATAGTTACATTAAAGGACCTTTGAGTTGAGTGGGTAGTTGTATGCCCATACGTACTGGTCGCGATTTTGGGTTGCACCCTGCACTAAACATGTAGCAATTACAAGAGTCAATGGACAACATAACCCAACAGTTTGAGTCTTTGGGTAGACGCTTTGAACAACGTATTGACCAATGCTAGGATCAGCTTAATGTGCGCGTTACCCAGCTAGAGACCTCCGCCTGGGCAAACCTTGACATTAGGGAAGATGCCCAATCTCAGGAAGGTGGTCAGGAGGATAGACAAGGGAATGAGGGTGGCCAAAGAAACAGACATGGGCGCGCACCCGTGCACCCACCCTGCGAGGGGCATCATGATCATTATGACCTAGATGCGCAACCCCTCAAGGGAATTAGAGTAGAGGCCCATATGTTTAATAGCCACTTGGGCCCTAAAGTTTTCTAGATTGATTGGCGGATAGGAACCACTATTTTGAGTGGTACGACATGTCGGATGCTCATCAAGTCCGATTTACCAAGATGAAGCTTGTGGGCCAAGCAAAGAGGTTTTGGGCTACTATAGAGCAAAAGAAAAAGAAGTTGAGGAAACCCCCAATAGTCCATTGGAGAGAAATGAAAGAAACTCTTAAGTTAAAATATCTCCCTTTCTCTTATCACTTGAGGTTGGTTGAGGAATTGAAGTCCAAGTCTAAGTCTCTCCATATTCTAAATACCAAAGACTTAGAGTAAGAGAGTGAGTCGGAGTCAATGGTGTATGCCCTTGTGGCTAGTAAAAGTGCACTAGAGGCTAGTGCAGAATTACCCACTGAGGCCATTCCAGTAGTGGATGAGTTTCGTGATGTCTTTCCCGATGATCTATCGGATAAGCTTTCCCTTATGAGGAATGTACAGCACATCATTGATTTAGTCCCTGTGGCTAATCTACCAAACCTGTCTGAGGTGATCAATAGGGGTCTGAAAAATTTACTCAGGTGTTTAGTGGGGGAGCACACCAGGACGTGGGACACTGCACTACCTATAGTCAAGTTTGCATTTAATAGTTCTATTAATAGATCCACAGGTTTAAGTCCTTTTAAAGTCGTTACTAGTTATAAACCTATGAGGCCTATTGATCTTGTCCCTATGTCCCTGTCTCATAGGCCATCAGAGTCTGCAGAGTCCTTTGCACGTCACGTTCATTCATTGCATCAAGAAATCAGGCAAAAGATCAATACTAGAAATGAACATTATAAAATTTCTGCTGACTAACATAAACGATTCAAGGAATTCAATGCATGGGACTCTGTGATGTTCTGCATTAGGTCAGACCGGTACCCTCATGGAGCCATTCGTAAATTACATGTGTGTAACGCTGGACCATTCAAAATTATAAAACAAAATGGTCTCAATGTGTATGTGGTAGATCTTCCACCTTCGATGAGAATTAGTTCCATATTCAATGTGGAGGATCTAGTTACATTTCAGGAGACCATTGATATATTGTCCAACCTCTCACCTAACCATCTTGATTCCCCAGACCTTTTCCTTTATTCATGGCCCCCTCTCGACCTATCTTCCCAGCCTCTACCTCCCATACCTAATCTTCCCACACCCAGAGAGGTGATAGAGGATATTCTAGACCATTAGATAATATCGATGTCAGAAGGTGGATTTCAAAAGTTCCTAGTCAAGTGGGAGTCACTCCCAGCTTCAGACAGTACATGACTCACTGAGGAACTTCAGAGACTTGATCCTAACATCTTGAAGTGGTTCAAGAGTTTTGTTTCGCCAGTGGCGAAATATTCACAGCTGAGTAGAGTTGACGCAGACATCTCGCGCACACGCACGCCCCCCTTACGCACGTACGCAAGGAGGAGGGCCCCACCTTCGATCTAGATCGATGACGACATTCATAGAGGGCCTCCTAGTTAGAGGATTGTGTTTTATTTCCTTGGAGTGGATCCGATCGTCATGTGAATCCCACCATTGGATCTCATGATCGTGACCACTACTCTAGATGATCTAGTACTTCAAGTTTTTCTTATTATTGTTATGAGGAATATCATGGACTATTTAGATTGCTTTGATTAGTTGTTATTTTTGTTACTTCATCTTTAAGTAATAGGGTACGCACATGGCGCGACTTCTGGGGTATAGGTTTTTCTTATAAATAAGAAACCCCTTGTAGGGTTTTCATTAAAGAAGATTAATAAAATTCTGCATTTTTCTGTTTCTCTAATTCTCTGATTTGTGGAAACTTAATTGGGTATGAAACCCTCCCTTCTTTGAAGGGCTAACTACAGTGGTGCAAAGCCACACCCATCCCAAATTACCCCCATCTCCCACCCTCCATATTGCTCATCTCCTACAGCTATCCCCTCATCAAATCCACCCACGTTTGCACCTAATCTTTTCCCTACAGCAGATTTTCAGAATCTAGCCCTGCGGAGGGCTGAAACTTCAGTGGAGCACTTGTTCAAACCGAACATCTGTTTGGCCTGAAATTTGGAGGGAAGATGGCCCATCCCTAGAAGAGTAAGCCCTGGCTAGCCGATTCCATATTCGTGGGCCCACACACGTGCAGGCCGCCATCCACGCACGTGCATCAGGCTAGTTTGTTGTCCACACGTGCAGGCCGATCACAGGTTTCTTCTCGTTCTATTTCACTCATTTTCGCTTTGTTTCCATAACCCTAACCCTAGATTATCTCAAATCCCCAAGTTCTATTCCACTTTTGAAGCCCTAGGTTTTCCCGAATTGAAACATGAGAATCTCCTGGATTGGGAAATAATCATTTGCATGTGTGGATGAATCTACTATCCTTTGAGCATTGTTTGGTCTATAATTTTTAATTGATTCAGCCCTAACATGTGTAGACTTGGACCCTCGTAGATTCCCCTTGTTGAATGCTTGACTTTATGTGGGATGTGGAATTATTGTGATTGTCTCTAAATTATTATGATCTAAAGCTTGAAATCTTGCACATCATATCTTATTTTCATGTCCTGCATCACTTATATAACTTGTGACATTGGAGGTTCAATAAAATTTATTAACTAGACCACTTCATTTGAGAGGCCTTTCTTCGGGTATTATTCTAGTGTTTCATGGTAAAAAGAAAAGGAAAGAAAAGAGAAATTCAATATCCAGCATTGTTCTTTAACATGTTTCTCCTTTTTTTACTCTACTTTGATTTTTCCTTTTTTTTTTTCTTGATTTATTGTAATTTTCAGATATACATACATACATACACACACACACACACACACACACACACACACACACACACACACACACACATATATATATATATATATATATATATATATATATATATATATATATATTTGTTTTTTAAGAAATGAAAAAAAAAAAAAAAAACCTTCTGCCATACCAAATGATTTGTGATTTGATTTGATTCAACCCAAAATATGATTTTCAATATGATAATGATTTTGATAACATTGTTCCTTTGAAATGTCACCACCCATTATCTTTTGTAGGGGCAAAGTCCGGGAGGACTTTTCACTCATTACAAGAAAAAGAGACATAACCGACACATGGGCTACCCTTTGCCTACGGCCAATTTTAACGACCGCAAGCAAAGGGTCCCAATAAAAATAAAAAGAGGCATAGCCCTAATTTCATTTCGGCTCTCCACCCACCGACTCTCTCTCTCTCTCTCTCTCTCTCTCTCTCTCTCTCTCTCTCTCTCTCTCTCTCTCTCTCTCTCTCTCTCTCTCTGCCTCTGCCTCTCGCTCTCCCTCTCCACTCCCTCAAGCTCTCCCTCTCCATTCGCTCTCGCTCTCCCTCTTGCGCGCTCTCCCTCTCCCTCTCTCTGCCTCTCCCTCTCACTCTCTCTATATCTATCTCTCCCAAAACCCTAGTCCTCAGTCTCTCTATCTCCTTAGCCCTCTACTGCAGTTCGGCCCTCTCAATGGTAATCGGCCTTCTCTCCCTATACCTGCAGTTCAGTGAGAATTGTTGTTTCAAATCTGCATACGAGCACGAAGAAATCATTTTCTGAGACGTGAGTGTTTGTTGACTTAACTTTTCTTTTGTTGTTTTTACTTGAATTTTTTTTTTCTTTCTTAAATCGGAAGTGGATGATCTATGCAGAATCAAAGGGATGTATTATCATTTCAATGAAAGATCAGGGTAGAAGGCTCCGTTAGTTGCAGATGATGTTTATGAGATAATCATGAAGGTAATCTCCCCTGTTCTGCATAAAAATGTTGGGATTCTGATTTTTTTCGGTTGTGAATATTTACTATGATTTCTTCTACTGGTAGATAACAATTTTGAACACTTGATAATAAATTGGGATAACTTGAATATGCAAGACTGCATGTTGTTAGAATTGAAAATTTAGAGGTTTCACTTTTTAATGATTGTAACTCCTCACTATATCAAACTCAGAAGAATTGCCCAGTGCATCATTTGGCATTGGATAGTGGGCCCCACCTCAGAATGTTTTACACTACTGGGTAGGAGGGACCCACTTTATGTTGAATTAGCCTATTTTTCAGCCTGATTAGTTGATCCTGATCCTATGAGCAGGATCCTGCAATATGGGCTAGATTGGGTTTGGTCTGGCCATCTGTTTCCATGCTCTTGATTATGTGATGTGGATCATTTGATTGTGGTGAATTTTAGGCTTAATACAATCCAGGTGACATTCACCATCCAACAGTCAATGTTCTTCAAGGGTGGGCCTGCTTATGTTCTTCAAAGCATTTGAGTTGTGATATAAATTGAGAGTATATACATGAAATACTTCACGTTGGGCCATTCCCCTTTTGTGCATAATGGTTTAGAGAATCAACAGATAGGTTATGGTGCTCTTTTGAATTCCCCTTTTGAGAGTATATACGTGAAAGATTTCATGTTGGGCCATTCTCCTTTTGCATATAATGGTTTAGAGAATCAATAAATAGGTTATACTGCTCTTTTGAATTCTTCCATTGTTGGGGTTCTAACATCCTTTTCTGATTCTATTGGTTCCAGAATGCTGGCCTTTGGATCGTGAAATAATTTATGACAGAGACTTCGACTATGACTACTTTGGTTTCAAAACTCTTGAGAGATCCTACCTATTCAAGGATTCAGGTAGGGTTGTAGAAAGGCCACAACATATGTTGATGAGAGTTGCTGTTGGAATTCATAAGGATAATATTGACTCTGCCCTCAGAACATACCATTTGATGTCACAACGTTGGTTCACACATGCTTCCCCTACTCTTTTTAATGCTGGGACTCCGAGGCCTTAGGTACCATTTGTTGAGTTTTGTTTTCGTTCTAATATATTGGTTTTTGATTTGTTTCTTAATGAGCTCTTTTTTTTTTTTTTTTTTTTTTTTTTCAGATGAGTAGTTATTTCCTTATTTGCATGAAAGATGATAGCGTTGAAGGATTATATGATACTCTGAAGGAACGTGTTGTCATTAGCAAATCAGCAGGAGGCATTGGTGTTTCCATTCATAATATTCATGCGACAAGCAGTTACATTCGTGGTACAAATGGGACCTCCAATGGCATTGTCCCAATGCTACGAGTGTTCAATGATACTGCCCGTTATGTTGATCAAGGGGCTGGCAAGAGAAAGGTATTGCTCATAGCCTATTAAGATCTTATGTGATTGGAATAGTTCTGTAGTGCATTTTTTCAATAAAAACTTCTTCTTCTATTTTGGTTATGTAATCCATTTGCTTTGATGGACATCTTTTAAGCTGAATGTTTGTATGATTTAGTCAAATATATTGAATTTATTGTATGTTTGTTGTGAAAACTCAATTTTTAGGTGTTAGGCCCTATCATTCTTCTGCCAAAGCCAACCCAAAATAGGTAATGGTACCCTATCTTGCTTATTTTCCCACTAATATGCTGCTTGTGTGGGCTATATGACGTAACACTGAATCTATCAATTTTGACAATAACTGGCAAAACCTTTGTTTTGTTTTTGTTTTTTGGTTTATTATTATTATTATTATTATTATTTTGGTTTTATTTATTTATTTTTTTAATCCTCTTCTTCTTCTTATGTCGTTCTGTTGTAGTCTTTGTTTTCTTTAATAAAGCATGCTACTGAAAACTTAAAGTTACCTTAATGTAATCATGGAAGTTTATGCCCTACATTTTTTCGGGGTCATTAGACTGTATAAATTTTACAGTTAAAACATAATCGCCATTGAAATCATTAGTCATAGCAATTCAAATTCTATAAAACTTATGCAAAAACCTAAAGGTAACATTTGCCCATTACAATATTACAATTCATTTTGTTCTTACGCCTCACCTAAGAATTCTGCATGACATTGATACATAGGAAAAGAGTGTGGTAGAAATAAGGATGAGTTGAGATGGATAGCAACAAGATGGTAAATGAACACATTGAAGGAAACTTTGGAGTAGCCCAATGAATAAAGTAGTTTTTTTCTCACATGCGGTCTACAGAGCTTATGTATATTAGGATGAGTGACACTAATTTTCTTAAAATTTTATTTTTATTTTTGGTATGTTTACAGGTATTGTTTTGGCTAGCTTCGTTATTGACCAAAACCCAAGACTTCTGCCTCCACTTCTTCTTCTTCTTCTTCTTTTTGGTACATTGGCATATATGATATGTTACCCATAGTCCCATACAAGCTTTCGTTGCAGTCTAAAGGATCAGTGATTGAATGGTCCTTAGGTATGCTGATTGAAGTAAATTTGGCCCATTTTTTTTTTGGAAAAATGCAGCGCAGCAATTTGGAAATTGTGACTTTTAAGCTATAGGCATGCTTCATGGTGGGACACTAGATGAATGGATGGAAGATCCTGCTAAAATCACTCATGCAGCGGGCCCCATGGTGGATGATTATATCCGGTAAGACAAATTAAATGTGGAATGTTGATTATAAAGTTTTCTATTTTCAGGCCAGCGACAAAAGGAAGGTAATATAGTCTTGGCATGTCAATTGTGGACAGAGCATATAATCACATGAATCAAACAATCCTAACTATCTAATTACGACTACCTAACAACCGGCTAGAAGTAAGATAGTAAGTGGTCCAACTTAAAAGTGAAAATCGAATGTTATTTTCTCATTGCATTTTTTTTTCGTTATGCTTCATCCACGGTTGGGTCAACAATTTTTTTAACTGAATTGCAGACATAAATGTGTTGCCTTCAGTTTCATATGTTTATCTCATAGTTTACAATACCCTATTTTTCACCAACATTCATTTATTTTCCTTATTTCAAATGCTTCTATTGCTTCATTTTTCTTTCATTCTGTCTTTTGGTTTTGCACTTGGGATTGTTTTTGTTCTGCACATGAGTGTATAACAATGCACCCTGAATGCAATTAACTATAGTATGATGTGAATGCAATTGACTCTAGTCCATTTTTTTCCATTTCCATTAATGACAATTTGAATGCATTTAAAATGGCAAGAGAACCAGTATGCTATAATAGTCGATGATTGCCACCCTCAGTCAGTATGTTACCATTGCACTCACTTTGAATGTTTCAAAGTTATGTTGTTTTCATAATTAAAAATAATTGTGAAGCATCCACTTTTTTTTCTTTAGTTGTTTTCAAGATTTTGATATGTGATTTTTCCCTAAATTGGCTTATGTAGGGATGGAGATGTATTTAATTTTGTGCTTGTAAATCTAATGGTTCATAACCATTGTCATTCATGAAAACCTTACCCAAATATTCATTTTATTTGTATTTCTTTCGCTATTTGTAGAATTTTGGTAGGGACCCAGAAAAAAAAAAAAAAAAAAAACACAGAGAAAGAGAGAAGAAAATCAGTGGTGTGAGTCTTTTTTTCTTTTTCTTTTTCTATTTTTCTATGCATTATTTAAATATCTGCCTTACAGACACTCGTTTGGTGGGGGTTGGGAAGCATGGGATGCTTCCAATGTCTTTAAAAATGCTGAGAGCAATGTGGGGAGGAGGTGGTACTGGCTGTGATTTGATGCACTTATGTTGCATGTTGTCGATAAAAAACATGTAAAAAGAGGGGAATGGGGTTTTGGGTATTTGTGTTTTTTTTTTTTTTTTGTTCCAATGTTGGGAATGCCTTTTGGGATTGTGCTTTCACTGTTACTTTTGTGTTAGAGCCATAAAGACAAACATTGTTTTGGTATCAAAAGGAATCTATTTATAGATTGTTTCTTCTTGGCTATTAACTATGATGAGAACGACATTAGATGGATATAATCAGTCATATAGATTGTTGCTTTTATAGACAAAATTTTGTAATTTTTGTAGCTTCCTTATGTTATTGTAGGTTCATTACCTACGAAAATTTGATAGTTACAGAGGAGTGGCCAATCTTAGTAGCTGCAAGGATGGAGGTGAAGGAGATGGTGCAAACTATTCAGGGAGGATTCTGTAATGGGGATGGAATGCCAAATCTCCTCATATAGGCTGTTGTCTCAAAAAGTCTTCAGCAGGAAAAAATTGAAGTACCAATTAAGCAAGTATTCTCATCAATTTGGAACCTAAACACTTACATAAATCCTTACCTATTGATGTGAACTTGCAATTGATGCACTTCTCTATTGAAACAAAGATTACCAGATTTTGTTCCGAGACACCGTTTTTGTCATCTAAAAAACATAATTTCTTATCATTGATTTATGTTCTCTTTTTTAGTAATTATCAGGTAACAAGTTTTAGAAATTCCAATCTTAGTTCTATAAAATGGTTGTACATCTCATTTGAATTATCAATAAAGTTACAAGTGGCGTGCTTCCACTTTTCTAGGAAAAAAAAGTATTGTATTTTTTGTGAGCATGGTGTTTTTTTTTTTTTTTTTTTTATTCCTGCTGATAACATTGTATTTACTCTTTGCATAGGACAAGGGCTCAGATGAAATTGTCTTCAAGGCGATGGGAAGAGCTATAAATAAAATTATTATGATCGTGGAGCTATTTAAGGTGGAGTATCTTATATCAATATTTTGTGTTTCCTTTTCTTTTTCTTTTTTTTTTTTTTTTGGTTTTTAGAAGTTCAGTTCCAAGTAGTAAAGATGGGAAGGACCACCTGTATTCATTATCAACTCATGTTGTTGGCTGCATTCTCATTCCTTTTAGCCTTGAAACCACAAGGCACGTGTCAGTGATCAAGATAACTTTATCCAAGGAGCTGGATGCATCCTCTGTTGGGTGAGTGTGAAATAGTTTGTTTTCTATTTACTTGCGTTCTTCATGCTTGTGCCTGAATGTGTTGAGCGTTTGCTTGCAGAGATGATGTTCTGCTTTTGCATGTTCGCAAGCAACTTGAGGTAGTTTAAAGGGGTTCAAAGTTCATTCTTTTGTGTTGATTGAATTGTAAATTTGTTTGATTTGTTCTCTTATTATCTTGTAAATGTAGGCTTGATTAAGTAACTTTAGAATCATGGATTTATATGTTTAATGTTTAATTCTTTAAACTCTATTAAGCTGTATGATTGTTCATTTCAATATATTGATTGATTTCCATTTACCTTTCTTAGTACTTTCATTTATGGTCTTCTCTCATTTTGTGGGTTGTAGGTCAGGCAGATTTAATAGGCTTCAAGGGATTCAATACAAACCTTTATCATTTGGTACTCACTAGACACATTTAGGGTCTTTTCATTTTTTTTTTGTATTTTCAGTTGATGTATTTCCTGTGAAAACTGAACCATACTCATTTTTCAGAAAAAAAGGAAAAAAGTAGAAATGTCCTTTCTTAAAAAAAATAAAAATTAAAAACAAACTTTCTAGGGTAATTTAAAGTTATGATTGGTTGTCATCATCCAATATTGATAGAAATATGTGGAAAGTGAGAAAATTGTGCCAAGGATCTGTCACTTTGATTGGGAACTCTGGGTGCATATGGGGAGCGGTAAGAGAATTTAGCTTAGGCTAGTTAACTCTACATCATATGGTTTTGTTTTGAATTACAAAATTTTGTGCAGGCAATGCGATGTACTCAAGGTTCTTCAAAACCAATATTGATATCGATTTGACATCGCATATCTCTCGATGCATCTGTCAAGGTTGTTAAAATGTGTTGTAAATACTGTGTACCAGAGCTAATCCGGGAAGTAAGGTTTATTGCTTTCTTTTATGCTCACATTACACACGAGTCTATCTTATTTCAGTTTGAACTTTTTCAAATTTTAGTTTAGTGATTTACTTATTTTAATCGCCTCATTTAATGTGGAATTTGAGGATTAGATTTTCCAGGAGGCATATAAAGTAGCCAAAACTCTTCCTAAAGACAGAGTGACTAAAGCATCAGTCATTGTCTGCTCTTAGTATTTAAAAGGTTTGTGAGGATTATTTTCCAACAGTTTCCTATATAATGCTCTCCAGTGGCTTGGTTGAGTTAATTATCACCGTATATCAAAAATGGTTCATAGTGTTTAAGACAAGGCATAATGTGGTATAAAGCAATTTAAATTAGTTATTCTATTCCCTTTGCCTCACCTCCTCACTATATCAAGGAGACCTGAGCGCCCATCATGCATGCAATGATTATAACCAGCTTCAATAAGTAGTTGGGTACTATTAAGAGGTTATTTCTCTAATACCAATAGTGTTGTGGGAAATGATCCATTATAAAACACAGTAGTTTTGTTTCATGTTCCCATAGCCATTTGCAATTGGAGTTCCTTACAGGATAATTTCCCTACTTTAAAAATGGTGTTTCCTCTCCTTCATCTCAAAATTTATGAGTAGCTTGTTAACTCCATTTTTTATTTTTTTTTATTTTCACTTAGAAAGTTTAAAATACATACAAAGATGTAGAAAAAATAACACATGGTTGAAGAGCTGTTGCCTTTCTATGTGCTGAACTAGAAGGGGCCTTTTGTTCCTAATACCTAATGCATGTTGAGTGGGATGCTGGACCTTGGGAGATATTTTTGGAGTCTATTTCATGAAGCTTTAATGCCTACCATTGAGGTCTTTCAAAAAAAATAAATAATAAAAAATAGGTTCACTCATTGAGTAAGGGTTGTTGTGGCAATGTTAAAGGCTTCTAAAGAAGCCTATTGCAGGGATATGTGGGCCCACATGCATGGGTTTCATGTGATTAATTTTGAGAGGTATATGTGGAGCACATGTGTGACATGTATTTTGGTAGGGTCAGATTTGATAGTGTTCATTCCGTATTGAAAGTTTTGTTTACTTTGAAAGTGAAAAGTGTTTAGAAGTTCAAGTGTCCTTGAGCTATTGTTTGTTGTGTTTTAATTTAGGAAATAACATTTAATTTGGGAAACTTGGGGGCATTTGTTTGATATTATAGGCCTTTTTTCAGAAGATTGGGGAAATATACAAACCCCTTTGCAGATGCCATATTATGTCCATATTGTTAAAAAAAAAAACTAAGTTTTATTTGATTTTATTTTTATTTTACGTGTAATGAGCTCGAGGTAATGCACCAGCCAGTAGACAGACCAGGTAATGGAGGATTGATATCTGGTAGGCAGTTGGTTATCGAAATTCTTCAAAGGCAATGATGAGAATTCCGGTTTTGAAATGGTTGGTGAAACAATATTTGTGAAGCTCATCCCAACTTGCTGGGACAAGACAACACTGCTTCTAATGATGATGATTCTTTTGACACGTGGTGCAGTTGCACACAAACTATGATTGGAGACTATTTTGGTGAAGCTCCTTGGCAGTTACTGAATTTCAGACCTCGATGGTGTGTTCTGTCACTTGCTTGTTCAAAACTTTTCTGGTAATCTAAACTGTTTTCTGGATGTTTCTGGTAATCTAAACAGTTACTGAAATTCTTCAAAGGCAATGATGTCATGAATGTATCATTCATGTATCACATCATTAGCAGATTTTTGGGAATCTGAATCATTCTTGCATCAGTTGTTTTTTTTTATTTTTTTATGAGAAAGATTTGCTCCATGGCTATCGATTTTTGGAAGCCTTTAGCTCTATGGCTACAGATTTAAACCGTAGCCTTTGACCATTTTCTGAAAAACTTGCGACTTAGGGGCGTCCAGCAGAACCGCGGGTACAGGTCCCTCACCGCTAGTAAAGCCTTTACCGACGCCACTTTTACTAGCGGTTACCTAACCACCTGTAAACCCTTTAATGACAGTTTTTTGGGCCTTTACCGGCAGTTAAAACCGCTGGTAGAGGCCAGTTTTCTTGTAGTGACTTGGGGTTTTTGAGGGGTGTGTAATCGACCTTGACCCTTGCAGGGATCCAAGATATCTTGAGCTAGTGTAAAGTGAAAGAGGATACCAGATATTATCCACAGATTCTACACTTTTGTGCAAGATCCGGGTTCATTTAGTGGCCTCACCTTGTAAAAATCAAGTCTGTCCGGCCACATGTCTATATAGAAAATGCACAGTTAAAAGAAATGGACCAACAGTCCACATTTCACATACATGTTCAGGAACCAGCCTAATTTTCTTGCCACAGAAAATGCAAAAATCCCAAGAATCAGGTCTATAGACAATGAGATGGGTTTGGGTTTAAATGTCTGTTTGCTCCTATAGCATTGGACCTCAAGTTGATTCTTTTGGGAATAGCCGTGTTTGGTTCCACACCAAAAAGTTCATCCTCTTAGTTGTGTGGACAGGCTATATGGGGCTTTTGCCAATATGAACTGATTGTTTTAGGAGTTGTGGGATGTATTGATTAGAGCTTCTGTTATCTTAGTTGGTAGCCTTCTTGTGAAGACTGATGCCCTCTGAATGCTTCTCCTATAGCGATCTCTTGCAACAGACCTTCAGAACCTTTCAATGGAGCTTCGAAAAAAACAATCTACTTATTTGAAGCGCCTATGACGACAAAAAGAGGTGGCGGTTGACTTTCTATTATTATACTTTTTTTATAACTTCAGTTTTTGACTTTCTGAACATTTTTTAAAGTTGCCAGATTTGGTGTCATGTCCAATAACTACTCTTTAACTTGTTTTATTGTGCTTCTGATATCTGATTAATTATTTCTGTGTAGGAGGGTCAAGACGAGGTAGACTCGGAGATGAATTTAAATGGAAGTACATCAAAACTGGAAGAAGATAATTTTGGTGATGTGGTATGTTGTTTGTGTGCTTGTAATGTTTAATATAAGCGGCATGATTCTTCCTGCACTGTATATGTCCTATTTATGAATGTGCATGCCCATGTGCCCAAAATCCTGATATTTTGTCACTGCCTCATTTACCAAAGTGGTTCTATATGAAGCTCAATCCAAAGAAACACCATCTTTTGTTCAACTGAACATCATACTGGTTGGACCCACAACTTTGATCTAAACGGTTGATTTGCTAGGCTTAGGGCTGGAAATGGACAGACCTAGGGTTGATTCTAGCCTAGATTTTGAACTAGTTGGGACGGGCCTATTCAAAATATTAATTTTTCCTAGTTCATTGCCGGCCCTAGCTGGGCCCCATCAGAGGATGGACTATGACATCAAATGGTCTAATCGTCCAGTTAAAATGGGCAAGTGTGCACGTGTAACAGGGACACGATCAGACACTTTGTATTGCCTGATGGGGATATGTCCCCTCCACCATGAGTTCTACCATACAAATAATTTGGATCACCAGAAGGTGGTCCAATATGTACAATTTGTCAATCTGAACAAAAGGTTGATTGAGAGTTTTATATTTTCTTTTTACCAAAATCCAATTCTCGATGTATAGCAGTATCTTCACAGTTTCAGTCTAACTGAGCGCTTCATCCTTTCAGGGTTTTAACGAGTATCAAATGTCTAGGCTGAAAAAGAGTGAGGCTTTCACTGCTGAAAGGGAAAGAGAGATCACACAGGTAAAGCATCCATTGTTTGCTGGTTTTTGCTCAATAATGTGGGCTCATCATGTCTTCTAATCTAAATTTTGTCCTTAGGTTGTGGAATCTGTAAATGATCTTACTCAAATCATGAAGGATCTCTCAATCCTTGTCATAGACCAGGTTAGAAGGTTCACCTCTTTACGAGTTCAACTTCTTGACTCACACAAGTAGCTAACTCTGCATTTGCATGAGTAGGGCACCATCGTTGATCGAATTGACTACAATATACAGAATGTTGCAGCTTCAGTGGAAGAAGGCTTTAAACAACTACAAAAGGTACTCCCTCGTGTGTTTGTTGGGTGTGCTAAAACCTACAGAGGATCCCATTGTCATCAGACAATTGAAACAGATTCATCGACTCTGGATGCATAAGGGCATTATAGTGTCTTAATGCACGCTGGTGGGGCCATGGTTCAGTGATCTGGGACCCATCACATGAAAACTGCTAACAATTCCTACTTACCAATTTGCCTCAGATTGACTTAAGGGGACCCATCACATCAAAAAGGCCACTTTGTGTAGGGATGAGACAACAGTTATGACAGTTAAAGGGAATTGAAAATCCTTGAATTTTGCATGAAGAAGATCCCCTTTAAGAATTTTCAATCCTTACATGGATTTGAAGTCCCTCACATCTAGGGTGCCAAACACGACTTAGATTAAAAAATCCACTATTGAAAATCCATCACTAGTATCTTTTTGTTTGGTAAAAGTATTTTGAGAAATGTTGCTACAATCGATGAAAATGCAGATCTTTCCATGACTAAGAAACTTTTTGACAAGCTTGTTCTGCTGAAGCTGAATGGAGGTTTAGGGGCTACGATGGGTTGCACTGATCCTAAGTAAGCTTTCATTTGATTTTGACAATCGACATGTGGTGTGCATGTGGTGACATGCCCACACGTATTAGTTTGTCACTTGGCAAATTTTATAGAATTGGCGATTGTCCAACTGCATCTGAAGTTAATATAACATTTTATTTTATTTTTGGTTTAGTGAAATCATTCTTCACTTCTCACTGAATTATGTCAGATTAATGAGCCCAAAATTTGTGCACACGTTTGCATGAGTGTGTGTTAATTGGTTTGTTAATTAGTAAATTTTATATAATTGGTGATTTCATCTGCCTCTAAAATTAATATTGCATTTTTTGGCTTGGCATAACCATTCTTCTTCCTCACTGAATTAAGGTCTCTTAGTTCTTTTAGTGATGCAGTTAACCTTGAATGTCCCCATGTAGGTCAACAAAATCAGGGAAATCCCCTAGAACAGTAAGATTTGAATGGACCGTTGAGTTGCGATGTCCATTTCATGGCTTCCGTAAACTATCTACTTGCTTATAGTTGGATACAATGTGCAATTTTAACCATAAATTATTACTGTTTTGTATGCTACCAAATATTAGTTATTGCAATTTCAGATTTTAACTTCTAGATCTTTGCCATAAAACCTAAGCTACATTCAAGTTAAATATTATATCCAATTGGCTGATATGTTGTTTTAGGAACTAATATAAAAGACGGGTGTACCAACGATTTTTTCTAATTACTGTGAAGAAGCTTCGTAACTAGCTGCTCATTGCCTAACCTATGTAACAGGACATCCACAGTTCCTGTATGTTTGGCTACTTCTTCCATATATTGAAATGATTATTGGGGCAAGCTTTAAAAAATTAAAGTTACTAATTTTATTTTTTTAATGATTTTTGGTTTAAAATTCCATTCCCAAAAATTAAGAAGGATTCAGAATTGGGCTAGAAATTGAAATTTTGCGACTGTTTTCAACAGTCCTTAATTTTTTGTGACACCCTATTTCAGGAACGGTTGAGAACCATTCCTAATTTTTTGAAACACCCTATTTAACTACGGTTGAAAACCATTCCTAAATGATTTTGGTGTAGTGCAGGTCAGTTGGGTAACCCGCCCGACTTTCAGCCCTAACAAATGGGGTTCAAAAACCTTATGTGCATCACTCCATTTGACTGTGAGCACCACAAATCCGTACAATTGTATGTCTAAGTCATGCACTGAGCATATAAAAGAGTTTGTGAGATTTGGATTCTTTGATAAAACAATGTTTATGAATTTATGATTCTTTAATATTTGTCTAGTTTCATTTAGGTTTTGAAGTCCATTTGCCAATCTTCAATTTTATTGCAATTTTATAATATGCCATAGGTCTGAAAGGAACAAAGATTGCCAATACCTTCTTGATTTCTTTGTAAGTCTCTATAAAAGGCTTTTTAGAGTGAAACATACGGACATGTTATGATGATTATTTGAAATGAATGAAAGGTTCATCTTTATTCCAACGACGAGGATTATTTGTTATTCTTTTTGGTGCAACACCAATCACTGTTTGTAGTATCAGTATCGTTATATGTATCATTGGCTGGGGATATGGAAACATGTATCAATATTGCCTGACGCCCGAAAATGTATTGCTAACTGAGAGAAACATCGGGGAAACAAGAGGAAGTGGTGGGATTTCTCAATGAAACTTCAGAAGATACTAAAATATACATATTTGCATATTTAAGAATAGAATAATTGCAAAAAAGATGCATACATAATAAGTTTCTCTTTAATGGAAGTCTAAAAGCAGGTAACGTTGACTCAAGGAAACATTAGAGAAACACGGGGAAAATGGTATAAATTTTTGATAACATTTCAGAAGATGCTAACATACACATTTATATATTTAAGAACCAAATAATAGTAAAAAAGACACATTATTTACATATTTAGGAATCAAATAATAAGTTTCCCTTTAATGGGGCCTAAAAGCTTGTATCATTGACTGAAGGAGACATTGGGGAAAATGGAAAAAATGATGGATACATCAATCCTAAATGTGCATACACACACACATGCATGCATGATCTATCCATCCATGCATGCGTGCATACACACAGATATAAATATATAAATAGATGAATAGAGATAAATCCATCCAACCCTCCATCCATCAATGCATACATCCATCCATCCATCCATCCATGCATACATATACAAACATACAAATATGCATTTCATCATACAACCATGTACGCAGGAAAAAGTAGAAATAGAATTTTTTTTTAACAAAACAGATTTTTGGTGATATCGAGACATTAGCCATACAAGCGATACCAAGAAACTTGTAGGGTTTAGGCGATATTATCAGAGATTATTTCCATATCCCCAACCAATGAAAATTGTAGTGAAACTGATACTTCGAACATTGTGTGTGTGCACGCACGTGCATGCGTGTGTGTGTGTGGGTGTGTGTGTGTGTGTGTGTGTGTGTGTGTGTGTGTGTGTGTGTGTGTGTGTGTGTGTGTGTGTGTGTGTGTGTGTGTGTGTGTTATTATAATCAGTGTTGTCAAAATCTTACGATTTATGATTTATGATATACAATATACGATTTTAGTTGAATCTTAAGAAAAATTATTTAAATCCCAACCTTGAATCCCTTTTTTATATGAATCTTACAATTCTATGATTTGAATCCTACTATTTGTGATTCAAATTATACTTATTCTCTTCTATTTTAAGCTTCAATTAGCTTTCATTTTATGTTTTTAAAATTGGAGGGGGCTTTAAGAATTGTCTAGAAAAAATAAATTATTTTATTTGTTCTTTATAAGAGATTAAATGATATATATTCTCTTCAATGTTAAATGAGTAGCTTTTTTTTTTAATGATTTCTTACTTCTTAGCTGGTCAAAATAGTAAATTGATGTATGACTTACCTGTAATGCTTTTATGGATGGTTACGATCATGTTGACTTATATGTATTGTGAAATGATGTTTAGAAATCAATATATCTTTTTTTTTTTATCGGTCTACAGTATCAAAGGCCGCTTTTCCACTGTGATTATATATTTGAGAAAGGTAACAAGAACATAAATTCTTAAAGGACCCTTTTCCACTGTGATTATATATTCGAGAAAGGTAATAAGAACATAAATTATCAAGCCATATATATATATATATATATATATATATATATATATATCTGTGTGTGTATGTGTGGCTTGATGACAGATCTACTAGTATTTTACAACAATTGTTGAACTATCCAGAAACAATATGTGCAGTGGAAGCAAGTAAATATCTTACTAGCCCAACTATTTAGACCACAAAATGCTTTCTAGAGCTTGCACCTAGTTCAGATGAGAAAGACCTTCAAATTTAGTAGTCCCAACACCCATTTATCAATTAATTTGTAATCAATACTCCACAGGGAAAAGCATCCTTAACTACGAAGATTCCGTATCATAATCATAGCGAGAAAAATACAATTTGTTTGTTTTATTTAGAGAGAGAGGGACAAAGAGAGAGAGGGGGGGGAGAGAGCAACAACAAAAAATTTACAGGTTTCACTCAAACACAGTGTTCTATCATCATCATCATCTTCTAAGCCTTATCCCAATTGATTGGGGTTGGTTACATGAATCCTTTTCCGCCCTTCCACTATGAAGGGCCATAACTTCAGTTAGACCATAGGTCATCAAGTCCTTCCTTGCATCCTTCAAAAATAAAAATAAAATAAATCATCCTTTCTTACTACCTCCACCCATCTCCCTTTGGGCCTTCCCCTTATTCTTTTAGAGCCTTCAACTTGAAAGATCAAGAAATCAAGGAAGTGAAGACGAGAAAAATCAAGAAATCAACTTAAAAGATCAAGAAATCAGCTTCAAGACCACTTTGCGAGGGTTCGCGCAAATTGAAATGGTTGCGCCAGACCGCGCAAAGTGAACAGTTTGCGCGGGGGATTATGAAGACAGTTTGCGCGGGGACTGAAGGTTTGCGCGAGACCACGCAAAGCATATCGTTTGCGCGTGTCCGCGCAAAGTATATGACGGTGGGATAAAAAAGGTTGGTTGATTATTTTGTCCCACATCGACCAGAACAGAGATTTCCATTGAAGAAAATGTCTATAAATACCCCGTTCCTCCTCTCAAAAGGGGTTCGAAGATTTCAGAAGTGAAAGAAAGACGAAAGAGAAGACAGAAGGTGCGGAGTATTGGACTCCTGCACTTTGTGCGATGGCGCACAAAGGAGTATCGGACTCCTGAAGTTTGCGCGGACTAGCGCAAAGCGGCACTGGGTTGATATAGTTTGCGCGGACCCGCGCAAAGCATATTGTTTGCACGGACCCGCTCAAACTGACTGCTGAACAGTCTATAACAGCAATGGGCTATTATGCTGTTAGAATGGCTAGAGTCTTCAAGTCTTCAGGTTCTTCTTGTTCAGGAGAAAAGGAAGAATCATCGACGAAAAGGCGTGTTCCTCCTAAGTTTCAGGAGATGACTGAAATAGCGCTGTTATGCTGCCGGAATCTCCGTCCTCTTGAAGACTATTGGTCGATTTATCTATTCCTCCTAAGTCATAGGAGATGATTGAGATCGGCACTGTTATACTGCCAAAATTTATATTTAACTGCGATAACTGTAACTTGCAATGAATTCTTTGTAAAATATCTTAGAATCAAGGGATACTTGAGGATGTAAATGAATTCAGAATCAATGAAGTGTGATGATTGTTTCTGTAATTATCTCATTGTTATGATTGAATAAGATAATTCCCAAATCAAATACTTTTGTTTTCTTGTCGAAACAAAATGGCGACTCTGCTGGGGATTTATATCTTATTTAACACTAACATTGGAAAGTTGCAAGACTCTCATTACTGTTTTTGGCGTCTTCCAGACGCCAAAATGGTGACTCTCAGTGGGAACATCCTCCCCTTCATCTCTAAGATAGTTTACTTAATTTTCCATATACTAATTTCATGAATGTTTTGTTATTGAAGGTACCCAAATTCAATCACACTACATTGCTAATGACTAACGTTGCGAGAAAAGTGAACTTCCGATTCACCGCTACTGGATTTGTAATTGAATATGCGCTGAACCAAACTCCTGAGCATACGAAAGCAAGCACTACAAGCAGGCGCAAAGCGACTCAAGTAACAGTGGGAGTTATTTCCGTCTCACCTCAACCACAAGAAAGTGATGAGAATTGGACTTTGGTCCTGTCGAAGAAGACAAAAGCAAAGACTTTAAAGAACCGCAAAGCGAAAGTACTTGTACCGAGAACTGAGGGACCGGTCACACGTAGCATAGCTAGAAGAAAACCTGAGCTCGCTCCTCCGACAATTTATCCCGAACAAGCTACTTCGCAGTTCTCGTTGCGTGATTTTCCGGCTTTGGTTGCTCCAAAGACTAAATGGACAGAATCGCAGAAAGGCAAATCACTGATGATAGGATCACCGATGCTTGTGTCACCTCAAACAAGCTCGCCCATAACTGTATCACCCTGATCGGTTAAAAGCACGGGAAGTACACAAGAATTAAACGAGACTCCAATGTCTCCCCTCTTTATAAGTCCTGTTACGTCAACATACTCGCGTTTTACTCAAAAAACAGCTTCGACAAACAGTCAAGAGGCCGCAGTATATATGGCAGAAATGGGTCAAGGAAATAGGCCATCTACTGAAGAACGTGTTGATCAGATGGTAGAGGCACAAAGAGTGCTAATGGATGAATGCCGGAACTTCAGAGAAGCTCTGGCAACTCTGGCACATAATGTAGCCCAAATAGTGGCTCCACCCATGATGGGGGCAATGAATGGACAAGAGAACCAACCTGAAGGCTCTCGTCCGCAAGAGATAGGATCACGAGGATCAGTTCCAGCAGCAAGAGCTATAACATAAGATGATGTAAGACAAGTCGTCGAAGAAGCAGTCAGAATAGAAAGAGAGGGAGCGAATACCGGTCGTTTCAGATACCGAACACCCTACCCGAGAGAGGTAGAGGATGTTCCGTTTCCAGCCAATTTTAAGCATCCAGATTTCCAGAAATTTAATGGGAAAGGATCACCAGAGGAACACCTGATGCATTTCATCACCAGCATGGGAAACTTCTCCACAATACCTCAATACTGTTTACACTTATTTGGATCATCATTGACAAGTAAAGCTTTCAGGTGGTATTCAAATTTAGCACTGGGATCTATACATACATGGGAAGAAATGCAAGATGCTTTTATGTCAAACTTCTTTTCATCAGAACGCGATGTTAGTATCACAGAATTAGCTTCAGTACGACAGCGAGAAGGAGAACCAGTTGAAAAATTCATAGACAGATGGAAGACGCTGGGGGCATCATGTAGGCAGTTGCCAGAAGAAAAGGAACAAGTCAAAATGTGTCTGAACTCCATGGAGACAGGAATTACGTTCGGACTCACCAGCGCTGATATCGGAACCTTTCGCGATTTGGCTACCAAAGCCCATGCATTGGAATTAATGACTCGTAAGATGCCAGCATTTCATCATGAAACTGTCAGAAGAATACCTGGCAGGACAACCGTCAATACCATCGATCGGGATAAGAAAAATTAAGAGGTGAAGGGCTCAAGAGACAAAAGGCCGGAAGGAAAAGAAAACTGGAATCAATCAAGGGACAGATACGGTGGAAAAAAGCTTAGAATGCTCGATTCTCATGAAGGATTTGAGTTTGACAGAGAGGACGTGGTGCCTATGATGCAACAATTGTTAAAAGCAGGTACCCTGGAATTACCGGAACCGAAATGCCCTGAAGATGTGACAAGAACCCGAGAAAGAAACTTTTACCGTTATCATCGTTTAGTGGGACATCCGACAGAAAATTGTTACACGTTAAAGTGCATCATACAGCGAATGATAAATAGAGGGGATATAATAACCAGCGAAAGCAAAGAAAAGAATACAAGGGCGACAGTAAATGTATTGTCAATTCAAGAAAAGACTCGAGGAATGAAAGAGAAGGGAGACCGAAGGCCGATAAGAAATGCGACAATGATTACGTTGCGATCAGGGAAGCAGATAACGAGTCCGATAAAGCAAAAAACAGAAATTATAAGGAAAGAAGTGGCTGAAAAGCGGAACATCAAGGATAGAAGTAGAAATGAAGATACAGCGACAAAAGTGGCTTACGATGTAGTTAGTCACTTGAAAGGTATATCGGCATGTTTGAGTATTTATGATGCGCTCAAGTTATCAGAAGAGTTTCGACAGAGTTTGATTCAAGCACTGGCTGATCACGATGTGAGAGAAACTTTACTGATAGAAATGAAGAATGAAAGAAGTAAGGAAAATGTGGATTGTCTACCAGTGATATCTTTTTCTGATGATGATTTAATTGGTGAAACAGAACATAATAGGCCATTGATGATAGAAGGGTACATTTGTGAAAAGAAGATAAAACGGATCATGATAGACAATGGGTCAGCAGTGAATCTTTTGCCACTCTCCATGATTACTAAATTGGGTTATCGCCGTTCAGATTTGCGCCCCAGCAGAATGATGATACAAGGGTTTAATCAAGATGGACAACGCACGCTCGGTAAAATTACAGTAACATTGGAAGTAGGAGAATTAATCACTTCTGTTGTATGTCACGTTATAAATGCTGTGACGACATATAACCTTCTCTTGGGAAGGCCATGGATACATCAGTACAATATTGTACCTTCTACTCTACACCAATGTTTCAAATACTACAAGGATGGAATGCAGTGTAAAGTAATAGCTGATGCGAAACCATATACAGAAGCTGAGTCTTTCTTTGCGGATGCTAGCTATTATAAATGTTTCTCCAAAGAAGCGGGAAATGATGATAGAAAGGGAATCTTGAAAGATGTCCAAATAAATAAAGCTAGAGAAGAAAGGGCGGAGTCTTCTGAGACTACAGGAGCAAGGAAAAAGTTTTATTTTGTACCAAAGCGCCTGAGACAACCTGGACAACCGCCGTTGACATTGTTGTCGACAGAACAGTTGAAAGTCTTACAGTCCAATTACACGATGCCCTTACCCAATATCGAAAGATGTAAGCCATTTGCAGTCGCCCCAGGCACATTTCAAGTCAGAGCCAGTGCTAAATATCCTGAAGCAATAAGTTCCACGTTGCAGCAGAGGTGAAGAATGAAAACACAAGCAATATATATCATGGAGAGTTAGCACCGCAGAATTTGAGAAAATACAGTGTAGTAAGCAAGAAAATCATGAAAAATATGGGTTTTGATTGTGACAAGCCCACTGGACTGAATCATGGGAAAGGAATTCAAATCCCTCTCGGAGTCAATCAAGAGAAACGGAGAAAATTCCAAGGATTAGGAACAGAATCATCAGTAAATATGGTATTAATAGATATGACTCCAGCTGAACAGATGTCAGAACAAGATGCTAAGGTAGTTAAGTGTCCTGAAAACGCTCCAAGACAAATAGAAGACGGAGGACAGCCGACGATAGATGGCTTGCGAGAAATAAATTTGGGGACAGCAGAAAGCCAAGGAACACATTTATCAGTGTCAGTCTTTCAGATCAGGAATTTGAGAAATATGGCCAGCTTCTCAGAGAAAATAAAGACGTCTTCGCTTGGACATATGAAGAAATGCCAGGATTGGAACCCTCTGTAGCAATGCATCGATTAAATATTTCCAAAGAAAAGAAACCAGTAAAGCAAGCACAAAGGCGATTCCACCCAGACCTGATTCCATTAATCGAAAAAGAAGTAAATAAATTAATAAAGGTTGGATTCGTCAGAGAAGTTAAATATCCTAAGTGGATATCAAACATTGTTCCGGTGAAAAAGAAAAATGGGCAGATTAGAGTATGCATCGACTTCAGAGATCTGAATGAAGCATGTCCAAAAGATGACTTCCCTCTCCCGATAACAGAATTATTAATTGATAGCACTACTCAGTATGCTATTATGTCCTTTATGGACGGATACGCGGGTTATAATCAAATCAGGATGGCACCCGAAGATGAAGAGGCAACGGCTTTCAGAACACCGCTTGGAATTTATTGTTATAAAGTTATGCCTTTCGGTCTCAAAAATGCTGGGGCAACATATCAAAGGGCGATGAAAAACATTTTTCAAGATATGATGCATAAATATGTTGAATGTTATGTTGACGACTTGGTGGTCAGGTCAGAAGATCATCAAGAACATCGCGAACATTTAGCATCAGTTTTCCGTCGTCTCAGAAAGAAGCAACTAAAGATGAACCCTGCTAAGTGCGCATTTGGAGTATCTTCTGGCAAATTTCTTGGCTTTGTTGTACGACATAGAGGGATCGAGATTGATCCAGAAAAAATTAAGGCTATTCAAAATATGCCGCCACCAACGACGTTGAAGGAATTAAAAAGCTTACAAGGAAAATTGGCATACATTCGCCGTTTCATTTCAAACCTCGCAGGAAGGTGTCAGCCATTTTCTCGGTTAATGAAGAAAGATACAGAATTTGTATGGGATCACGCCTGTCAAAATGCATTTGACTCAATCAAGGAATTATTAAGACAGCCGCCAGTGTTAACAGCTCCAATAAAAGGTAAGCCACTTATCTTATATACAGCTGTAGCTACAAATTCCTTGGGTGCTTTGTTAGCACAGGTGAACGAAGCCGGAAAAGAGACTGCTCTTTATTATCTAAGCCGAACATTGATGGGGGCAGAATGCAATTATTCTTCGATCGAAAAAGAATGTTTGGCGCTAATATTCGCTGTACAAAAATTGAGGCATTATTGTCTCTCCCATGATATAACTCTAATCTCAAGAGCAGATCCGATAAAATTTTTGATGACCAGGCCAATGTTGTCGGGAAGACTAGCCAAATGGATGTTATTGTTATCAGAATATACTATTTCATATAAACCGGCGAAAGCAGTAAAAGGGCAACCTATGGTAGATTTCCTCGCAGCACATCCTATAGCAGAAAGTGAAGAAATTAATGACGAATTTCCAGATGAACAGGTTATGTTGGCTGAATCTCAGAATCTTTGGCAAATGTATTTTGATGGTGCTGCTCGAATATCGGGAGCAGGGGCAGGAATAATATTCGTTACACCTCAAGGCGATTTATTGCCATATTCCTTCACATTGGGCACCGCATGCACAAACAATGAAGCTGAATACAGAGCTCTTATCATCGGAATGGAAATAGCCCAGCAAATGGGAATAAAATTATTGCATATCTTCGGAGATTCTAAATTGGTTATAAATCAACTGACAACAGAATTTGAAGTAAGGAAAGAAGAACTCCTACCCTATTATCGGAAGGCACAACGGTTGCTTGAACAGTTTTCTCATGTGGAAATTAAACACATACCGCGGTCGGAGAATACAAAAGCAGATGCTTTAGCCGGTCTGGCAGCAGCTCTGTCCTGCACAAAACGAAGTCCTCTTCAGGTAACTATAGAAGAAAGAAGATTCCTGCCGTCTGCAGAAGTTATCGAAGAAACCGTAGAAATGTTTCCTATATCTTGTCTAGAAGTAATGATAGACGATTGGCGTCAGCCTTTCGTTGATTATCTAAAGTATAATATCTTGCCAGAAGATAATGCGCAAAAGCAGCAGATTAAGCAGCGATCAGGCAAATTTGTCATATGTAGTGAAGTATTGTATAGAAAATCTTACAATGGAATGCTGCTAAGATGCTTAGACAAGCAAGAAGCAAACCAAATGCTGCGGGAAGCACATTCAGGTGAATGTGGAGCACATCAAGCCGGCCGAAATTTGTGCCATAGAGTGCATCGAATGGGTTATTATTGGCCTACTATGTTCAAAGATGCAATAGAATATGCAAAGCGGTGTCACGAATGTCAAATACACGGAGATGTAATACATGTTCCTCCAGAAGAATTACATCAGTCTGTTGCTTCCTGGCCTTTTTCAGCATGGGGACTCGACGTGATTGGTCCTATAAATCCCCCTTCATCAAAAGGAAAACAGTATATCTTGGCAGCAACAGACTATTTCTCCAAATGGACCGAAGCAGTCGCCTTGCGTAATGTTAAAGAAACAGATGTGGTCAATTTCATTCGACATGCTATAATATACCGTCATGGTATTCCGAAAAAGATCGTCACTGATAATGGCACCCCTTTTAAAAATAGAGGCATGGAAAAGTTGTGTCAGAAGTTCGGCATCCAGCATTCGTTTTCAACACCTTACTATCCTCCGGCCAATGGATTAGCGGAAGCATTTAACAAAACGATTATCAAAATAATCAAGAAAACGGTGACAGGTAACAAGCGTGATTGGGATGAAAAGTTACAAGATGCATTGTGGGCCTACAGAACTACTCATCGTACAACAACAGGGGCGACACCTTATTCATTAATCTATGGTATAGAGGCAGTTATCCCAATCGAAATGCAGGTGGCATCACTCAGGATAGCAGTACATCAGTCTATAACAGATGATGAAAATGCAAAAATGAGATTGAAAGAGTTAGATTTGCTCGATGAGAAACGTCTTGAAGCTCAGCAGCGGTTGCAGTCATATCAGGCCAGGATATCGGCTACATTTGATAAACAGGTTAAATACCGCTCTTTCAAAAAAGGGGATATGGTGTTAATGCTAAAAAGACCTATAGTGATTACTCGCCGAACAGGGGGCAAGTTCGAGCCTAAATGGGACGGTCCATATGTAGTGAAAGAAGTATATTCAATGGGGCATATAGAATCACAAATCAAGAGGGACAGGATATCAGTATACTTGTCAACGCCCGATTCATCAAAAGATACTATCCTTAAAGATAGACATGTGGATTTTGATTCAGAATATTATCGGCATAATGAATCTGTATCAAAAGGGGGCAAGGATGAATAAGATCATGTTCATATATCAACAAGAGAAGCTGTGAAGAAAATTCACAAGCGCGTCAATTATCAAGCATCAAATCCGAAAATATGATCATCATCATCGCCAAACAAGTTTGACAAAATCAATATCATCTTGAAGATTCTCTTGAAGATACTGACAAAATTGATATATATCGCTTTACAAGGCATGGATCTTCTTGAAGATATTATCTCAAGTAGAAATATCTACTACTGCTATACTGGCAATAATGATGATCATAGATATTATTGCCTTACAAGTTAAAGGGGCAGTATAGCCAAGCCAAATCCTAAAAGAGCTAATTGAGCAGAATAAAAAAGATCAAGCTCTAAAAAAAAAAAAAAAAAAAAAAAAAAAAAAAAAAATGCTCTCAAAGGATCAAGCTCTAAAAGAGTCGGCCAACTATACATAAGACCTATGAAGATCGCCATTCGGGCAGCGGCGAGTAGTCAGTGGCCCTAAAAAGCCCACGAAGACCATCGTGCGCACCCATGCGAGCAGCTGACGAAGTCAAGGATTCAAAGCCTAAAAGGCCATAAATCCGCGAAGACTAGTCACCGTAACTCCCATGTCGTCTGTATAGCTTCCGGCAGCGCCACGGGGAACGGATGAAAATGCCCTCCTGTGAATGGGCTCGACCTTGCAGACGAAGAAAACAGGGGCCGCAGTGCGAGCTTTATGCCAACCGTGCGTAAGACCCTCCAGATCTAGGGTTTGATTTCAGTAGTAACTCGTGAGGAAGGGCTTAAACCTACTCATTGATGGACTGGCGACCCTAGATTTGGTGCCCAAAGGTAGCCTTGCGAGCCCTGCGAACTCCAAAGAGTTACCGTGGCCAACCCTGTGCGTAAAACCAATAGTTCACCGCCCGGTAGCGTCAATGGGCCCCTCTGATGGACCTTGGCCGTGAGCTCAAGGCAGTGAAAAGCCCCAAAGCGAACTCTAGAGAGTTACAGTGGCCATCACATAAGACCTATAAATGCTCCACTACTCATGAGCTTAAACTGTGTGTGTGCGCATGCTCCACTACTCATGAGCTTAAACTGTGTGTGTGCGCAAGCTCCACTACTCATGAGCTTAAACTGTGTGTGGCTAATTAAATTGAAACTTAGTACCGCCAACTTAAATACTCATATAGAGAATCCCGCACTAACAAAGCATAAAAGGTTTAGAAATTTTAAAGGATGTAATGAAATTATTATATAAAGTACGAATATAATTTAATAATGTTAGTATAAATATCATCAACATACAATGAGAAAATACTATTATAAAAATCTCAAAATGCTTTCATTAAAAAAAAAAACATGTCCAAAAAACATGAAAAAAAAATAAAAAAATCACATGTTCAAAATTACATGTTTTAAAGATCTTCTGTAATTCCCACTGCTTCCGAATATCTGCGAAAATCTTCTTTCAACTGTGCCTGGGCTATATCATGTTTAAATTTTTCTTCAAGAATAAGTTTCGCTTGATCAGGGACACCAGCAAGTTTGTTCTCCAGAGAAGCGATCATTCCTTTACTTCGAAGTTGCGCAGATTTTTCAAAATTAATAGATTGAACATTCGCCTGTATCCTTTCTTTAACATCTTGAATGATCAAGGCTTTTTCATGATTCCTTCTCTCCAGTTGAGAAATTTCTTCCTTCAGGGCTGCAATACGATCTTGGATAGTCTTATTTTCATCCATCTGAATCTTTAATTGATCTTGA
Source organism: Magnolia officinalis (assembly GCA_021015155.1). Taxonomy (NCBI): domain Eukaryota; kingdom Viridiplantae; phylum Streptophyta; class Magnoliopsida; order Magnoliales; family Magnoliaceae; genus Magnolia; species Magnolia officinalis. Next base: position 36,912,453 of record JAJHSJ010000009.1, read on the forward strand.
AGAATCATATGCTCTTGTTCAAGTCTAGAAATTGATGAAGCTGTCAGAGAGGCTTGTTCTTGAGATGAAGCCAGCTGCTTCTTGTACTCTAAAATCTCAGGGGCAATTGTAACGTTCTCTACCGAAGCCAGAGAAATTATTGAATCGCGAAACTTGAGGAGTGAATCACGCAAAGGAGATATATTAAGTCTAGCCATCTTGGCAGAGCTCTCCAAAATCTCTATAGCAACATCCAAATCCAACCATTGATCAGGATTTCTGAAGATATGGATTATTGCTAACAAAGAATGTTTCACCATAAGCATTTTATGAATAGGGATTTTTGCAAAGAATGACAATTCAGAAGTAGTGGCCACAGAATCAGAACTGGCCGCACCACTACAAGGATGAGTTCCTATAATAAAAGAAGAAAGATATTCAAAATATTATTATGAAATATGTGGTCGTGAATGAAGATAATCAGTGCATAAATATGTACCTGTCACCTGGATATGACCTACAGAGGCAGAAGCTCCCTGAGTCATGGAAAGACTGAGTTCCACCATATCAGCAAAAGATGGTGCTCTAGCTTCTGTGCTTGAATCTCTGGTAGTCGGAGTTGGCAAGTCTGTAGTCTCTGTGGGAAATATGATTTCACGAGCCACTACTCTCTGCACTACCAATGGAATTGCAGGTGCTTTTGGTGAAGTTACTACAAGAGGGTTCATTGGAGAGATAGCACCTATTTCTGCAACTTGGGCGCCTAAAAAGGGAGATGCAATGATTTTAAATAATAGTTGTTAAAATAAAAATATGCATATGAAAATTTCCTTTACCTGGTGAATACCTATATTCTCCATAATCTAAAAGATCCTCGTCATCTTTCTCAGCTACAGGAGATTTAGCAGGAACATTGGCGCCAGGAAAAGTCTTAGCAATTGCAGGAGAAGATTCCATCTCAATTTCTTCTTTCACAGCTGTTTCCTCTTCTTCGCCAATATCAACTTCACCTTCTTCAAAGTCATCATCTTTATCTTCATCACTATCGCTATCTCCGTTGTCTTCGTATTGTGAAGATTCAGTTGTATCTGATGATGAAGCTGAACTTTCATCTTCCAAATTTTCTTCGTCAACTTCTTCAATAATGACCTGCTTCCCTTTGTAAGAAATGGGTCGGCTGCTCTCCGGTGCAGACTCTTGGACCATAGGGGAAGCAGATGCTTGGCGGGTCATTTCTGAAGGAATAGGGGATGATGTTTGCAAACGCGTTCTTAATCTAGTCATCGGAGAAGATGGACTAGGACCAAGGGGTTGTGGAGGAGATATGGAAGTACCAATAGCTGGTCCTTCTTGAACCGCTGCAGTCTCTGCAGGAATTGGAGAAGATGTACCTACAACATCGTCTGCGGCTTGGTTTGAAGAGTCCCGACGAGATTTCTCAAATTCTCTCAGTTCTCCGTGAGCAAACCAGCCATCCAAAGTATTGATGGGCTTGATTTCACAGATGGGATCTTCCAATGATATCTTCCTACAAATTTCTCCGGGATGAGATGCATGGCTCTTTTCTGGAATATAGCCAATTCCGCTCTCTAAATTTCTGCCCTTCAGCCTGGGCGGATGAAGAAAGATAGAAGAATCCACTGGCAAGCATTTAGCAACCAGGTATGATTGATGATCCCACCATCGCATCCAGCTATATGATGTACGGACTATGCGATCACAGCTTGGAATTATGAAGAGGGATCCAACGCAACCATTCAGCAACTGTTTCCATATCATGGCCCAGTTAAGAGGACCAGTTCCATAGCAGCGCATTTTTCTGGTAACCAGCCCGCAGTCTTGTGGTACAGTTTGATCATAACCAAACTGACGAGCAAAGCGACTGGGGTAGTAAGGTTCTCTCCAGAATTCTGTCCCTTCCCGAAGAGGCAAACTGCATGAGCGAATAGAAAAGAAGAAAGCTCTTTCTGCTGCAGTAAGTGTTTCGTTGTCCACCATATCTGTATCTTCGGTGTAGCGATGTAGGCGAAACTGAAAGAAGTTTATCTGATCATCATCTCGAATTTTGTTGGCAACCCACTCATATGCCCTTTTTGCCATCGCTCTTTGCTGAAAGATTCAGAGTGGAAGGTGAGAAGGATGAGTATATGCTTGTTTCGGAGCTTCAAAAGTCCAGGGAAAATAAACTCCAAGCCACCCCGTAATATAATGCCAAGAAGTATGCGCAGACGAAGCTCCAAGAATTGGGTCTTTTATGTGGGTAGCTACTTCTCCAAGAGCCCTGTAGATAGAACATAATACGGGAGGAGCAAGAGAATATTTATGGCCCTCCGCTAAAGCACCAGCCACAACAAAGACACTTGGATGAACAGCATCTGCCCACTTGGAGCTGGGCAATACGACCAAGCTTAGCCAGTAAGCCAAGAACGCTGCAAGCTCTCCGAAAGAACTATATTCTGGCTTTCTTCTTATTGCATCTCGAAGCTTCGTTAGTTCTTTAGAGTGGCAGTCGCGAAACCTTCAAAGAAAATAAGGAGGTTAATATGCAGGAATGGCTAAATAGCAAGAATACAAGGAGGAAGATCAGTTGTTGGATTGGTAAATACCTGAGACCCCTAGAGAAATGTGCTAGCCATTGCAGAGGGAGAATTTTGTGGAAGTTGGGAAATTTGCCCATCTCTTTGAATAACTCTATAGTAGTCTCAGAGATGGAAGGCTTGCGATCTGGAGAAGATACGAAGGCCAATTCTCTGTTTGTCGGAATGAATTCATCATAGAATTTGCCTGTTATTGTGAGACCGGCTATGCGATGAAGGTCCCAAAGTGATATGCTCATTTCACCATAAGGAAGATGGAAGGAGTTGGTTGTAGGCGACCAGTATTCAAGGAAGCCTTTCAGAATATTGGGTTCCCTATAGAAGTATTTGGAGGTCACTTCTATTGCATCATAAAGGCCGATCTTTGCAAGAGTGCTCGTATGCTTCAGCAATATAGCCTCCGCCCATTCAGAATAGTATCGACGAGCAGTTAACATGCCTCTGATGCGGAATTCTGCCTGTCCCCAGAGTTGCTCTCGATCTCTGAAGCGTTGTCGCACCGTCTCATAAAAATGAGAAGGAAAGAGATCATGAGGACTATGGAAAGGAGTTAAGAAGATCATGGGATGAGCTTCTCCTATCCTCTGTCGCGGTTTCTGAGTTCGGATAGTTCCCTCCAGGATTCGGGGCTCTCTTGAGGTCCATGATTTAGTATACATTAATCTCTCGCCATGGACGTAATCTTTGGACTCGCAGTCTAGCATGGACTGATGGTGATATACCTTGATGGGAATGATTGTCATACCCTCCGCATGAGGATTATCAAACTTCATAATACCTTCGACAACTCGTACTAAGTCCCACGAGTTTTGAAGCCTCTTCTTCTTGTGTTCCTTGATCTTTTCTGCAAATTCTTTTGCCTTATTGCGATGAATTTTCTTTGGGCGAGAAGCAGGAGGAGTATCTTCACGGAGAGGTGCTCTCTCACTATCAGTCCGAATATGAGCGGTGGTCTTCAACCATTCATCCCAGTCATACTCTCTGCCATGCTTAGGCGGACATTTGATGTCTCCCAAAGATATAGATCTGTGAATGGGGGAAGGTAAAGATCTAATACGGTCAGAAAAGTCGAAAGTGGGAAGAACAGGTTCTTTGAAGTAAGCGGGATTTCTGGAAGTGGTCTTTGTCCGCTTAGCAGGAGGCTGATCAGAAGAAGGAGAGTCAGAAGGAGTTACAAGACGAGCCGTTTGTTTAACACGAGCCATGAAAGTAAGATAGAGGAAGTAAGAAAGGAAGAAGAGATAAAATGGCTAAGTGTTGAAGACAGTTCAAAAGAAAATTGGCTAAGTACAGAGTACTTTGCGCGGGGTCGCGCAAAGTATACGGTTTGCGCGGAAAAACTTCAAGTTCAAAAGAAAATCGCGCAAAGTGAAACGGTTTGCGCGGGGTCGCACAAAGTGGGAGGTTTGCGTGGAAGAAAATCGCCAGAGCAGAGTTTCAGCAGAGAACGGTTCGTAAAAATGACTAAGTAGTTGGACTATTTATAGCCTTTATGGCCGAGTACGGTACTCGACCAGAGCTTTGCGCGGGGTCGCGCAAACCCTGCAGAAGATAACTGGTTGATCCTTTTTCTTTGATTTTCAGAAAAAAACAAAGAACGGATCAAGGGGGCATCTGTTGAGGCATAAAATAAGCAAGGAAGTGAAGATGAGAAAAATCAAGAAATTAATTTGAAAGATCAAGAAATCAGCTTCAAGACCACTTTGTGTGGGTTTGCGCAAAGTGAAATGGTTGCGCCAGACCGCGCAAAGTGAACAGTTTGCGCGGGGGATTATGAAGACAGTTTGCGCGGGGACTGATGGTTTACGTGAGACGGTGAATATGGAACTGGATTCCTACTTTCCATGATATCCGTCGTGGGTGTACGCATGTTATGATTGGGCAAACTCCCTAGAGAAAGGATTTGGCCTAATGCCTATGTGATCAATATATGTCATGTATGTTGATGTATGTCTTTTAAAGTGTTTGTTGAAATGTCTGAATGAGTAGTAGTTAGCAAATTGTAATGTATAAGGTGTTGAGATATGATTCTCAACTTCTTTTAACTATGTGTACGTTTTCCTTGGATAGTTTGTGTGATTAGGAATTGAATATGTACAAACTCATGCTTGTGATGTGCTTCATAACATGCTCAACTGCTTTTATGATTTTATCTATGTAATGCATATGTTTAAATTCATATTTACGTTGCATGATCTGTCATGGGTGATGGGGGAGTGGAGCAACGAGTGCGTGCAGCAGCCCTGGCAGCCCTAAACGGATAATATCAGACTTTGGTTGTATGATTTGAATTTTGATCCATTACTGCTTTAACTATCTACAATTGAATGTGATTGGGGCTATGATTATAGTCCAGACAATCGGTGACGAAAATGAATGCGTGGCTGAGTTTCATTTGTCACGTGAGATGTGTTTGACGAACCCGAGTCGTACTTCGGTTGGCGATAGTGGTTGGCCACACGAAGTGCTTATGCGCTTCATATCGTTCAACTTGTTGTACGCTCAAGCTAGCCGAGCTCATCAAGTAACCTGATCTGTCTAATGTATGTTCACCATGTTTGGACGCTGCTGCTTGAACCTAGGGTACCAAACTTACCAGTGAAATCCCTTTTAACCATGGTACCTCGATCCGCTAAGACTCATGAGTCAGGCATGGTGGTATGGGACACCGTGGTCAAGCTGTCGGCCTACGCTGGGGCCACGTGCCTCCCCGTAGTGACCAGTGAGCAACCAGACTCGTGAGCCGATTATGGTGGTATGGGACACTATATTCGAGCTGTCGACACCTACGACGAGAGCCAAATACGGTGAGACCTGTATTCGTGCTGACGGGCGATGAGCCCTCCGTAGTGTCTTCGAGTATACTCTAAGGTCTGTGATTGACGACGAGCCCTTCACAACAACTAGAGCATGAGTTGAACCGAGTACGGTGAGATCTGTATTCGAGCTGACGGCCAACGATTGAGCCGAGTACGGTGAGACCTGTATTCGAGCTGACGGCCAGCAATTGAGCCACATACGGTGAGATTTGTATCCGTGCTGATGGGTGACGAGCCCTTTGTGATGCCTTCGCTACGCCTCTCAAACCATAATATCGTATGAGACTAACTAGGACTGACGACCCTATAATGGATCATGTTGGGAATGATATAAGGGAGGTACCTTAGTTTCCCAATGCTGCTGTTTGAAATAAACTAATAATTACTCAGTAATCATGCTCATCATCGCACTACATGTGCCTGGTAGATGTGGAGCACTGAGGGATGAACGCATTCACGAACGTAAGATGGTGTCGTATGAGGGTGGTTTGGCAAGGGCATACATCATGTCATTTCATACTTGCATTAAATAAGAGTAGTTAGAATTGTTTGATTGTACCGCTTTATCATTACTGCTTGACTAAATTGATAACATGTTAACCTATGCTTTATTGTTCCACTGAGTTGATCACTCACTCCCACGTTACGGGATGGTGTTGTACACCCAACCAGATTTGTTGAGTTTTAGGTTATGGCGATGCTTATGAAGCAGAGCCGGACTACTATGATGTGGAGGAGGAGTTCTCCTACTTGTAGCTCTCTGACAGGTTTATGAAGACCTGTTATTGTATTGACGGGGCTATGGTACTGGGATAGAAGACATTACACTTACACATTTGGTATATTTTAGAAATGTACTTGAAATTTATTAACCTGGTAATGTTATCATACTCTGGAACTCACCACAGTTTTTATATACTTTATATATCTATCACAGTCTTCCGCTTGCAATTTAACTGTCTCTGGAGTATAATATATTGTTTTGGCTTAATCTCACTCATGTTCAATACACTAATGCAGACAACATTTAATCATCATTATCTATGTTGCATAAGTGATGTTCTGGAACTCGGGTGTTGAGTTATGCTCGACCCCCGATTTTTCGGGGCGTTACAAGATTGTAGGTGGGGAGCGAGTTATGGTTACGCCAGGTTGCATTAAAATTGCGTAACTCCCTAGTGAGAGATTCTCTTTCCGTTTGGTACATATATTCAAAGATTGGTGGAGTAGAGATTCTCTCTTCCACCATATCCATACCTACGATTGATGATATAATGGAGGGGTTAAAAGAAACGTGTCTTCCACAAACTGAATGTATAATGATAATTGTTCTAAAAATGCAGTATTTATAGATGCATACAACCCTTTTGCAATAGACCAATAGGTCACACTACCCCACGCAAAATCTTATCCCATCCTACCATAGATAGAATTTCTATAAGACTGAATCGGGCAATATGATATTTATCAATGGTATGCTCAATGACAATGTTACGGGTACGAAAATCACATACATTTTCTAAATCATTTTCGGTTAAACGGATAGAGCACACAACCTGATTAGCAGATCGAGATGAAGAACCAGTTTGAGGGCCTCGCATAGTACGCTTAGAACGAGATGTCATGATAGAAAATGACTATATTTGCAAAAAAAAATACCAACAAATGAAATGAAAAGATCTAGATCAGATTTATATAAAAAATCCAACAAAATAGAGTTCTAGATTCAAGAAAAATGATGAAATCTATAATAATGCACAATTAGGAACTTAAATCTAGAGGAAACTAAAAAATATTCACTTACATGAACACTAGAGTGATGGGTTGGCTGAAGGAATCCATGGGCTGACCGAAGTAGATGAGAATGGAATGAGGATTTTGAAAAAAATACCCAATATAACCCATTTGCGCATGGTTCGGCTAGTTTGAGCACGTCCTCGGCTGGCCAAACCAGGCGGTCAACTCGGGGTTGGCCGAAAATATAAAAAAAAATATTTTATATAATTTTTTTTAAATGACATGAATGCACATTATTCTATTAAAGCAATAACGTGTAAGACCTAACCCAAGTTCGTATGTGCATGTGTGTGTAGGTATGCATTTCATTTCTCTTGGTTCCCGCAGTCTTACTAGTCTAATCCCAGCGACCCGCCACCCTTGGATAGTGTCTGCGGTCATCCTTAAGTCTGGTCATGTTGTCCCGACTTAGATCGGCCCAAGACCTATGCCATATTGTTCGTATCGTCGTTGTGGTTCCGACGACGTGTCTTGTGCATCCATCTGATATATAGATCAAAAGTTATGAATATTTCATTGAAAGACCCTCAATCATGTGGCCCACTTAGGTGTAATGCATGTGGACCCCCACCCTTGGCACAAGTTCCAATGCAACACTACACACACCACCAAAAATTTGCATAACTCACACTACCCACCCCACACACTACCAAAGCCTACCCTATTCTAAAACATTGTTTTTTCCTCCCATAGGCAATCATTGCCTTTTCTTATAAAAAAATCATTATACCACACCACACACACACACTCTCTCTCTCTCTCTCTCTCTCTCTCTCTCTCTCTCTCCTCTCTCTCTCTTTATCTCTCTCCCTCCTTCTCATTTTCTCTCCATGCTAGCAAACCCTCTCCCAATGTCCCATATTCCCCCATTTCTTTAGCCCTCAAAGCTCCAAAATCCCTCCAATACCACCATTAAAAACTCATCTCAACCATCAAATTCTCTTCATTGGCCCAAGATCTACATGGTGTGGAAGTTTGAGAACTTGGTTTGCATGTGGGTGACTATATCTTGCTGATTTTCTTTTCATCTCTTATCTTCTTATTTCTTCATGAATGGAACATATGGGACCCACCAATCCATGGTGGGGATCCCATTTGATCCCATGGATGTGGCCCTTGGCCCATCCTACATGCATGCAATGTTCTATGATGGGCCCATTCTCCATGGACCCCATTATGATGTATCTCATTATCTATACCATTTTAAGGTCATCTAGACCTTAACATCATGTTGGGATGGCATCTCAACCATCCATTGTAAATATAAACCATGCATGTGTTAGTTGTATGTTGTATGTACAAATTAGTGTAATCTATGGGTGTGATGTTCTTGGGAGGGCCCATTAGTGGCGGTGCCCTACCCCCATGGCTGGATTGTCCTTCCTTCTCTCTTTTCTCTTATTTTGGATGATGATATGTGTGACCCACTTGGTAGGCCTGGGACGTCCCAAAAATCCAGCAATGGTGGGACGCCCCTACCACCCATTTCATGATTTTTGGGCACCTCATTTGATGCATGCAAGTGTCTTGACTTAAGTTCTTAATCTGGACATGTGTGGGGCCCACTAAGGGAGGCCACAATTCTTTTTATTTGCCGTATATATTTAGTTATGGGCTGAGATGTCTAGCCATATGTAGCTGTCCAAAAATCTGGACTGTTTGCATGGACTGTTGTAGTTGATGTTTGGCACGGGGTTGGTCCATGATTTCCACTATTTTTTTTTCTTGTTGTTGTAGGGTTATTTTGAAGAAGTGGACCCCACCTTGAACTGTGATAGATCACACCTCAGATTGTCCATGCAATAGCACCCAAAAAGGGAGGCCCTTAGGGGTGGGCGGTCCACCTTGCTAGACTGTCTAGCCCAAATGAATGGAGGGAAAACACAAATTTTAGCTTGATTTTCTGAGGGGTGGGCCACTATTGTGGACCCCACCTTGCTGTATTTTATGAGAAAAATACTAACCATTCATCCCTCCCATCATAGATGAAGTTTGGGCCCACCTTATTGGATAAACATTGTATGGACAACAACATCTTTACCCAGCAGAATTTTAATTCCTACCTTGCTGTCCATAAAGTTCCTCCATGATTTACTTGGGTTTATGACTCTCCTAATAGCCCATCTTGTGGCCCATCATGTTGGGATCCATCTTGGGGGTGTGGGACACCACTTTCACCTCAGAAAAACGGAGTATGACTGCTGGAACGGTAGCCCATAGCTGGACATTCCAGCAGGGCTGGCGTCCAGCCATGGGCTGACCGTTCACCCTCCTAAGGCCCACTATGATGAATGTTTTATCCATGCCATCTTCTCCATTGTGGACAACATATGTGTGGCCCACTCCCATGTGGAATTTCCACATGTGGGACCTACTTTGATGTGTTTAGGGGGGGGGGGGGTGCCCCAGCCCATTGGACCGTCTACCATGGGATGCCCAACCCATTGGGTTGCTGCTGGACGTCCAGTCCAGCAGTATGGCCCACCTAATTTATGGGTTTCACTCCTTTCATCTGGTGGGACCCTCTGTGACATGTGTGAGTCACCAGGGATTAAAAGAATTGTATAAATTAATTATTATTGAATTTCCAGCAAGCCCAGATAGTGGGTGGGCTGGAATTTCAGCAATAGGCCCAAAATCGTTGCCCATAAATATATGTTTTGGGGCAGCATGGCGCACCATATTTGGGAATATTCTTATACATATCTTACCCTATTTTTAATAAGATTTTGGGCATAATTAGTGCATTCTTAAGGCCCACTTCAATTGGGTTTTTATTGGACTAATATTCATAGTTGTTTGTTGGGTTTCCTAGGCCCATTATCCTGAAACTTTCTTGATAGGCCGATAGGCCCCTAACCTTTGGGCCTATATTTAACATATTATTGTAATGGGTTTTATGGGCCAAAATACTTAAGTAGTTGGACCCCTTATTTGCCCATTAAATTAACCCCATACTTGGACCAAGATGTGAGGCCCAACTCACTTGTTTCAAACATAAGAATTGCCCATATGGTTGGAATAACGAACTGCCCATTAGGCCCACCACAATGAGTGGGCTCACTATCTTTATGATTGGGCCCAAAACTTGCTTGAGGGCCCACCATGTTGCCTATGTGTTGGGCTTGGTGTGTAGCCAACCAGGCTGTGTATTGCTTAGGCCTTGAGCCTTGCTTTATATATGTGTAGGTAGCGGGCTACCTTTTGGGACCCAGTTGAGGTTGGATGTCCTCTTTGGTGGCCCTAAGGTAGGCTTATAAGGTTCTTATAGGTGGTTGAAGGCCCACCTTGGACCCTTGTTAGGACCACTTCTTCCTTGGGCTTTTATGACCCTCTTAGCTTGTGGGCTACCCCAAAGTATTGGGCCCCCACTAAAGGACTTCTCCTTAGAATACATGTCTATGTATCTAGACCTTGTCCCTCCTTGAGAAGGAGGAATATGTTCCACGTCATCATCGCCGAGTAGCGCACTTACACCATTATGACCCATATGCAGCATCTGCGTGAATGAATTGCATTGTGTATGGTCATTGGGTTGATATGATGGAGGGATAGAGTTTTTCCCCTTGTGCACATCGAGTGCTTGAAGGTAGTGCATGATCTGTATGCATGACTCATACATTGGCATCGCATTTCATGATGATACTGCCCTTGCTTCATCAGGGCCTTGCCTCTATAGGGACATTCGTGGATGACCGTATTTGTGGACACCGGAAATGTTACTTGAGCATATAGGGTGCATAGGATGCCGATGGGTGAAATTTCTAAAACTTCCATGGTACCAAGGATCTGTCCCAATGCCGTGACTGAGTGAAAACTATTAGCGCACGAGGGTCTTATACCATTAGGCCGCGACTCCCACTGTCGTGTAGTCGGTTAGGTAGGGGTGTGGCCTTACTCACCTGGTGTAAGAAAGCATTGTTAGGCTGAGTTTGACCAGCTCGTAAATGGGTCCACTGTCATCGAGCCTTGTTAGTGATTGGCTGTCCACAGGCGGGTAGTGAGGTCTCTTATGCTCGTTTGACTGCGCGGGTCTGGAGAGAGGCAGTCATCCAGCAGTGTAATTGACCCCGGTGATTTCCTTATGATGGAAATGTACATGATATGTGGATTTGAATATGAGCACTGGCATCATTTCGCATTGCATTCGCATCAGCTGTATAAGCCCCTTCATGCATCGCATTGGTATGATGCCCAGTACTCATTGCATTGTATTCATGATAAGCCTCGGTAAGGCTAACGATATTGTCATTGATCATGTTTCCCTTCCTGCATCTCCTGTTATTCTTCTACGCACCATCATCACACACCTTCACCACCCTCTAAGCTTCTATAAGCTTATGCATAATTGATGCGTACAGGAGATCCTAAGTCAGCATCGTAGCGGCAGAGCTTGGATTAGAGTTGAACCGAGGACCCCCAGTGTTGCAGATCTTCTTCCTACTTCTTTCGTTATCAAATTTGTAGTGGATTTTGTAATGTGTCTTTTTGTTATTTCAAGATTTACTTGTTGTGATCTTGGGTATGCTAGGATTGGAAATGATTATGCGGTTATGGAAATCCTCCTTGTGGGATCCCAGAATCGGAATCTGCCTTAGGAGCCGAGAATGGGGTACTACGGAGGCTATTGTGGCCAGAATTGGCTATCGGGTTCCTTATGAGTCCGGTTACCGAGTCTGTGGTGTGACAAATATAAAACAACAAATTCCAATATAGATTAATTAATTAAGAAACACTGCATAAACCGATATCATTTTTTTAATTAAAAAATCTGACACTATCAAGAGGTTTTGTCAGAATATCTGCAAGCTATTTTTCAGTATTAATATATTCAAGCATAACAACTTGCTTTCAACTAATTCTCTGATATAGTGATATCGAATATCAATGTGCTTAATGCGAGAATGTTAAATATGATTTTTGGATATATTTATTGCACTGGTGTTATCACAATATAAATGCATTGTTTCTTGATCAATACCATAGTATGCTAACATCCTTTTCATCCACATTAATTATGTGCATGCATTTCCTACCGTAATATATTCATCTTCAGCAGTAGAAAAAGATATTGAGTTTTGCTTCTTGCTCATCCAAGAGACAAGACAATTTCTGATGTAAAAACATCTACCACTTGTGGATTTTCTATCATCCACATTACCTGCCCAATCAGCATCAGTATATCCAACATTTGTAAAGACGTATCATGAAGATATCATAAACCCAAATTAACAGTACTGGCACATATGCCTACGCTAAAAGAGATATCAGGCCCGTTAGCTGTTAAATATAAGAGATTACCAATTATATTACGGTAAAGAAGAGGATCAATGCTTTTACCTGTGTCATCTTTAGATTATTTGAGTGTTGTAGCTATAGGAGTAGCAAAGTTTTTACCATTCTCAAACCTAAATTTCTTAACTAAGTTTATCGCATACTTGGTTTGATATATGAAAATTCCATCTTCAAGTTGTTTCACTTGAAGTCCAAGAAAATAGTTCAGCTCTCCCACCATGCTCATCTCAAATTCTGATTTCATAGATTCTGCAAACTTAGAAGAAAGGTTAGCATTCATTGATACATAAATAATATTATCTATATATATTTGAACAATCAACAGCTCTTCATTAATTCTTTTAATGAATAGAGTTTTATCAATACTACCAATTTTAAAATTTTGACTAAGAAGAAGTTTTGTTAATTTTTCATACCAGGCTCTAGGAGCTTGTTTTAATCCATACAAAGCCTTTTAAAGACAGTATACATTGTTAGGAAGTTTAGGATCTTTGAAACCATTAGGTTGTTCTACATAAACTTCTTCATTTGGATCACCGTTTAAGAAAGCACTTTTAACACTCATTTAATGAATTTTAAAATTTTTATGACATGCAATGGAGATAAATAGTCTGATGGATTCGAGACGAGCGACTAAAGCAAAAGTTTCATCATAGTCGACTCCTTCAATTTGGGTGTACCCTTGTACAACTAATCTCTCTCTGTTTCTTAAGATTTCCCAAATTCATCAAATTTATTTTTAAATATCCATTTAGTTCCAATCGCATGTTTGTCAGATGGTCTAGGCACTAGATACCAAACATCATTCCTGACAAATTGATTTAATTCATCTTGCATAGCTAAAATCCAATTTTCTTCAGCAAAGGCTTCATTTACAATTGATGGTTCTATATGGGAAGTGAAGCATACATGATTACAAATGTTTTCAACTTGTCTTCTGGTTTGAACACCAGTATGAGGGTTACTAAGAATTTGATTAGTCGGATAGTCTATAACTAGTTTCTTCTCAGTTAAATCTGATTTTGATAAATGTTCTGATTAATTATATATAATAACCTCATCATCGCGTTTATCAGTTGGAATGATTGTTTGACCATTAATTACAACATTTATGGATTCTTGTATCACTCTGGTCCTTTTATTTAGGACACGATACGCTCTACTGTTCAGAGCATACCCTAGAAAAATACCTTCATCACTCTTTGCTTCAAAATTTTCCAAATGTTCCCTATCATGTAAAATGAAACATTTGCTTCCGAAAGTACAGAAATATTTCACTGATGGTTTTTTGTTTGACTAGAGTTCATAAGCCGTTTTATTTAAACTTGCTCTTACATATACTCGATTAATAATATAATAAGCAGTGTTGAAAGCTTCAGCCCATTAATTTTTTGCTAATTTTTTACTATTAAGCATAAGAGTGCCCATTTCTTGTAGAACTCTATTTTTCCTTTCAGCTATACCATTTTGTTAAGGAGTTTTAGGGGCAAAAATTCATGTAATATTCCATGGTCATCATAAAACTTCTCAAAATTGCTATTTTAAAATTATGTTCCATAATCACTTCTTATCTTTTTCACAGGTAGTTCTTTTTCTGTCTGGATGCATTTAAATAACTTTTTGACTTCATCAAAAGCATCCTACTTTTCTCTTAAGATACCCATGAATATCTATTGTAGTCATCAACTACAACTAGAAAGTATTTTTTACCTCCTCTACTCTCTGTTTGGGTTGGTCTAACAAGGTCCATATGGAGTAATTCAAGGGGTCTAGATGTGGCTAAGGAGTTCACCTTTTTATGACTACTCCTGATTTGTTTGCGTATTTGACAGGCATCACATACTTTCTTTTCCAACTTTTTAAAACTTGGGTAAGCCTCGAAGATGATCTCTCTTGCTAAGTTTGTATAGATCTCTAAAGTTCACATGTCTAAGATGTTGATGCGCAATTCAGTTTCGTCTGTTTGGACCATATAGCAAGAGTGACTTGTGGAACATGATTCATCAATGATAGAGCAATTTTCAGAGGTTCTTCGACCATTTAATATTATATGACCTTGATTATTTAGTATTTCATATCCGTGATTAGAAAATTTAACATTATGATTATTATCACAGATTTGAGATATGCTTAGCAGATTGTGTTTCAAACCTTCAACATATAAAACATCTTTAAAAATAGGAAGATCGAGAAGTTTTACATTACCTCTTCTGTTGATTTTGCAATTGTTGTCATCTCCAAATGTTACTGAGCCTCCATCATGTGATTGATGTCTGAAAGTATCGCCTTATCACCTGTCATATGTCTAGAGCATCCATTGTCTAGATACCATCTTGAATGGCTACTAGCTTTGAAAGTTGTGTGGATAACAAGACACTTATTTTTTGGAACCCATTTCAATATGGTTTTGGGTTTAAGAGGATCTTTGATCGTATAATTAGTTTGAGAGCAATAATTTTTTTTTTATTCTCACTTAGTCTCATAATTCTAGAGTTGGATTTCAAAAGCTCCTTAATTTAGTCCACTATCTTATCTGCAAGAGAAGGATTATAATATTTATATATATATATATATATATATATATATATATATATATATATATATATAATTGAACTTAGGTTTTAGATAAAAAGGTTTTTGACAAGGTTTTTTCATTATTTCCTTTGTAGTTTCTTCTTTAGATTTTGAAGATTCACCTTTAACAAATATAGGAGCAGTATTTTTAGATTTTTCTAAACGACTCTTGATACAATCTAAACCGGATTTGTTGTTACTTCGACGAGATGTAGATAGTAGCTTTTGAAGTCTTGGGTCCCCATGGGTATATATTCAAGTCTCTTTAGAATTTTTTAGAGAAGTAATTTCTAATAATAAATTTTTATTTTCAGTTTTGAGATCTTCAATTTCAGAATTTTTTATATTGAGTTCAAATTTGGTTTTCTCAAAACAATCAGAAAAATGTGATTTCTTCAAAATAGATTTTTCAAGTTCTAATTTTAAATATGCAAATTTATCCTTTTGAATTTTTTTATTTTGTTACAATCTTACAACTATCTTTATATAAGGCATCATAAGCTACTTGAAGATCTTCTTCATTTTCAACCTTACTTCCTGGCATTTCATAATCAGGTGTTTCATCTCCATTTGAGGAAGTAAGTCTAGCTAGCGTCATAAACGCCTTTTGATCATTTTCAGTTTCATGATCTGATTCGTCAGTTTCTGAATCGGATTCAGATTCAGACGATTCATCCCATGTGGCGATCATGTCTCTTCTTTTAGATTTATCCTTCTTAGGACATTTTGCAGCTAAATGCCCATATTTAGAACAATTGAAGCATTGAGAGTCTTTCGATTTAAATTTCTAATTCACTTTTCTTTTGTCAATCAGTTTTTGAAAATCAGATCTATTTTTATTTTTAAAAATCCTATAAAACTTTTTAGTAACATAGCCATGTCATCCTCATTTTCTTTATTATCTGAATCTTTTGATTTAGATTTTAAGGATTTTAGGGATATGGATTTACTTTTGGGAATTTTGAAATTCAACTCATAGGTTTGTAGAGATCCTAGTAATTCCTCTACCTTCATTGTATCAGTGTCCCTCAATTCTTATATAGTAGTGACTTTAGAATTAAACCTATCAGGAAGCGATCGTAAGATTTTTGTACACACTTTGCTTTCATGGACTTTTTCTGTAAGACCCCACATGGAATTAACAATGTCATTTTGTTTGATGAAGAAATCCATGAATGATTCGTTTTCTTCCATATGGATTTCTTCATACCTTGTTGTAAGGATTTGAATTTTAGATTTCTTGACAATGCTAGTTCCTTCATGTGTCATTTCAAGTATATCCAACTCTTGTTTTGCTGTATCACATAAGTTGATTCTTTTGAACTCGTCTGGTGATAAAGCACAAGTGATAGCATTAAGTGCTTTTGAATTAGCACTACTTTCGCTTTTCTAACCCGGAGTCTAAAGATTATAAACTTGTATTTTCATGGACTTGGTTCCATCTGCACCCACTACTTCCAACATTGGAGGGACCCATTGGGTCATGGTAGCTTGCCACACACTTTCATCAATAGATTTGAGGAAGATCCTCATTCTAGCTTTCCAGTAGGAATAGTTCGAGCCATCAAAGGGCGGTGGCCTGGAAATGGATAGACTATCGAAATATGACATTCCGATAGCTCTGGATCTAGAGTACCTCGCTTTGATACCACTTGAAAGGACAAGCTATAGATGTCCTGGGGGGGGGGGGGTGAATAAAACAATGTCAAATAATTCGATACAATGAAGAATAATGAATCAATTAAATATAATATTGCAAAGTATTAAATCCTTGATATCAAATAGTTCGCAGGACAACCTTTCACCTAAAAGATTTAAGTAGGACAACTTTATTTCACGACATCTTTGAAATCAAAGTATCAAACTAATTGCAAAGAGTGACAAAAGCATAATAGCACAATTAATAATATCCAATCACCATAATGCACAAAAGAATTATAGTGGTTCGGTGCCTTAATGCAACCTACTCCACTCCCAAAATTACTACCCTCACAATTTTGGCTTTCACTATTTCAAGGTTTTCCAAGATCACCTTAACAACCTGATACAGTTATTGCGATTTTCACGGGCTATCACAATCAAACCCACTTTGTGATTTTACGGGGTCACCACAAACAAACCCTTTGAGATTTCTGGGTTATCTCAGAAAAACCCAAACTGAAGTAATTAAAATAAATAGTACTTATCTTCGATTTGGCGAGTTAAAGTTGTAACTGTAGCTTGAGTGCAACGATCTTCTTCTTGGGATATTGATGAAGCCGATGTATGAGTTCAACCCAAAAATATGCAAAGGGATTTAATAGATTTTCAATGAAATGAATGAAGTCCTATTGCTGCAAATTCAATTCTCCTTCTTCTCAAAGTTGAGTATGGATTACTCTTATCAAAAAAATTTAATCTAACTTTGAAAAGAATAATAGAATAAGCTAATAATAAAATATGAATTACAACACAAATAACTTAAAGTGGCTTGAAGGATCTTTCTCTACAACACAATAAAAGAATATGAATTTTCGTGATTTAGAATGTAAGAGAAAGCCTCTATTTATAGCCAAGGATCTGTGTAGTTCGGCTGGCCTAAGATTCAATTTGGCTGGCCAAACTCCAAAGATTACGTTCTAATCAGAATCTAGAAATCATGAGATAAAATCTTTCAAAACTTTGGCTGGCATAAACCCACGTTCGGCTGGCCTAAGCTCAAGTTCGGCTGGCCTAACTGGCCTAGATTCTGAAATAGTTCCATTGCTGGAAACTTGACCAAACCACCTTGACTGACCAAAGTTAGGTTCGGCTGGCCGAACCCCACCTTGGGCTGGCCGAACCTACCATAAAATAAGATCTTATGTGATCTGAATTTTGTCCGTATTTTGCATGGTTGGTCCAAGTAGTTAGGCTAGCCGAACAGGACGTGGGGCAGGCCTAACAAGTGTGTATTTAACATCAAATGTGGTTCTAGATATGCATGAGTAAAATGCACCTAATCTATGGTCCAACTAGGTTTATACCACCTGTAGGTTGACTCATACGAAGTGTGTTGAACTTCGAATCATGAATGATCTTGCATTGAGATGTTCAATCTTCTTTCCAGGTACTTGATCGAGTTGATAGCTTATCTTCAGTCAAATTGTGATCGTAACCGGACTACGAAATTTGGCAAACTAATATGTGCTTTAAGTATAAGCACTTACACCACCCCTTACACGAATTTTGAATGTATTACAACTTAGTGGGGCCCACTGGTATACCTGATCACATTATCCAACCCTTAGGACAATCCAGACTGTTGATCAATAAGGCCCACCTTATAAAATTCTTACATTCTCCCACTTGGGCCACATTGATCAATGTCAATGATTAATCTTTTGAAAACATTTTGAAAAACATATTTTGACTTAAAGAAACATCCAAATGGTAAACCAATGCAATTATTGGATAATTCGGGTAAGAAAAGTGGGACTAAGCGTGATCACAAATACTGTTGGAGCACAAAAAAGATGAAAGAAGATTGAAGGAATAGAAGATTTGAGGAGAAATGAAGAAATGAGAAAGAAAGAAGAAAATTGAGTATCATAGTAAGTGGTTGCGTGGACCACGTAATCAATAGTTGGTTGCGCGGGTCGCGCAAACAACTTGATGAGGTGAGCAATAAATAGTTGGTTGTGCGGGTCGCACAAACAACTTTATGTGTTGTGTAGGTCGCGCAACCAAGATCAGAAGCAGTCTGTTGTGGATGGTTAGATTTGTACAAGGTGGGCCCCATGGCTTAAAGATCGAGGTATCACAAGTATGGAGGCCTATAAATACACCACTCCCTCTCTCATTTGGGGATCAGAAGAATTTTGGAAGAAGGTCAGAGCTCTAGATGAAGTTGAAGGTAGGAGAAGGGAGAGAAGTTGGTTGCTTGGACTGTGCAACCAAGAAGGGAGAGAAGTTGGTTGTGCGGGCTGCGCAACTAGGCTGTTACATAACTAATGATGAAAAGGGCCGAAATGCTGCCGAAATCGTCAAGTTCAATCTTCATCACTTCAAGCTGTCCTTTGCATAAGGGATAAGCTCAAAAAGGGAAGATCAGATGATCAAACCCGCACAACATTCCTCCTAGAGAGATGATCAAAGAACAAGTCGAAATGTTGTCGAATTTGATATTTAGATTCGACATTCGAACTTTGTTAATTCTTGTATTTTAAATGATCTATCTTAGAATCAAGGGATATTAGAGTATGTAAATGAATTCACTATCAATAATACAATGATTGTTCTTCATACACTTTCTCTATTATGTTCAAATAAGATAATTCCCCCAAATCGAATGCATTTGTTTCTTGTTCGAAACAAAATGGTGACTCTGCTGGGGACTATCTTATTTGATATTAACATTGAAAAGTGTTATAGAACATTCATTGCAGTTTGGCATCCTTTTGACGTCAAAATGGTGACTCTCAATGGGAACATCCTCCCCTTCATCTCTCAGATAGATTACGTTATCCTTCAAATACTAATTATAATTTAATTCTATGTTTTATATTGAAGGTGAAAGATCAAATCGAAAACAAAACTGCAAACTACAAACTACAATCGATGGCAATCTCTATTAGAAAGGTGAATTTCTAATTCACTACAACCAGATTCGTAGTGGAATAAATACCGGACCAGTCTCTGAGGCATGAGATCCAGTTTCCCACAAACAAAAACGACTTAACCCAAACAATGGTTGGAGTTGTGTCTGCTTTTCCTTAAACACCGAAAGGTGATAAGGACTGGACTTATAATGTCTCGAAGGACGAGAGCTCCAAATGCGAGAAGCTCCAGAATGAGCTTACCTTCACCAAGGGTTAGGGGACCGATAACGCGTAACATTGCTAAGAAGAACCCTGAACTCGCCCCTTGTACGATATATATCAGGCGAACAATTCCACAGTTAACGGCGCGTGACTTCCCAAGAGTCAGGTGTACAAAAGAGCAGAAAGGTAAGGTACTACTTATAGGTTCACCGATTTCTGTATCACCCCAATCGATTAGTGGTAGTGGAAGTACAAGAAAATCAAATGAGACTCCTCTCTTCATAAGTCCTATCACATCAGCATATTCCCATCCTCCTCCGACTACAGGTTCATTAGGAAGTGGAGAAGTTGCATTACATATGGCAGGAACAAATCAGGAAACTATGCCAACTACAGAAGATCGTATGAATGAAATGGCACAAGCACAGAGAACATTGTTGGAAGAATGTAGAAATCTCAGAGAAGCTTTAGCGACTCTCACACACAATGTAGCTCAGATGGCGGCTCCCCCGATGATGGGCACCATGAACGAACAAGAACACCAAACCGAAGGCTTCCAACCACCCGGGGTAGGATCACTCGGATCTGTTCCAACAGTGAGAACCGTAACACAGGAGGAAGTACGACAAGTTATCGAGGAATCTGTCATAATAGAAAAGGAGCGTGAGAATGTTGGCCGGTTCAAATATCGAATGCCATACCCGCGAGAGGTAGAAGATGTCCCATTCCCAGTTAATTTCAAGCACCCAGATTTTTAGAAGTTTTATGGAAAGGGGTCGCCAGAGGAACACTTAATGCATTTTATTACCAACATGGGGAGTTTCTCTACGATACTGCAATATTGCCTGCGATTTTTTGGATCATCTCTGACAAGTAAAGCATTCTGATGGTATTCTAGTTTGACTCCAAGATCGATACGTACTTGGGAGCAAATGCAGGACGCTTTCATGTCTAATTTCTTCTCTTCAGAGCGCGATGTCAACATCACGGAATTGACTTCTATACGACAGAGAGAAGGGGAACCAGTGGAGAATTTTATAGACAGATGGAAGACATTGGGAGCCTTGTGTAGGCAGCTGCTGGAAGGGAAAGAACAAGTTAAGATGTGCCTAAATTTCATGGAAACGTGAATCGCGTTTGGGTTCACTAGGGCCGATATTAAGACTTTCCGTGACCTAGCCACTAAGGCCCATGCCTTAGAGTTAATGACTCGGAAGATGTTAGCGTTTCAATATGAGACAGCTAGGACAGGACCCAGCAGGATGATTGAAAATACTATCGATCATGAGAAGAGAAGTCAAGAGACGAGAGATTCAGGAGGAAAAAGGTCGGAACGAAAGGAAGAGTTAAATCGGCCTAGAAGCAGATTCAGTGGAAAAAGGCCTAGATCGCTCAATTCTCATGAAGGGTTTGCTTTCGATAGGGAAGATGTTGTCCCTATGATGAACCAACTGTTGAAAGTCGGTATGATAGAATTACCTGCACCTAAGTGCCCTGAAGATGCGACGAGAGCAAGAGAAAGAGATTTTTGCCGCATCATCGCCTGGTGAGACATCCGACAGAAAATTGTTATACGTTGAAATGCATAATACAAAGGATGATAGATAGAGGTGAAATAGTGATAGGAAAAGAAAAGGAAAGAGATGCGAAGGCAATAGTGCATATGCTGACAATCCAGGAAAAGGCTCAAGAAATAACAGGGAAAGAAGATTGTAAGATAGCAAAAAGGGTAGCAGTGATTACGCTACGGTTCGGAAAAAGGACAGTAAGCCTCGCGAAGTAGAAAACAAGGGTTACAAGAAAAGAAATCATCGAAGGTCAACACGATGGTGATGAAAGAGAAGAGAAGAGTGAGACAATGAAGGTAACTTATGATGTGGTAAGTCACTTGAAAGGCATACCGGCTCGATTGAGCATTTATGATGCGCTTAAGTTGTCGGAGGTATTTCGACAAAGTCTAGTTCGAGCACTATCCGATCATGATGTCAGAGAAACATTGCTTGCGGAAATGGAAAGTAAAGAATGCAAAGAGCAAGAAGACTGCATGTCAGTCGTCTCCTTCTCTGATGATGATTTAGTTTGTGATAAAGGACACAACATGCCATTGATGATAGAAGGCCACATCCATGGTAAGAAAGTTAAACAGATTATGCTTGACAATAGGTCTGCAGTGAATCTGCTACCACTGACAGTGTTGTGTAAACTGGGTTATCGTCGTTCTGATCTGTACCCCAGTGGAATGATGATACGGGGCTTCAATCAAGATGAGAAACGTGCACTCGGTAAAATTATAGTGACATTGGAAATAGGAGAGTTAACTACTAATGTCATTTGTCACATCATAAATGTCGTGACGACATACAATCTTCTCTTGGGAGGGCCGTGGATACATCAGTATGACATTGTGCCCTTATGCTGCATCAATGTTTCAAGTACTGTAAAGACAGGATACATTATAAAGTAGTGGCCAACACAAGACCTTATACAGAAGTCGAAGCCTTCTTTGCGGACGCTAGTTATTACAAAGGATTTGTTAAAGAAGAAGAGATAAAGAATGATGAAAGCAAAGCCCGGAGGAATATTCAAGCGATGGTGATGAAAGAGGAAGCAGAAAAGGCAGAATCGTCTGAAATTGTGGAAATAAAGAAGAGATTCTATTTTGTGTTGAAACATTTGATACAGCCAGGGCAGCCGCTGTTAACATTATTGTCCCCCGAACAGTTAAAAATCTTATAGTCCAATTATACAGTGTCGTTACCATATGCTGAAAGGAACAAGCCATTCTCGGCTGTTCCGGAAAGATTTTGAGTCAGGGCCAGCGCAAAATATCTGAAACCAACTGAGTTTTACGCTCCCGTGGAAACAAAGAAAGTGGAAGAGGTCGAAAATAATGTATATAGCAAGAAGCTGACACCACAAGATCTTAAGAAATATAGCCCAGCAAGCAAGAAGATAATAAAAGGAATGGGTTTTGATTATGAAGAACCCACCGGCCTAAATCACGGGAAAGGGATCTAGATTCCTATTGGGGTTGGCCAGAAAAGGTGAGGAAAATTTCAAGCATTGGGGGCAGAATCATCGGTGAACATGGTCACAGTTGAACAATTATCAGAGACAGATCCTAAAATAGTTGAGCATCCTGAAATGGCTCCCAAGCAAATGGAAGACGGCTGGCAGCTAACGATAGATAGTTTGCGGGAAATAAATTTGGGTACAGAAGAAGAGCCAAGGAATACATTCATCAGCACCGGTCTTCCAGAGCAAGAGGCTGAGAAATATGTTGAACTTCTCAAAGAAAATAGAGATTTCTTCGCTTGGACATATACAGAGATGTCAGGTCTAAAACCATCAGTAGCAATGCACCAGTTGAATATTTCTAAGGAGAAAAGGCCGGTTAAACAAGTGCAAAGTCGATTTCACCCGAATTTGATTCCTTTGATAGAAGAAGAAGTAAACAAGCTGATAAAAGTCAGGTTTATCATGGAGGTCAAATATTCCAAGTGGATATCGAATATTTTCCCAGTAAAGAAGAAAAATGGATAAATCAGGGTGTGCGTTGATTTTAGAGATCTGAATGAAGCTTGCCCGAAAGATGATTTTTCTCTCTCGATAATTGAATTGCTGATTGATAGTACGACTCAATATGCTTTCATATCCTTCATGGACGGTTACGCTGGTTACAATCAAATAAGGATGGCCCCTGAAGACAAAGAAGCAACAACGTTTAGAACTTCTCTTGGAATTTACTACTATAAAGTTATGCCATTTGGTCTCAAGAATGCTGAGGCAACGTATCAAAGGGCAATGCAAAATATCTTTCAAGACATGATGCACAAGCATGTTGAATGTTATGTGGACGATTTGGTGGTTAGGTCAAGTAATCATCAGGAACACCGCAAACATCTGACATCAGTCTTCCGTTGACTAAAAAAGAAGCAACTAAAGATGAATCCAGCTAAATGTGCTTTCGGGGTGTCGTTAGGAAAATTCCTCGGTTTTGTTATCAGGCACAGGGATATAGAGATCGATCTAGGGAAAGTTAAAGCCATTCAAGATATGTCACCTCCAAAGACATTAAAGGAATTGAAAAGTTTGCGAGGAAAGCTGGAGTACATTCGTTGTTTCATTTCAAATCTGGCAGGGAGATGTCAGTCATTTTCTCATTTAATGAAGAAAGGAACAGAGTTTGTATGGGATAAAACCTGTTAGAATGCGTTCGATTCGATAAAGAAATTGTTGAAATAGCCGCCGGTATTGACAGCCCCTATAAAAAGGAAGCTGTTCATTTTATATGTATCTGCGGCTGAGAATTTGTTAGAAGATTTGTTAGCACAGGTGAATGAATCTAGGAAAGAGACTGCTCTTTATTATCTGAGCAGAACTCTGATGGATGCAGAATGTAATTTTCCCTGTAAGACCCGTATCATAGTCCGTATCGTTCCGTAGATTCTTGCGATCATCCTTGTCGAATTCCGGTGACCCGCAACCTATAACCGGCATTTATGTGCGATCCTGAGTCACACATTGTCAACCCGAGTTGACTCAACCAGAGACTTGTACCCTAGCGACCGCACCGTAGCCACGGTTCCGATGTCACGTCTCACGCTCCAAGGCGATACCCAGGCCAGGAGATGTGGGCCCGCGTTCAGTTCGAGAAAACGCTGCGCATTTGCAATCCCAAGAGAATCTCTACAACACGCCCATCAATCAAGTGCACATCAATCACCTCATGTCAAGTACAAGAGCAACCCCTAAGTCAACTCTCTCTCGTACACAACCATACATGTCAAGTACATACTCATCACCCATCACTCACTCCCCATCACTCCATCACTCCATCCCATCTCCTCTCTCTCTTATTTCTCCCTTCTCTTCCAAGCAACCCAAGCTCCTACGTATGAACCTCCCAAGCTCTCATGGAGAAGCTCTAATGTGGCCCACTTCCTACCCACTCATCTCCCATCTCAACCATCAAAATTTCATCATCTTCCATTAAAGAAGAAGACGAGAAGCCAAGGGAGCAAGAAAAAGATGGTGGGTGATCTTGGACCCACATTTTTTTATACCTTTTTTGTGATTTAAAGGCCCAATTATTGTGGGACCCACTTGATGGATGTATTGTTCAAGGGAGGGCCCAATAGTGGCGGGGTCCCTCCCCTACACGTTCCCTCTCCTCTCTCTCTCTCTCTCTCTCTCTCCTTTTTGTGTGATGGCTTGTGGCCCACCTTGATGCATGACCATATCCACGCTGTCCATTGATGTGGACCCCACTATTTACATGGGTGGTACGTGTACCGTCCAGCAGCAGCGCTGCTAGACATGGGTAAAACACAAATATTAGCTTCCTCCGAGGCTTGTGGGTCCACACGTGTGGACCCACCTCAGATGTATGAGGTCCACACACATGGAACCCACCTTCCATCCCAGCTGTCCATTCGTTTGAACCGTGGGTCCCCACCTTGACGTGGGCTTCATCCAGGCCATGCATCCCTTGCAGCAGCGGCAGCTGCTGCTTCTGATGTTAGTGGATGGATGGGGTACCAGATGTATGCTTCATATCCAACCGTCCGTCCAGATCTACTGGGACAATGGGCCACTGGCCTATGTATTTTATCCAATCATCCATCTAGACGCTGGATGTTTCAGTTCCATTTATATATATATATATATATATATATATATATATATATATGTATATATATATATATATATATATTATAATACATACATATATATATATATAATATGTGGTGGGCCCGACGTGGGGACCCACCTGATTTGGAAAGGGATTGGCTGGGTATCAGATGCCAGCAAGTTCTGTGGATCCCACGCCGTATGGGTTTTTCTACAGCGTCCACTGCATGGACCCCATCATGATGCATGTATTTTATCCTGTCCATCCATCATCAGGATGTGGATCCCACCATGGCAGCGTATGGGCCCACCTTGACTTGATGTGTTTCATCCACACCGTCCAACCATTTGGCAAGCCCGTTTTAAGGCTTGAGACTAAACTGAGGTAGATTCAAATCTTTGGTGGGCCACCACGTGGACACCACCATGATGTATTATTTCATCCACACCATCCAGATTATACTGGGCGGTGTTGTCCAATGTTTGGACGTGCTGCCCAATGTTTGGATGGTGAAGATTTACATAGACAATGTTTGGACAGTGTTGATCATCATTAGTGGGCCATGTGCCCCATGGAATAATAGGGTACGGTGGTACACATGTTACACCTACAACTGTTAAAATGATTTTATTGTGGTCCAAGCCCACTTGAGGCCCATTGGTGTGGTCCATCCATGAGGCCCATCATGATGTATTTTGGCCCATGTACGGGGCCCACCTATTTGTATTGTTAGGCCCGTGTAGCGTGGCCCATATGATGTATTTGAGGCCCAGATATGTGGCCCATTTGATGCATATGAGGCCCAAGTAGTGTGGCCCCCTTGTTGTATATAAGGCCCATGTATGAGGCCCATGGTGATGCATTTACGACCCATTTGATGAGACCCATTGCGATAGCTTGGAGGCCCATGAGACGTGGCACATTGTGATATATCCGAGGCCCATGGGCACGACCCATTGAGATGCATTTACGGCCCATGGGAGAGGCCCAATATGATGTATTCAAGGCCCATGGGCGAGGCCCATTGTGATGTATTCGAGGTTCGTGGGCGTGACTCATTGTGATATATTCGAGGCCCTTATATGAAGCCCAACGTGATATATGAGAGGCCCATGAACGAGACCCAATGTGATGTATGTGTGGCCGTTACGTTGTGTATGAATCCCTTATGTGGGCCACTCCTTGGGAGCAATGTTGGTTAGACGTCCACATTGATAGGCAATGATGGTTAGATGTCCACATTGTGACCTTCCCTTAGGCCCTTTTTGGTTAGGCCGATTCAGATTATCAAGGCTGATTCTGTTTATCGAGGCTAATTGTTGAGGCCAATTCTAATTATCGAGGCCGATTCCATTTATTGAGGCCAATTTCGATTATCGAGGCTGATTTCGATTGTCGAGGCCGATTTCAATTATCGAGGCAGATTCCGATTGTCGAGGCCGATTTCGATTGTTGAGGCCGATTCTGATTGTCGAGGCCGATTTCTATTGTCGAGACCGATTTCGATTGTTGAGGTCGATTGTAGGGACCGATTCCGATTGTCAAGGCCGATTCTGATTGTCGAGGCCGATTTCGATTGTCGAGGCCGATTTCAATTGTCGAGGCCGATTCTGATTGTTGAGGCCGATTTCGATTTTCGAGGCTGATTCCGACTGTCGAGGCCAACCACCGAGGCTGATTGACGAGACCTAATGTGATGTATATACGGCCTGTATTTGAGGCCCATTGTGATGTGTATGCATCTTGTGTTGAAGGCCCATTGTGATGTGTATTCAGCCTGGGTTGAAGGCCCATTGTGATGTATATTAGGCCTATGTGATGAGGCCCATTACGATGCATTTGAGGGCCAGGCGATGGAGTCCATTGTGATGTATATTAGGCCTATGGGAGAGGTTCATCGTGATGTGTATTAAGCCCTTGAGTGAGGCCCATGGTGTTGTATATTAGGCCCTTGTGTGAGACCATGGGTCCACTATATGTTAGGCTCTATGTGGGTCATTCCTTAGGGGCAATGTTGGTTAAACGTCCACATTGTCGAGGCCAACTATCGATGTTGATTGTTGGTGTGGGTTATTGATACCGATTATGAGTATGTGACAGCATAGCATCACGATACATGCCCATACGCATCATCTGCATGTTTGTTATGAGATGTGATTGATCATTACATATGCCATAGTATAGACGATTTATGGGACTCCCTGATAGGTAGAGATATCCCACATGAGCGCACGATATGCGTAGGATTGATGCATGATTGGACTGTGTGATTCATGTATCTCGCATTGTGTGATTATGATAACCGTATGCCTTAGCGACATCAGGGTCGTAGCCTCCACAGGTATATTGTGGATGACCAGATAGGACACCAAAAATTTGTTACTAGCATCAGGCCAACATGGATGCCCTGAATCCCTAAACTCTCTTGGTACCAGAGGACACCCCAATGTCGAGACCGAGTGGATATATATGAGCGCATGAGGGCCGTATACCAGTAAGCAGTGTCTCACACTGTGTCGTGGTCGGTTGGGAGGGGGTGTGGCCTTACCCACCTGAGGTAGTAGGCATAGCTAGGCTGAGTCTGACCAGCTCCTAAATGGGTCCGCTATCGACAAGCCGGGCCGATATTGGTAGGCGAGTAGTGAGGTCTTTTCCACTTACCTAGTTGTATTGTGCGGTTGATGGGGCAGAAAGCTGACGTAGAGTGTACTAGACCCCGGTGATGATCCCAAAGATGTACAGTATTGTATGTGGACTTATTGAGCAGGAGTTGCATACTCATTCATTCATTCATTCATTCACTATCCACTCAGGCTGGTGAGGCGCAACTATTTATTACGTGTACCTTCGCAATGACCAGGATTTCTGTTGGGGCGCGTGACTAACCTGAGATCAGGAGTTTACCACATTGAGTCTGACTATCCAAATTAGGTATGGGACTAGTTTGGATAGAAGTCTCTTGTGATGGACCCCATAGCCTACGATACTACGTACTATCATCCCGACTTCACACTCCAGCTTGGTCATTTCATTCGCATCGCATATTGCATTACATCCGCAGGCATATGACATTTTGGGTTGCTATGTTTCTGCAATTTTAGGGCTTAGACGGACTTAACAGGATTTACATATTGCATTATACCCTTGACATCTGATATTTGGCTGTCTATAACTCCTCATTTGCATAGCTGATTTGTATTGCATACTCTGATATTGTATGATTTATAGACTTGCAGTATTTCCGCTTACTCTGATATCGTATGATTCATGATCTTGCCAGTAATTCCGATATTGTATGATTAAGGCATTGCATTGAATACTTGACACTTATCTTGTGCACACACTTACAACACCCTCTAAGCTTTCTATAAGCTTATGCACGATAGATGCGTGCAGGTGGCATTAGGTTACAGTAGCGTCGAGCTTGGAGCATGCAGCTGACTTCTGGAGCTTTGATTTTCAATATATGTATTTCCCTTTCAGCATTGTATTCAAATGTTTATATTAGTGGATATGTGATGATGATGTTGCCTTTGTGATTTGGGTAAACGTATGGTTATGCTTCTTATGAGACAAATGTACATTGAAAAATCCTCCTTGTAGGATCCCAGGATCGAAATCTGGCGTATGTGCGCTGGGAGCCTAGAATGAGGTACTATCAAGGTCGTCGGCACCGGATTCGGCGATCGAGAATTTTGTGAGCCCAGTTTCTAAGTTTGGGGGTGACATTCCCCGATTGAAAATGGCTTGATATTTGTAGTGTAGAAGTTAAAGTATTATTGTCTCTCTCATGACATAACTTTAATCTCAAGAGCAGATTCGATAAAGATTTTAATGACAAGACCGATGCTATCAGGAAGTCTGGCCAAATGGATATTGTTACTTTCAGAATATACGATCACGTATGAGCTGACAAAAGCAGTAAAGGGGCAAGCAGTGGCGGATTTCCTAGCAGCGCACCCCGTAGCAGAGAGCGATACCATTAATGATGATTTTCCTGATGAATAGGTTATGTTGGCTGAGTCGCAAAGCCCATGACAAATGTATTTTGACAGTGCTTCTCGAGCGTCAAGGGCAGGTGTCGGGGTGATATTCATTACTCCTCAAGGTGACTTGTTACCTTACTCCTTCATGTTGGGTGCCACGTGCACAAACAAGCAAGCCGAGTATAAAGCCCTCATCATCAGAATGGAAATTGTTCAAGAAATGAAGATAAAAATGCTACAAATCTTCGGGGATTCCAAATTGATCATAAATCACTTGACGACTGAATTTGAGATAAGAAGACAAGAGCTCATGCCATATTGTCAGAAAGCACAATAGTTATTGGAGCAGTTCTGCCATGTCGAAATCAAGCATGTACCGCGGGCTGAAAATGCAAAAGCAGATGCTTTGGCTAGCCTGGCAGCAGCTCTGTCCTGTTCAAATTGAAGTCCTCTCCAGGTGATTATAGAAGAAAATAGATTTTTGCCCTCTTCAAGGGTCATTGATGAAATTGTTGAAGTACTTCTTATATTGTGTTTGAAGGTGACGACAGATGATTGACATCAGCCTTTCGTAGATTACCACAAATATGATATGTTGCCAGAAGACCCAGCGTAGAGACAGCAAATCAGGCAAAGATCGGGCAGATTCATCATATGTAGCGAAGTGTTGTACAGAAAATCCTACAATGGGATGCTGTTACGTTGCCTAGATGAACAAGAAGTAGGTGAGATGTTGTGAGAAGCGCACTCTGGAGAATGCGGGAGCATATCACATTGGCCGAAACATATTTCATTGGATACATTGAATGGGGTACTATTGACCTACAATGTTTAAAGATGCGATAGATTATTGAAAAGGCCAAGCTATATGTCCTAGAGGAGGGGGGGTGTGAATAGGGCTATAAAAAATTTAAAAATAAACAGCGAAATTTAAACAAATTAAATAAAGATAGCACAAACAATCTCACAATATTAAAATTAAATACAACCTCAAATGTACGAGTATTGAGAGATTGATATAGATGTTGTTCTAAGGACAACCATACACCAAAAACCAAGGTCTATGGTAAGACAACCTGATTCCTAGAAAGGTTTGTGTATCAAAAACTCAAACTGATATAGAGGAATAAAGAAATGAATAACAAGAAAAGAAATCTAAGCTATTACAACATTCCCACACTTGCATAAAAGAAATTACAACATTCTCCACAAATGCAAAAAGGGAAATTATAATCATCCACAAAAGAAATAAACAATCAATCCACAAGACCAGAAATTATAGTGGTTCGCTTGTGTGTACACCAACTGTTTAGAAAAAACAGCGACACAACTACTCCACTCCTAATATCCTCACACAGTGGATATTAGCGTTCACTAAGAAAATAGGTTTTTCTAGGTTCACCTAAAACCCTCACAATTGTGTCTTTCAAGTGGGCTTACAAAATTCAAAAAACTCCACACCCTGTGTTTTTTGGATCACCTCAGACAAACCAAAACAGAGAGATGTTTCTGGCACAATCTCAATGAAACAAAAAGAAAGGAATTTACAATAATGTAAAATACCTGGATATTCTCTTTTTAATGCAGCCCGGAAAAACCAAATCAGAGTAGAAGTTCAACGTAGAAGTTTAATTTCCACTCTCACTTATGAAATAGTTCTAGGTTCTAAATTGATTTTAAATTAAATCAAGTTGAGCTAGCTTTATTTGATTTTGATTCCAAGAAAAGGGCAATCTCAACCCCGTCTTCAAAATAAGAATGCAATACAGAATAAAAAATCAAATATAACAAAGATAAATTAAGAGAATATTAAATGAGCACAATATATCTTAAAAAGATGACTAACTTATCTCTCAGAGTGGTGTATTGATTTAGCTTGAATTGAATATTAAACTCTGAAATTCGTGCTCTATTTATAAGTGAAGAAATGAGAATATTAAATGAGCACAATATATCTTAAAAAGATGACTAACTTATCTCTCAGAGTGGTGTATTGATTTAGCTTGAATTGAATATTAAACTCTGAAATTTGTGCTCTATTTATAAGTGAAGAAATCGCAACTTCGACTGGTCCTGAGGTCTCCACGACTGGTCGTAGGATCAACAAACTTTCAAATTTTGGGCATGATAAGATAAAGTCGTTCCACGACTGGTCGTAGGACCTTCACGACCGGTCGAGGGACCTCTATGACTGGTCATGACCTGTCCACGACTAATCGTGTGGAGCCTGATTTAGTTGTTGGACTTTGAGTCAAGGCTGCAGGACTAGTCGAGCACTGTTCATACAACCGGTCGAGCAATCTCTAGGACTGGTCGAGGCTTAGCAAAAAATTCCAAATTTTTGAAACAAACTTAGGACTGGTCGAGGAATTTCTTGGACTAGGCGAGCCAGTGCTAGGACTAGTCGAACATAGTCCAAGATTAGTCGAAGAATAGTTTAAACACTTATAAAATGATCTAAATGAATTATGAATTCAAAATGAGCTACCCTATGGTCAATTTAGGGTCATTTATACCTTGTTAGTGATGTATGAACATTGAGTCTTCTTTTTGTTCAGTTGATAGTC
Organism: Magnolia officinalis; assembly: GCA_021015155.1. Taxonomy (NCBI): domain Eukaryota; kingdom Viridiplantae; phylum Streptophyta; class Magnoliopsida; order Magnoliales; family Magnoliaceae; genus Magnolia; species Magnolia officinalis. Next base: position 36,944,483 of record JAJHSJ010000009.1, read on the forward strand.
GTTCTTTGAAGTTCACGAAGCTTGAGATCTTGTCATATGATGAAGCTTGAACTTGAAACTTCTGAAGCTTGAAATTGACTAACATTGAAGCTTGAACTTGAGATTCAAAGTCTAGGAACTTTGTCTTGACTTGTACAAAGCTTTGAAAACCTTGAACTCTTGAAGCTTGAAAGATTGAATTCACACTTGATGTTGTACATGAACATGAACAAGTACACTTGCCGTTGAAGTTCTTGAACTAAAGACCATAGTTCTTAAGAGATGCATAGTCTTCATTATGTAGATGAGCTACACAAGACACAAATTCCAAGAGGTTTTAGCACTACAAAATTTGACAATATAGGATCTAGAAACCATAGCACTTACAATCTCCCCCTTTATCAAATTTGTGACAAAACACACTTCATAATAACATAAGCATTATAGGCACAAAGAATCATGCACCGGTTATCAATATAAACCAGTTACAACCTGCTTAAAGAATCATGCACTAGTTATAAACAGGTTAAAACAAAGCATCAATTTGCATCAATTTCTCCAACAATACTCCCCCTAAATTACTCCTCCCCCTTACACAAAGAAGGCTACGTATCCACAATCCACATGCCATATACTACATATCCACATATCCACATATCAAGCATGACAAAATTCTCCCCCTCTTTGTCACAGTATGACAAAGGAAGAAACCAATACATGGACTGGGACGTAGCTAAATAAGGAAGAATAAGAAGAGTAATGAGGAATAAATGATCAAGATAGTCAAAATAAGCAAGTCATGTTCAAACATAATTAACCAAGTTCAACAAAGTGAAAACAAGTTAAGTCAAATATAACCTCATAAGACAAAAGAAATCCAAGTATTATTAAAGTTATTACAAACAAAGATTAGAAAATACTAATCAGATCCTTAAGAGGGAGCAGGAATAGATGTATCAATTTGATGTAAACCCTTATTAATGCGCCTCATATATTTACGTATATAAGCAAATTGAGAATCCTGGGTTACACGAATCTGAGCCACCCGTTCCTCAAGTATATGCAACCTCTCAGTGAAATCAGAAAGCTGATAATCAGGGTCAGCCTCAGAATCTAATTCGATCTCATCAAAGATATCGTCCATGTTAATGTCATCTGGAGGTAAATTGCCTTCTTCTTCATTCACTACTTTAGATCCACCAACACCCACATTGACTTAGCCTACGGCCAACCTCAGATTCATTTTGTTTATATTGGAGTTGTTGAAAATAAGGTGTTGAATGAAAGTCTCTCCAACAGGCATAACCATTAAAATATGGCTGGCCAACACTGTCATAAGATACGCGAAAGGGATATCGCTGTGTCCAGGATGGAGATGGAATTGGATGATGCACTGACAGATTAAAGAAGGAAGACATACATTGGTTCTAGAAACAATGGATTGAAGAATCCGATCATAAAAGAAGTGAGTTTGGTTTTGTTACCAGAACAGGGATAAACATTATAAATAAATATCCTGTGAAGTACTTTATATCTAGGTAACAAATACATTGAAGCAAGAGCATCACCATTACTACTCCATTGCGCATCTATATTGCACAAGTCTCCAGTAAGCATATGTTTCTCAGATTCAGATGGTTTATCTACTAGAGTGCTAATTGGACATACCTTTATCATTAATAGGTATGTCTATTAGACCACAGATCAGATGTCGGTCGATTTCAACTGGACCTTCTCTAGTATCAATAATAAATTTAAGTTTTTCAGTTGAAAAATTTGAGATACATGCATACATAGCTTGTGCAATGGACCGGTATGCCGGCCCACCCCAATGTAGAATGTATCCCATCCTACAGATTGGAGAAGTGGAAGGATTTCAAATGAAGCAAGATGTTCAACATGAACAGGTCGTTCAACTATAACATTGCGCATCTTTATATCCCGCACATAGGAGGGATCATCTTCGGGTGACTGATGGTGACGCCTTGTTATAGGTGTCGATGTTGAAGTTGAAGGACCACGAGAACTTTTCTTTTTACCTCTACCTTCCATTTGCAACTAGGAAATCAAGAAAACAAGTAGTTGCAAAAGAAATAAAGTGGGTTTTCTCAAGATCAGATTTTGGAAAAGAAAACCCCAAAAACCTCAATGAAATAAGAAATAAATCATTTCAAAGATGAAAAAGAAGTGAAATGAACTTGAATATACAAGAAAAATGGAAATAAAAGACTAACCTTGAAGAACTAGGGAGATAGGTTCTACCGGTCGACCTAGGACCCGTTGGAGAAGAAACCCAAATGAAGAAAAAAAAAGGAGTTTTCCTCCCAAATAAATATCAAACCCGCGCTACACGAATGGTCGTGTACATGCTCGACCAGTCGTGCCACGACTGGTCGAGTATGTACTCGACTGGTCGTGAACAGTCCAATATATGCAATTTTCATTAAATTTTGAAATTTAAACATTCAAACTAACAAGTTTATATATTATAATACAGAAATGCATGAATAATCAATTCATATTGCACATATCAAGACCAAATTTTAATTTAGAAAACCTGCTTTTGTCGAGCGATTTCGTGAATATGTCAGCAAGTTGAGTCTTGGTCGGAATGTATTCCAAAGAAATTGTCTTGTCTTCCACTAATTCACGAATGTAGTGATATCTAATGTCAATGTGCTTGGTTCGTCAATGCTGAATTGGATTTTTAGATATATTAATAGCACTGAAATTATCAAAATATAAAACCATAGAATCCTGTGCAATTTCATAATCGCTTAACATTCTTTTCATCCATACAAGCTGAGTACATGCATTACCTGCTGCAATGTTGTAACGCCCTGAAAATCGGGGGTCGAGCATAAACTCAACTCCCGAGTTCCAGAACATCACTTATGCAACAAAATGAATGATGATTGGATGTTGACAGTATTCGTGCATTGAACATGAGTGAGATTAAGCCAAAACAGCATATCATACTCCAGAGACAGTTAAATTTGCAAGCGGAAGACTGTGATAGATAGATAAAATAGATAACCTATGATGAGTCTCCAGAGTGTGATAACATTACCAGGTTAAATAAATATAAGTGCAGTTCTAGAATATACCAAATGTGAGGAAGTGTAATGCCTCCTATCCCATGTACCATAGCCCCGTCAATACAATATCAGGTCTTCATTGACCTGCCAGAGAGATACAAATAGGAGAATTCCTCCTATCATCATAGAAGTAGTCCGGCTCTGCTTCACAAGCATCGCCACCACCTGAAACTCAACAAATCTGGTTGGTGTGTACAACACCGTCCCGTAACGTGGGAGTGAGTGATCAACTCAGTGGAACAGTAAAGCATAAGTTAACATGTTATCAATTCAATCAAGCAGTAATGATAAAGCATTACAAATCAAACAATTCTAACTACTCTTATTAAATGCAAGAATGAAATGACATGATGCTGTATGCCCTTGCCAAACCACCCTCAAGCGACATCATCTTACGTTCGCGAATGCTTACTCCCTCAGTGCGCCACATCTACAAAGCACATGCGGTGCGATGATGCTCATGATTACCAAGTTTTTATTAGTCCATTTCAAACAGCAGTATTGGGAAACTAAGGTACCTCCCTTGTATCATTCCCAACATGATCCATTCTAGGGTCATCAATCCTAGTTATTCTCATACGATGTTATGGTTTGAGAAGCGTAGTGAAGGCATCGCAAAGGGCTCATCACCCGTCAGCGCGGAAACAGATCTCACCGTATGCGGCTCAATTGCTGGCCGTCAGCTCGAGCACAGGTCTCACCGTACTCGGCTCAATCACTAGCCGTCAGCTCAAGTACAGGTCTCACCGTACTCGGCTCAACTCACACTCTAGTTGCTGTGAAAGACTCGTGGCCAATCACAGACCCTTGGAGTGTACTCGATGATACCACGGAGGACTCGTCGCCCGTCAGCACGAGCACAGATCTCACCGTACTCGGCTCTCGCCGAAGTATCGACAGCTCGAATACAGTGTCCCATACCACCGTATTCGGCTCACGAGTTGGTTGCGCAATGGTCACTACGGGGAGGCACAAGGCCCCAGCGTAGGCCGACAGCTCGACCACGGTGTCCCATACCACCATGCCCGGCTCATGCGACTTAGCGGATCTAGGTACCATGGTTAAATGGGGATCGCCACTGGTAAGTTTGGTACCCTAGGTTCAAGCAGTAGCGACCAAACAGGGTGAACATGCATAAGGCAGATCGGGTTACTTGATGAGCTCGACTAGCACGATCGCCCGTTGAGCTGCACGACATGAAGTGCATAAACAACTTCGTGTGGCCTAGCCACTGCCGACAGGCAACGCACGACTCGAGTTCGTCGAACACATCCCACGTGGCAAAAGAATCTCAGCCACGAGTTCAATCCCGTTACCGATTGCCTGGACTATAATCATAGTCCCAAACACAATCAATTACAGAGATATAAAGCAGTAATAGATCAGGATTCAAATCATACAATCAGTCTGGTATTATCCGTTTAAGGCTGCCAGGGCTGTTGCACGCACTCGTTGCTCCGCTCCCCCATCACCCATGACGGATCATACAACATAAATATAAATTTAAACATATGCATTACATAGTTAAAATCATAAAACAGCTGAGCATGTTATGAAGCACAACACAAGCATGAGTTTGTACATGTTCAAATCCTAATCACACAACTATCAAAGGAGATCATACACATAGTGAAAAGAGGTTGAGAATCATATCTCAACACCCTTATATATTACAATTTGCCAACTACTACACATTCAGACATTTCAAGAAACACTTAAACAAACATACATCAACATACATGACATATGTCGATCACATAGGCATTAGGCCAAATCCTTTCGCTAGGGAGTTGCCCCAAACATAACACGCGTACACCCACGACGGATAGTCATGGCAAGCAGGAATCCAAGTTCCATATCCATTCAGTCATTTCCACAAACACTTGGGCCACACATTTTAGCATATATAGTGTATACTGGCCGTGGCGTGATTTAGGGCAAATCCTTTCGTCAAAGGGATATCGCCATTACAACAATCATATATCCATGACAATTAGTCATGGCGAGCACGAATGAGAATGCTATACTCATTCAGCCATTTTCACAAACACTTAGAATACACTATTCCAACATACCTAGTGTATGTTAGCAAACATGTATTAGGGCTATTCTTTCGCTAAGCGGTTATTTTATCCGCGTATACCATATTCATACACCAATTAATCATGACAATTATATTTCCAAAATCCGCACGTATGCGGAATTTCTAAAATACGCAATTTCAACATACATGACATTTACACATGAACATGTATTTTTGCGATTCTTTTCGCCAAACTAACATTTTATCCACACATGATATAATCAAACATTAAATAAACATGTCAAACATTTTCCCAAGAAAAATACGTATACGGTATTTATACGTATATCTAGAGTATGTGAAAATCCATATTCTTTATCGCTAATCGAAACAGGAAACGGAAAGCACTTTGTACATGTGCATTTGCATACAGATCATGAATCTATCATTATCTGACATTGAAAGCGTTGAAAAACGTAACTTATACGCTTAAAGTCCTCACCTTTGGTCGTAGAATCGTAACGGAGACGATAGGTTTGCTAAGCTTCCGTATTCGGCAGTTTGGCAACCTAGAGAACGAAATAGGTTAGCTATTTCACAACCTACAACAGTCTAAACCCCAAAACAGGTTAGGGTTAGGGTTTCTTACCTAGAAACGGGGCTGGAATCGCCGGAAAAGCGATGAGAACGAGATGGTGCAGCCCGTGTGGTGGCAGGGAACGACGGCAGGGAGTTTCTCCCACTTCTCCCTCACTTTCTCTCTCTTTTCCCTCTCTCAAATCCAAATTCGTATGGCTGGAATGGGAGAGGGTTTAAGGTCCTTATATAGCCTCAAAACTCACCGAAATAGACTCCTGTTCAAAGGTTACTGCTAATATAGGTATTCCGTCACTTTCCAAGCTCAAAAGGGGTGTTCTGGTAGCCCTCTTTGAGCCAAACGTCAGACTTAAGCTCACCCTCTGCGGATCTACGTGGGATTACGTTTTCGGCTCGATCGGATTCCCAGATCGCACGTGGCGGACCACTTTCAGTTCAACGGTCCGTGGGCCACGATCAGAATTTCTGAGTACATGTAAATGTGTATGAAATTTTTCCTGATCCGAGGGTGTAATTTGGTCTGATTTTGACGGTCAGGTTGCTTAATACTGATGCGCAAGCGAAAGGTGCCAGATCACTATTCCAGATATTTTCTTTTCAAAAGGAATAGTGTTTTTCACACACCCTCGCTCCGGATCGAAATAAATGGCCGTGGGACATCGGAATCGCCTGATTTTTGAGATGATTGTCAAGCCCAGTGGGGCGGTCCTGGTTCCTTAGCTTCGTGTTAATCGGACTCCCGATGTGCGATCTAAACCTAATACGAAGTTTCGTTTCATTCCCGAGAGCAGACGGGAAATGAATTTGGCTTTAGACTTTAGGGTAACCTAGAATCACTAATTCTGCAAGTTTTGGGTCTTGCAGATCATATTTAAAGCGATCCCAACGGATTTCATGGCTAGTCGAGTTTGCACTTAGTTAACTTTGTTAAATTTCTAAAGGATTTAATCCTAATTGTTTTCTGGTTGAGATGGTACTTAGGCCTTTGTAGTTTGTATATAAAGTGATCCAAGTTTTACTACTTAGCTAGTTTAAGATAGTGTCTAGGGCGAAAGTGCTTTGAAAAATTGAAAGCACAAGGTAGTAAAGGGGTGAGATTTGTGAAGGAAATGGGTTCAGGAGCGATTTTAGACTGTGGGATTTAGTTTTGACAAGTTGATAAGGTCTTAGGATCGACCCATTGCCCTAGAACGTCTAATCCCAGGTTGGCAAAAATCCGGGATGTTACAAATGTATTCAGCCTCAGCAGTTGAGAGCGATACAGAACTTTGTTTCTTACTTTGCCAAGAAACAAGACTGTTCCCAACATAGAAACAACCACCATTGGTTGATTTCTTATCATCAACGTTACGACCCCAATCAACATCTGTGTAACCAACTAATTGAACACTAGTATCATGTGGATACCAAAGACCCAGATTAGTTGAACTTGCGACATATCACATAATCCGCTTAACAACAGTTAAATGTGACTCTTTAGGGCCAGATTGATATCTAGTGCAAATCCCTACACTAAATGCAATATCAGGTCGACTTACAGTTAAATACAGCAAACTACCTATCATACTGCAATACAATTTAGGATAAACTCTCTTACCTGTAGAGTCCTTTGAGAGTTTTAGAGTCGTACTTATAGGAGTATGAAAGTTTTTTCCATTCTCAAATCTAAACTTTTTAACTAAGCTCAGAGCATATTTGGTTTGAGAAATAAAGAAACCATTAGGTTGCTATCTAACTTGCAACCCTAGAAAATAATTCAATTCTCCAACCATGCTCATTTCGAACTTAGATTCCATAAGATCTTCAAACTCAACAGTCATGTTAGCACAGGTATATCCATAAATAATATCATCAACATAAATTTGTACTATTAAAATGTAATCATTATGTTTCTTCACAAATAGAGTCTTATCAACACTTCCCATTATAAAATTATGACTTAGTAGAAACTTAGTCAATTTTTCATACCATGCCCTGGGAGCTTATTTTAAACCATAGAGAGCCTTTTTTAGGCGATAGACATGATCAGCATTCTTTGGGTCTTCAAAACCCATTGGTTGTTCAACATACACTTCTTCATGTAAATCGCCATTTAAGAAAGCATTCTTTATTTCCATTTGGTATATTTTGAACTTTCTAAAGCATGCAATGGATATAAATAGTCTGATTGATTCAAGACGAGCTACTTGAGCAAAGGTTTCATAATAATTGATGCCTTCAATTTGAGTGTACCCTTGTACAACCAGTCTAGCCCTATTTCTAATTAGATTACCAAGTTCATCAGACTTATTTATGAAAATCCACTTAGTTCCGATAATATATTTATCTTTTGGTTTAGGAATTAAGTACCAAACATCATTTCTAGCAAATGATTAAGCTCTTCTTGCATCGCAACTATCTAGTTTTCGTTAATAAGAGCTTCTTTTACTTTGCCGGTTTTATCTGAGAAGTAAAGCACACGTAATTACACATATCTTATAGTTATTTATGAGTATGCACACCAGTGTGAGGGTTTCCAAGAATCTGATTAGTTGGATGGTCTTTAACAGTCCTCAGTTCAGAGATATTTTGACTTGATAAAGAATCTTGTTTATCAATTAGAAGTACTTCATCATTATCCGAACGTGAGACAGGTGTATTCAAGTGATCGTTAATAACTACATCAATAGACTCTTAAATTACACCGGTCCTTTTATTAAGAACCCGATATACTCGACTATTCAAAGCATACCCTAAAAATACCCCTTCATCACTTTTGATGTCAAATTTTCTCAGATTTTCTCGGCCATGTAAAATATAGCACTTGCTGCTAAAAACTCGAAAGTATTTGATAGTAGGCTTCTTATCAAACCACATTTCGTAAGCTGTTTTATAATTTGATTTTCTAGTATAAACGCGGTTAATTATTTAACACGCAATATTTATGGCTACGACCCAAAGATTTTTAAGGAGCTTCATACTATTTAACATTACATTTACCATTTCTTAAAGCACTCTATGTTTTCTTTCTACTATACCATTTTGTTGTGGTGTTTTGGGCGCAGAGAATTCATGTGATATTCTCTGATCACTGTAAAACTTCTCAAAATCGCTATTCTCATATTCTGATCCATGATCGCTACGGATCTTACAAACTTGAGTCTCTTTTTCAGTTTGGATACGTCTAAGTATCCTTTTAACTTCATCGAGAGTTTCTGATTTGTTTATTAAGAAGACTACCTAAGTATATCTGGTAAACTCATCAACGATTACCAAAATATACTTTTTGCCACCTCGACTCTCTGTCCTAGTTGGTCCAATAAGATCCATATGGAAGAGTTCAAGCGGTTTCGATGTGGCATTAGAGTCCTCCTTTTTGTGAGAGCTCCTAGTTTTCTTGTCGATCTGGCATTCGCCACATATTTTATTTATTTTCTGTATTTTGGGTAAGCCTCTTACTAACTCACTTTTACTCAATCCATATACGTTGTTGTAGTATACATGTCCAAGTCGTTTATGCCATAATTCAGTCTCATCGGTATGGACCATGTAACACATTAGATTAGATGAGCTTGTATCACTTACAATGTAGCAGTTTTCAGAAGTTCAGCGACCAGTTAATATTACAAAATCATTTTTATTTAAAATTTCACACCCTAGGTTAGTAAATTTTACTCTATGATTTTTATCGCATATTTGAGAAATGCTTAATAAGTTGTGTTTTAAACCTTCTACATATAAAACATTCCAAAATAAAGGGAGGTTAAAAAGTTGAACCGTACTTTGACCAATAATCCTACAGTTGCTACCATCAGCGAATGTGACTAAACCATCAGTCATATCTTTAAGATTGGTGAACAGACCATTATCGCTTGTCATATGTCTGGAGCAACCATTGTCTAGGTACCACTTTGAATGGCTTGAGGCTTTGAAAGCAGTGTGGGCAACCAAGCAAGTAACCTTAGGAACCCATTTCATAACTGTTTTGGGTTTAGGAGTATAGTTGGTCTTCTTATGTTTGTAGTTGATATAAGACCGACTCATTGAGTTAGATTTTAAGAGCTCCTTAAGTAAATCAACAATTTTCTCAACTAAAGTATTATGATTCTGATTCTTATAGTTGATATTGTTGCTTTTAGGTTTTAAGGATTGAAAAGTTTTAGAATTTTTAGAAAAATTTTGATTTAAACTTTTCCCTTTTGAGTTTGAAGACTCTCCTTTCACAAACTTAGGAGGAGTATTCTTATGTTTGGGAGGAATATTTTTGTTGTAGCCCAAACTGGATCGGTCGCCACATTTTTTGGATCTGGATAATAGTTTTTCTAACTTAGGATCACCTTGGGCATACCTCCATGTGTCCTTTAAACTCAAAAGTGAAGAGACTTCAAGTTTTAGTTTTTCATTTTCAGATTTTAGATTTTCAATAAGGGAGGTTTTGAAATATAAATCACATTTAATTTCTTTAAAACAATCTGAAATATGGGATTTTTCTAAAAAAAGAGTATCAAAATTTTCTTTAAGTTTCGAAAACATTTCTTTCTGAAGTTTTAGTTTTACAACAATTTTACAACTTTCCTTGTATAGGGCATTGTAAGCATCTTGAAGATCTTCTTCATTTTCATAATCACTATTCAGATTTTCTTCACTAGTTGAATCATCATTATCTGAAAAAGTTAACTTGGCTAGAGTCATAAGGGCTTTAACTTCATTACTTGACTTAGTTTTAGAATCTTCTGACTCAGAAGAGGCTTCAGAGCAAGAAGATTCATCCCAAGTAGCCAACATACCCTTCTTTTTGGGTTTGTCCTTTTTAGGACACTTGTTTGTTAAATGCCCATATTCATGGCAGTTGTAACATTGACTGTCTTTTAATGATTTCCAACTTTTAGATTTAGATATTTTCTTATCATTAGATTTTTAAAAATCAACCCTCTTTTTACTTTTGAAAATTTTATAAAACTATTTAGCTAAAATGGCCATATAATCTTCTGAATTTTCTAAATCAGAATTACTATAATTTTCTTGACAAAAACATTTAGAAGATTTAAGGGCGATGGATTTACCTTTAGGAGCTTTAAAAGTTAACTAATAAGTCAGTAATGAGCCAACTAATTCTTCTACACTCATATTATCCGTATCACGAATTTCCTTGATCGCAGTCACCTTTGAATTGAACTGTTCAGGTAGTGAGCATAGTATCTTTGCAGAGACTTTACTTTGTGGGATTTTATCACCGAGACCCTACATAGAGTTGACAATGTCATTCAATCTAGTATAAAAGTCCATGAAAGTTTCACTTTCCTCCATACGTATTTCCTCAAATTTGGTTGTGAGGATTTGGACTTTAGACTTCTTAACAATTGTTGTTCCCTCGTGTGTCATTTCTAAAATATCCCAGGCTTGCTTTGCAGTATCACAGGATATAATTCTTTTGAATTCATCTGACAATAGTGTACAAGTGATTGCATTTAGTGCTTTTGCATTGACACTAATCTCACTTTTCTGAAGAGTGGTCCAAGAGAAATATGGTGTAATTCTCATAGTTTTGGATCCATCGATACCAATTACTTAAGTGGTAGGAGGGGTCCAATCACTCACTGTGGCTTGCCATACGCTCTCATCCTTGGATTTTAAGAAAGTTCTCATCCTGGCTTTCAAATAGGCATAATTGGAGCCATCAAATTGTGGAGGCCTAGTGACTGATAGACTATCAAAATTTGACATCTCAAATAGCTTAGATCGATTAGCTTAGGAAATTAATCCAAAATGTAATAACAATTAAAACGAGTTATTAGGCTCTGATACCACTTGAAAAGTCCGAGCTATATGTGCTAGGGGGGGTGAATGGGACTATGCCAAATTTAAAAATAAACAACGCAATTTAAACAAATTAAATAAAGACAACACATAAATAATCTCATAATGCAGAAATTAAATACAACCTCAAATGTACGAGTATTGAGAGATTGATACAGATGTTGTTCTAAGGAGAACCTTACACTAAAAACCAAGGTTTATGGTAGGACAACCTGATTCCTAGAAAGGTCTGTATATCAAAAACTCAAACTGATACAGAGGAATAAAGAAATGTATAGCAAGAAAAGAAATCTAAGCTATTACAACATTCCCAATCTTGCATAAAAGAAATTACAACATTCACCACAAATGCAAAAAGGGAAATTACAATCATCCACAATAGAAATAAACAATTAATCCACAAGGCTAGAAATTATAGTGGTTCGCTTGTGTGTACACCAACTGTTTAGAAAAAAATAGCTACACAACTACTCCACTCCTAATATCCTCACATAGTGGATATTAGCGTTCACTAAGAAAATAGGTTTTTCCAAGTTCACCTAAAACTCTCACAATTGTGTCTTTCAAGTGGGCTTACACAATTCAAAAAACCTCACACTCTGAGTTTTCTGGATCACCTCGGACAAACCAAAACAGAGAGATTTTTCTGGCACAATGTTAATGAAACCAAAAGAAAGGAATTTACAATAATGTAAAATACCTGGATATTCTCTTTTTGATGCAGCCCAGAAGAACCAATCGGAGTAGAAGTTCAATGTCCACACTCACTTATGAAATGGTTCTAGGTTCTAAATTGATTTTAAATTAAATCAAGTTGGGCTAGCTTTATTTGATTTTGATTCCAAGAAAAGGCCAATCTCAATCCCTTCTTCAAAATATGAATGGAATATAGAATACAAAATCAAATATAGCAAAGATAAATTAAGAGAATATTAAATGAGCACAATATAGCTTAAAAAGATGACTAACTTATCTCTCAAAGTGGAGTATTAATTTAGCTTGAATTGAATATTAAACTTTGAAATTCGTGCTCTATTTATAAGTGAAGAAATCACATCTTCGACTGGTCCTGAGGTCTCCACAACTGGTCGTAGGATCAACAAACTTTCAAAATTTTGGCGCGATAAGATAAAGTCGTTCCACGACTGGTCGTAGGACCTTCACGACCGGTCGAGGGACCTCCACGACTGGTCATGTGGAGCCTGATTTAATTGCTGGACTTTGATTCTAGGTTACAGGACTGGTCGAGCACGAGTCGAGCACTATTCATACGACCGGTCGAGCAGTCTTCATGACAGGTCGAGGCTTAACAAAAAATTCTTAAAATTTAAAACAAACTTAGGACTGATCGAAGAATTTCTTGGACTGGTCGAGCTAGTGCTAGGACTAGTCGAAAATAGTCCAAGACTAGTCAAAAAATAGTCTAAACACTTATAAAATGATCTAAATGAATTATGTATTCAAAATGACCTACCCTATGGTCAATCTAAGGTCATTTATACCTTGTTAGTGATGTATGAACATTGAGTCTTCTTTTTGTTCAGTTGATAGTTGTTCCTTGAAGTTCACGAAGCTTGAGATCTTGTCATATGATGAAGCTTGAACTTGAAACTTCTGAAGCTTGAAATTGACTAACATTGAAGCTTGAACTTGAGATTCAAAGTCTAGGAATTTTGTCTTGACTTGTACAAAGCTTTAAAAATCTTGAACTCTTGAAGCTTGAAAGCTTGAATTCACACTTGATGTTGTACTTGAACATGAACAAGTATACTTGCCTTTGAAGTTCTTAAACTAAAGACCATAATTCTTGAGAGATGCACAATCTTCATTATGTAGATGAGCTACACAAGACACAAATTCCAAGAGGTTTTAACACTACAAAATTTGACAATATAGGAGCTAGAAACCATAGCACTTACAATCTCCCCCTTTGTCAAATTCGTGACAAAACACACTTCATAATAACATAAGCATTATAGGCACAAAGAATCATGCACTAGTTATAAACAAGTTAAAATAATGCATCAATTCACATCAATTCCCCCAACAATACTCCCCCTAAATTACTCCTCCCCCTTACACAAAGAAGGCTACATATCCACAATCAACATGCCATAGACTACATATCCACTTATCCAGATATCAAGCATGACAAAATTCTCCCCCTTTTTGTCACAATATGACAAAGGAAGAAACTAATACATGGACTGGGACATAGATAAACAAGGAAGAATAAGAGGAGTAGTGAGGAATAAATGATCAAGATAGTTAAAATAAGCAAGTCATGTTCAAACATAATTAACCAAGTTCAACAAAGTGAAAACAAGTTAAGTCAAATATAACCTCATAAGACAAAAGAAATCCAAGTATTATTAAAGTTATTACAAACAAAGATTAGAAAATACTAATCAGATCCTTAAGAGGGAGCAGGAATAGATGTATCAATTTGATGTAAACCCTTATTAATGCGCCTCATATATTTACGTATATAAGCAAATTGAGAATCCTGGGTTACACGAATCTGAGCCACCCGTTCCTCAAGTATATGCAACCTCTCAGCGAAATCAGAAAGCTGATAATCAAGGTCAGCCTCAGAATCTAATTCGATCTCATCAAAGATATCGTCCATGTTAATGTCATCTGGAGGTAAATTGCCTTCTTCTTCATTCACTGCTTCAGCTCCACCAACACCCACATTGACTTTGCCTACGACTAGCCTCAGATCCATTTTGTTTATATTGGAGTTGTTGAAAATAAGGTGTTGAATGGGAGCCTCTCCAACAGGCATAACCACTAAAATATGGCTGGCCAACACAGTCATAAGATACACGAAAGAGATATTGTTGTGTCCAGGATGGAGACGGAATTGGATGATGCATTGACAGATTAAAGAAGGAAGACATACATTGGTTCTAGAAACAATGGAATGAAGAATGCAAATCATGAAAGAAGTGAGTTCGGTTTTGTAACCAGAACGGGGATAAACATTTGAAATAAATATCCTGTGAAGTACTCTGTAGAGGTAACAAATACTTTGAAGCAAGAGCATTAGTACTCCATTGCGCATATATATTGCACAAATCTCTAGTAAACATACGTTTCTCAGATTTAGATGGTTTATCTACTAGAGTGCTAATTGAAATACCTTCATCATTAACCGGTAGGTCCATTAGACCAGAGATTAGACGTCGGTCTATTTCAACTGGACCTTCTCTAGTATCAATAATAAATGTAAGTTTTTCAGTAGAAAAATCTGAGATACATGCACACATCGCTTACGCAATGGACCGGTATGCCGGCCCACCCCAATATAGAATGTTATCCCATCCTACAAATTGGAGAAGAGGAAGGATTTCAAATGGAGCAAGATGTTCAACATGAACAGGTCGTTCAATTATAACATTGTGCACCTTTATATCCCGCACATAGGAGGGATCATCTTTGGGTGACCGAAGGTGGCGCTTGGTTATAGGTGTCGATCTAGAAGTTTAAAGACCACGAGAACTTTTCTTTTTTCCTCTACCTTCCATTTGCAACTAGGAAATCAAGAAAACAAGTCGTTGCAAAAAAAGTAAAGTGGGTTTTCTCAAGATTAGATTTTGTAGAAGAAAACCCCAAAAACCTCAATGAAACAAGAAATAAATCACTCCAAAGATGAAAAAGAAGTGAAATGAACTTGAATCTACAAGGAAAATGGAAATAAATGACTAACCTTGAAGAATTAGGGAGATGGGTTCGACTGGTCGATCTAGGACCCGTTGGAGAAGAAACCCAAATGAAGAAAAAAAGGAGTTTTTCCCCCAAATAAACATCAAACCCGCGTTACACAACTGGTCGTAAACATTCTCGACTGGTCATGCCACGACTGGTCGAGTATGTACTTGACTGGTCGTGAACAACCCAAAACATGCAATTTTCATTAAATTTTGAAATTTAAACATTCAAACTAACAAGTATATACATTATAATACAGAAATGCATGAATAATCATTTCTTATTGCACAAACCACGATCAAATTACAATTTAGAAAACCTACTTTTGTCGAGTGGTTTCGTAAATATGTCAGCAAGTTGAGTCTCGGTCGGAATGTATTCCAAAGAAATTGTCTTGTCTTCCACTAATTCACGAATGTAGTGATATCTACTGTCAATGTGCTTGGTTCGTTAATGCTGAATTGGATTTTTAGATATATGAATAGCATTGGAATTATCACAATATAAAACCATATAATCCTATGCAATTCCGTAATCGCTTAACATTCTTTTCATCCATACAAGCTGAGTACATGCATTACTTGCTGCAATGTATTCTGCTTCAGCAGTTGAGAGTGATACGGAACTTTGTTTCTTACTTTGCCAAGAAACAAGATAGTTCCCAACATAGAAACAACCACCACTGGTTGATTTCCTATCATCAACGTTACCAGCCCAATCAGCATCAGTGTAACCAGCTAATTGAACACTAGTATCATGTGGATACCAAAGACCCAGATTAGTTGAACTTGCGACATATCGCGTAATCCGCTTAACAACAGTTAAATGTGACTCTTTACGGTCAGATTGATATCTAGCACAAATCCTTACGTTAAATGCAATATCAGGTTGATTCGCAGTTAAATACAACAAACTACCTATCATACTGCGATACAATTTAGGATCAACTCTCTTACCCGTAGAGTCTTTTGAGAGTTTTAGAGTTGTACTCATAGGAGTATCAAAATTTTTCCCATTCTCAAATTCAAACTTTTTAACTAAGTTCAGAGCATATTTGGTTTGAGAAATAAAGAAACCATCAGGTTGCTGTCTAACTTGCAACCCTAGGAAATAATTCAATTCCCCAACCATGCTCATTTCGAACTTAGATTGCATAAGATCTGCAAACTCAACAGTCATGTTAGCACAAGTAGATCCATAAATAATAACATCAACATAAATTTGTACTATTAAAATGTGATCATTATGTTTCTTTACAAATAAAGTCTTATCAACACTTCCCATTATAAAATTATGACTTAGTAAAAACTTAGTCAATTTTTCATACCATACCCTGGGAGCTTGTTTTAAACCGTAGAGAGCCTTTTTTAGGCGATAGACATGATCAACATTCTTTGGGTCTTTGAAACCCGTTGGTTATTCAACATACATTTCTTCATACAAATCGTCATTTAAGAAAAAACTCTTTACATCCATTCTCTATATTTTGAACTTTCTAAAGCATGTAATGGATATAAATAGTCTGATTGATTCAAGACGAGCTACTTGGGCAAAGGTTTCATCATAATTAATGCATTAGATTTGAGTGTACCCTTGTACAACCAGTCTAGCCTTATTTCTAATATATTACCAAGTTCATTAGACTTATTTTTGAAAATTCACTTAGTTCCGATATTATGTTTATCTTTTGGTCTAGGAATTAAGTACCAAACATCATTTCTAACAAATTGATTAATCTCTTCTCGAATCGTAACTATTTAGTTTTTATCAGTAAGAGCTTCTTTTACGTTGTCGGTTCTATCCAAGAAGTAAAGCACACGTAATTACACATATCTTCTAGTTGTTTACGAGTGCACACACCAGTGTGAGGGTTTCTAAGAATCTGATTTGTTGGATGGTCTTTAATAGTCCTCTGTTAAGAGTTATTTTAACTTGATGAAGAATCTGATTTATCAATTAGAAGTTCTTCATCATTATCTGAACGTGAGACAGGTGTATTCAAGTGATTGTCAATAGCTACATTAATAGACTCTTGAATTACACCGGTCCTTTTATTAAGAACCCGATATGCTTGACTATTCGGAGCATACCCTAAAAATACCCCTTCATCACTTTTGATGTCAAATTTTCTCGGATTTTCTCGGCCATGTAAAATATAGCACTTGCTGCCAAAAACTCAAAAGTATTTGATAGTAGGCTTCTTATCAAACCACATTTCGTAATCCGTTTTACAAATTAATTTTCTAGTATAAACGCGGTTAATTATTTAACACGCAATATTTATGGCTTCGACCCAAAGATTTTTAGGGAGCTTTATACTATTTAACATTACATTTGCCATTTCTTGAAGCACTCTATTTTTTCTTTCTACTATACCATTTTGTCGTGGTATTTTGGGCATAGAGAATTCATGTGATATTCCTTGATCACTGTAAAACTTATCAAAACCGCTATTCTCAAATTCTGATCCATGATCGCTACGAATTTTCAGAATATACTTTTTGCCACCTCAACTCTCCGTCCTAGTTGGTCCAATAAGATCCATATGGAGGAGTTCGAGCAGTTTCGATGTGGTATTGGAGTCCACCTTTTTGTGAGAGCTCCTAGTTTGCTTGCCAATCTAGCATTTGCCACATATTTTATCTATTTACTGTATTTTGGGTAAGCCTCTTACTAACTCTCTTTTACTCAATCTATACAAGTCGTGGTAGTGTACATGTCCAAGGCATTTATGCCATAATTCAGTCTCATCGGTATGGACCATGTAACACGTTAGATCAAATGACTTTGAATCACTTACAATATAGCAGCTTTCAGAAGTTCTACGACCAGTTAATATTACTAAACCATTTTTATTTAAAATTTCACACCCTAGGTTAGTAAATTTTACGCTATGATTTTTATTGCATATTTGAGAAATGCCTAATAAGTTATGTTTTAAACCTTCTACATATTAAAACATTCTCAAATAAAGGGAGGTTAAAAAGTTAAACCGTACCTCGGCCAATAATCCTGCAGTTACTACCATCACTGAATGTGACTGAACCATCAGTCATATATTTAAGATTGGTGAATAGACCCTTATCGCTTGTCATATGTTTGGAGCAACCACTGTACAGGTACCACTTTGAATGGCTTGAGGCTTTGAAAGCAGTGTGGGCAACCAAGCAAGTAACCTTAGGAACCCATTTCATAACTGTTTTGGGTTTAGGAGTATAGTTGGTCTTCTTATGTTTGTAGTTGATATAAGACTGACCCATTGGGTTAGATTTTACGAGCTCCTTAAGTAAATCAACAATTTTCTCAGCTAAAGGATTACGATTCTAATTCTTATAGTTGATATTGTTGCTTTTAGGTTTTAAGGATTGAAAAGTTTTAGAATTTTTAGGAAAATTTTGATTTAAACTTTTCCCTTTTGAGTTTGAAGACTCTCCTTTCACAAACTTAGGAGGAGTATTCTTATATTTGGGAGGAATATTTTTGTTGTAGCCCAAACTGGATCAGTCACCACATTTTCTGGATCCGGATAATAGTTTTTCTAACTTAGGATCACCTTGGACATACCTCCATGTGTCCTTTAAACTCAAAAGTGAAGAGACTTCAAGTCTTAGTTTTTCATTTTCAGATTTTAGATTTTCAATAAGGGAGGTTTTGAAATCTAAATCGCGTTTAGTTTTTTCAAAACAATCTGAAATGTGGGATTTTTCTATAACAAGAGTATCAAAATTTTCTTTAACTTTCGAAAACTTTTCTTTCTAAAGTTTTAGTTTTACAACAATTTTACAACTTTCCTTTTATAGGGCATTGTAAGCATCTTGAAGATCTTCTTCATTTTCATAACCACTATTCAGATTTTCTTCACTAGTTGAATCATCATTATCTGAAAAAGTTAACTTGGCTAGAGTCATAAGGGCTTTAACTTCATTACCCGACTCAGTTTCAAAATCTTCTGACTTAGAAGAGGCTTCACAGCAAGAAGATTCATCCCAAGTAGCCAACATACCCTTCTTTTTACGTTTGTCCTTTTTAGGACACTTGTTTGCTAAATGTTCATATTCATGGCAGTTGTAACATTGACTGTCTTTTAATAATTTCTAAGTTTTAGATTTAGATCTTTTCTTATCATTAGATTTTTGAAAATCAACCCTCTTTTTACTTTTGAAAATTTTATAAAAATTTTTAGCTAAAAGGGCCATATCAACTTTAGAATTTTCTAAATCAGAATTACTACAATTTTCTTGAGAAAAACATTTAGAAGATTTAAGGGCGATGCATTTACCTTTAGGAGCTTTAAAAGTTAACTCATAAGTCTGTAATGAGCCAACTAATTCTTCTACCCTCATATTATCCGTATCACGAAGTTCCTGGTTCGCAGTCACCTTTGAATTGAACCGTTCAGGTAGTGAGCATAGTAGCTTTGCACAGACCTTACTTTCTGGGATTTTATCACCTTGACCCCACATAGAGTTAACAATGTCATTCAATCTAGTATAAAATTCCATGAAAGTTTCACTTTCCTCCATGCATATTTCCTCAAATTTGTTTGTGAGGATTTGGATGTTAGATTTCTTGATAATTGTTGTTCCCTCGTGGATCATTTCTAAAATATCCCAAGCTTGCTTCGCAGTATCACAGGATATAATTCTTTTGAATTCATCCGGTGATAGTGTGCAAGTGATTGCATTTAGTGCTTTTGCATTGGCACCACTCTCACTTTTCTAAAGAGTGGTCCAAGAGAAATAAGGTGTAATTCTCATAGTTTTGGATCCATCGATACCAGTTACTTAAGTGGTAGGAGGGGTCCAATCACTTATTGTGGCTTGTCATACGCTCTCATCCTTGGATTTTAAGAAAGTTCTCATCCTGGCTTTCAAATAGGCATAATTGGAGCCATCAAATGGTGGAGGCCTAGTGACTGATAGGCTATTAAAATTTGACATCTCAAATAGCTTAGATCGATTAGCTCAGGAAATTAATCCAAAATGTAATAACAATTAAAACGAGCTATTAGGCTCTATTACCACTTGAAAAGACTAAGCTATATGTCCTAGAGGGGGGGGGGGGGGGGTGGGTGAATAGGATAATGCCAAATTTAAAAATAAACAGCTAAATTTAAACAAATTAAATAAAGATAGCACATAAACAATCTCACAATGCTGAAATTAAATACAACCTCAAATGTACGAGTATTGAGAGATTGATACAGATGTTGTTCTAAGGACAACCTTACACCACAAACCAAGGTTTATGGTAGGACAACCTGATTCTTAGAAAAGTTAGTGTATCAAAAACTCAAACTGATACAGAGGAATAAAGAAATGAATAGCAAGAAAAGAAATCTAAGCTATTACAACATTCCCACACTTGTATAAAAGAAATTACAACATTCTCCATAAATGCAAAAAGGAAAATTACAATCATCCACAAAATAAATAAACAATCAATCCATAAGACCAAAAATTATAGTGGTTCGCTTGTGTGTACACCAACTGTTTAGAAAAAATAGCCACAGAACTACTCCACTCCTAATATCCTCACATAGTGGATATTAACGTTCACTAAGAAAATAGGTTTTTCCAGGTTCACCTAAAACCCTCACAATTGTGTCTTTCAAGTGGGCCTACAGAATTCAAAAAATCCTAAACTCTGAGTTTTCTAGATCACCTCAGACAAACCAAAACAAAGAGATTTTTTTGGCACAATCTCAATGAAACCAAAAGAAAGGAATTTATAATAATGTAAAATACCTGGATATTCCCTTTTTTATACAGCCCGGAAGTACCAAATCAGAGTAGAAGTTCAACGTAGAAGTTCAATGTCCACGCTCACTAATGAAATGGTTCTAGGTTCTAAATTGATTTTAAATTAAATCAAGTTGGGCTAGCTCTATTTCATTTAGATACCAAGAAATGGGCAATCTCAATCCCTTCTTCAAAAGATGAATGGAATATAGAATACAAAATCAAATATAACAAAGCTAAATTAAGAGAATATTAAATGAGCACAATATAGCTTAAAAAGATGACTAACTTATCTCTCAGAGTGGCGTATTGATTGAGCTTGAATTGAATATTAAACTCTGATATTCGTGCTCTATTTATAAATGAAGAAATCGCATCTTCGACTAGTCCTGAGGTCTTCATGACTGGTCATAGGATCAACGAACTTTTAGAATTTGGGCGCGATAAGATAAAGTTATTCTACGACTGGTCGTAGGACCTTCACAACCGGTCGAGGGACCTCCACGACTTGTCATGACCTGTCCACAACTGGTCGTGTGAAGCCTGATTTAGTTGTTGGACTTTGAGTCGAGGCTGCAGAACTGGTCAAGCATGAGTCGAGCATTATTCATATGACCGGTTGAGCAGTCTCTAGGACTGGTCGAGGCTTAACAAAAAATTTTAAAATTTTGAAACAAACTTAGGACTGGTAGAGGAATTTCTTGGACTGGTCGAGCCAATGCTAGGACTAGTCGAACATAGTCCAATACTAGTCGAAAATAGTCTAAACACTTATAAAATGATCTAAATGAATTACGTATTAAAAATGACCTACCCTATGGTCAATCTAGGGTCATTTATACCTTGTTAGTGATGTATGAACATTGAGTCTTCTTTTTCTTCAGTTGATAGTCGTTCTTTGAAGTTCACAAAGCTTGAGATCTTGTCATGTGATGAAGCTTGAACTTGAAACTTCTGAAGCTTGAAATTGACTAAAATTGAAGCTTGAACTTGAGATTCAAAGTCTAGGAACTTTGTCTTGACTTGTACGAAGCTTTGAAAATCTTGAACTCTTAAAGCTTGAAAACTTGAATTCACACTTGATGTTGTACTTGAACAAGAGCAAGTATACTTGCCTTTGAAGTTCTTGAATTAAAGACCATAGTTCTTGAGAGATGCACAGTCTTCATTATGTAGATGAGCTACACAAGATACAGATTCGAAGAGGTTTTGGCACTACAAAATTTGACATTATAGGAGCTAGAAACTATAACACTTGCAATTATGTAAAGCGGTGTCACGAATGTCAGATTCATGGAGACGTTATACACATTCCACCAGAAGACTTGCACCAATCAGTCACCTCTTGGCCTTTTTCTGCTTGGGGACTTGATGTTATTGGTCCCATAAATCCACCTTCGTCCAAAGGAAAACAATATATTCTAGCAGCGATAGATTACTTCTCCAAGTGGACAAGCAATTGCATTACGCAGCGTCAAGGAGAAAGATGTGGTCAATTTCATTCGACACATAATAATATACCGCCATAGTATCCCAAAGAAAATTGTCACTGACGACGACACTCCTTTAAAAAATAGAGGCCTGGAAAATTTGTGTCAGAAATTCAGCATTCACCATTTGTTTTCAACACCTTATTATCCACCAACCAATGGATTAGTAGAGGCATTCAATAAAACGATTGTGAAAATACTGAAAACGACAGTGACAGGAAACAAGCGTGATTGGGATGAAAAGTTACAAGAAGCATTATGGGCTTACGGAACTACCTACCGGACGACAACAAGAGTAACACCGTATTCACTGGTTTATGGTGTAGAAGTGGTCATCTTGATAGAAACACAAGTTGTGTCACTTAGAGTGGCAGTACATCAATCAATTACAAATGATAAAAATGTAAAAATAAGGCTGGAGGAACTGGACTTGCTCGATGAAAAATGCCTGACAGCCCAGCAATGATCGTAATCGTATCAGGCAAGGATATCGGCCGCCTTTGATAAACGAGTCAAGTATCGCTCTTTTAAAAAAGGAGTATGGTGCTAATGTTGAAAAGACCGACAATGGTCACCCATAGGACAGGGGACAAATTCGAACCCAATGGGACGAGCCGTACATAATAAAAGAAGTATATTTCAATGGGGCGTAAAGAGTTGTAGATCAAGAAGGATAAGGTATAAGTATACAGGTCAATGCTCGCTTCATCAAAAGATATCATCCTTGAAGGAACATTCACTTTTAATCCAGCATATTATCATAATAATGCGCCTGCATCAAAAGGGGGCAAGAATAAGCAAAGTCATGGCCATGTATAGTCAGATGAATGAATGAAGAAGAAATTTACGAGCACACCAAGATTACATATCAACGATTGTTACAAAAAGAAAGTGACCATCACTATCATCATCAAGCGAGCTTTACAGAATTTTGCTGAAATTGGTATCATCACCAAGCTGATATATTATGAACAACACATATGAATATCGTTAAAGATATTAACAGAAGTGGTGATGTATCAATCTCAATCAGAGATATCTATCATTCTCGCGACAATGATAGCTACCTACTATTATCTTTTAAGGCAGCCTAGCCAAGCCCTAAAAATGGCCAGCTACGCATAAGACCTATCGTTTTTACCATTCGGGTGGCAGTGAGAAGCCAGTGGCCCTAAAAAGCACGTGAAGGACATCATATGCATACCTATGCGGGCTGTGGATGAAGCCAGCAACTAAAAGCCCTAAAGGGGCCAAAAGTCCTCAATGCTAGTCACGTGTAACACCCATGCCGTTTGTATAGCTTTCCGATAGCGTCACGGGGAATAGATGAAACTGTTATCCTGTGAATGAGTCTGACCTTGCAAGCGAAGCAAACGCGGGCTACAGTGTGAGCTCTTTAGACATGTCCATAGATAGGCCAACCATGCGTAAGACCCTCCAGATCTCTGACTTGATTTCAGTAGTAACTCATGAGGAAGGGCCTAAACTTACTCATCAATGGACTGGTGGCCCTAGATTTAGTACCCAAAGGTCGCCTTGTGCACCTTATGAACTCTAGAGAGTTACTACGGCCAACCCTGTGCGTAAATCACACCGAGTTCACGGCCCCGGTAGCTTCACTGGGTCCCTCTGATGGATCGCAGTTTATGAACTCACCGGGCTGTGAGAAGTCCAGTGAACTCATAAGAGTTATAGAGACCATCACGTGAGACCCGACTCCACTACTCAAGAGTCTAAAAAACTGCGTGGCTCCACTACTCAAGAGCATAAACTGTGTGTGATTATCTGACTAAACTATAACTTAGTGCCGTCAACGAGGACGGGAATCATGTAGGAAATCCCTTACTAACAGTCATAAGAGATGCTTAAATAAAAGTACAATTCATCAATCAAAATATCGTATAAACACATATGCATAAGTATAAAAATAAAATGGAAAAGTGACAATGATTTTCAAGAACATAATAAAATACTTGTATAGCTTGCAATTCAAAGAGTGAGTACTTGTAATAACAAAAGAAAATACGACAAAGTTTCATTTCTCATAACTCTCCTACCATGCCTAATGCTGCTAAGTATTGTTACAAATTTTCCTAAAGATGAACTTAAGTAGCTACATGTTCCAAGAAATGATTCTGGTAAGATCTGGAATGCCAGCTAGCTTTTTCTCCAATGAAGCAATTAGCTCTTCGTTCTTGGCCAGATTAGACTGCTCGACATCCATAGAATGAAGGTTGGATTGTATCTTCTCCTGTACTCTCTTGATATTCAAATCTTCCTCCAAATCCTGCTTCTCCAACTGGATGATCTCTTGCTTTAAAAGAGCAATGGGGTTCTGGATAGTCATATTATTATCAACAAAAGTCTTCAATTGCTCTCGCAAAGATAACTATTCTTGGTCATGACGGGAGATGATGGGAACAATCTGGGAAACCTTCTCTCTAGAAGATGCTAACTGCTTCCCATACTCCAAAGATTTCTAGCGAAATAATTGTAGTTTCAGCTGACTTTAGAGTAACTTTTGAATTATGAAATCTCAAGAGAGCATCGCACACAGAAAAAATATTGACTTTGGCCATCCTTACAGCACTATCTAGAACATATATGGTAACTACTAGATCCGACCATTGATCGGGGTATTTAAACATTTCTACAACCGCCGACATAGAGTTTCTAATCAGTGTTAACTTGTATGCGGGAATCTTCTCAAAAGATAACATATCCGACAAGGTGGCGACAGAACCAGAACTAGCTATGCTGTTCTGGGGTAAGTTCCCTGTTAAGAAATGAAAAGGTAAATTTATAGCAGAGCTGTAAATATAAATGATAAGAGAAACATAAACATAGAGAGAAATATACCTTCTGCTGGCACTGGAACAATAAGAGATTGCATTTCTCCGGTAAGGGGAAGACCGGATCTTACTATCTCAGCAAAAGAAGGAGCTCTGGCCTCGGTGCTTTAATCTATGGTAGTGGGAGTTAGCAGATCAGTTGGCTCCACCGGAAAAATAATTTTGTGAGCCACTATTGTAATGACCTGTAAATTTTCGTACAAGTGTTCGAGTACTACCTCGACCAGAAATCACTTAGGATTAAATCCTTTAGAAATTTAACAACGTTAACTAAGTGCTAAACTAGATTAGCCATGAAATCCGTTGGAATCGCTTTAAATATGATCTGCAAGACCCAAAACTTGCAAAATCATTAACTCTAGGTTACCCTATAGTTTAGGATCAAACTCATTACCCGACTGCTCTCAGGAATGAATTGAAACTTCGTATCAGGTCTAGACCGCACATCGGGAATCCGAATAATACGAAGTTAAGGAATCAAGACCGCCTCGCTGGGCTTGACAATCATCTCGGAAATCAAGTCCAGACAGTGTCCCACGGCCGTTCGCTCGAGACCGGAGCGAGGGAGTGTGAAAACCAATGTTTTCTTTACAAAATAAATATCTTGAATAGTAATCTGGCACCACTCGCTTGTGGATCAGTATTAAGCAACCAAACCGCCAGAATCAGACCAAATTACACCCTCGGATCAGGAAAAATTTCAGGAACATTTACATGTACTTGGAATTTTGGATCGTGGCCCACTGACCGTTGAACTGAAAATGGTCCGCCACGCATGATCTGGGAATTCGACCGAGACGAAAACGTAACCCCACGTAGATCCATGGGTTGTGAGCTTAAGTCCGATGTTTGGCTCAAGGAGGGCCGCCAGAAACCCTCTTTTGAGCTGGAACAACGCTGATTTGCTTACAATTTAAGTATACCTTGAACATAAGTCTATTCCGGAGAGTTTTTAGGCTATATAAGGGCCTTAGAACAGCCCCTCTCACAGCCATACGAAGAGAGAGGAAAAAGAGAGAGAAAGCTTAAGAGTTGTGGATGAATCTTCCTCCTACTGCTTTCGACCACCACACGGGCTGCACCACCCCTTCCTTGACGCTTTCCCAGCAATACCGACTCCGTTTTAAGGTGAGAAACCCTAACCCTAGATCTGTTTGGGTGAGTGAAGGTTATAGGTTATGAAATAGCTAACCGGTTTCACTCTTTAGGCGATAAAACTGCCGAATACGGAAGCCCTTCAAACCTTGCTGATTTGTTGTGATTCCAAGGTGCAAGGTGAGGACTTTAAGTGTATAGGTTACGGTTTTCAATGTTTTCAATGTCAGATAATGATAGATTCATGATCTGCATGTAATTGCACATGTACAAAGTGCTTTCCGTTTCCTGTTTCGATTAAAGATGCAAAATATGGAATTTTACATACTCTAGGTATACGTAGAAATACCGTATACGTACACATTTTGGAAATGTGTTTGCTATGATTAATTGTTGTATGATTATATAGTATATGGATAAAATACCTGTTTGGCGAAAGGAATCGCCGTAATATATGTTTACTTGTATACACTATGTATGTTGAAATTGTGTATTCTAGAAAATACCGCATACGTATAAATTTTGGAGATGTAATTGTCATGATTATTGGCTGTGTGAATATGATATATACGTATAAAATACTAGTTTGGTAAAAGGACAGCCCTAATACATATTTCCCTAACATACGTCATGTATGTTGAAATAGTGCACTCTAAGTGTTTGTAAAATTGCTTGTGGGTGTAAGTGCTTAAATGTTAGTGCCTTAGGTAGGTGCTAAGATGGGGTTCTCAACTACCTTAGAGTCACGTATGATTCCTTTCATGTGGTTGTTTACCCTAACTAGTCACTTATGAAATATATGTATTTGTATCCCTATTTGTATAGTGTTCTATAATATGCTTTTAACATGCTTTGTAACTTGTTTCATAACATGCTTTATAATATGCTTTATGACATGCTTGCTAGTGTGCTTGAATTACTTTGTTTATCATGCTTTATTCCACATGTTATAGTTGAGGATTGATTGAGTTTGGGACTATGTCCATAGTCCAGACATTCGGCACCAGACTTGAGATCGTGGTTGAGATTCATCTCGCCACACATGATGTGTTTGGTGAACCCGTGTCGTCCTTCGGTTGGCGATAGTGGCTGGCCACACGAAGTGCTTCTACGGTTCATATCGCTTAACTTATTGTGTACTCGAGCTAGCCGAGCATGTCAAGTAACTCGTGTGTCTTATGTATGTTCACCATGTTTGGTTGCTAATGCCTGAACCTAGGGTACCAAACTTACCGGTGAGAATCCCGTTAACCATGGTACCTCGATCCGCTAAGACTCATGAGCCGGGCATGGTGGTATGGGACACCGTGGTCGAGCTGTCGGCCTACGCTGGGGCCATGTGCCTCCCCGTAGTTGTAACATCCCGGATTTTTGCCAACCTGGGATTAGATGTCCTTAGGCAATGGGTTGCTCCTAACACCTTATTATTTCGTCAGAACTGAACCCCATAGTCTAAAATCGCTTCGGAACCCATTTCCTTCACAAATCCCACCCTTCACTACCTTGTGCTTTCAATTTTTCAAAGCACTTTCGCTCTAGACACTAACTTAAACTAGCTAAGTAGTAAAACTTGGATCACTTTATATACAAACTACAAAGGCCTAAGTACCATCTCAACCAGAAAATAATTAGGATTAAATCCTTTAGAAATTTGACAAAGTTAACTAAGTGCAAAACTCGATTAGCCATGAAATCCGTTGGGATCGCTTTAAATACGATCTGCGAGACCCAAAACTTGCAGCATCATTGAAGCTAGGTTACCCTAAAGTTTAGAACCAAACTCTTTTCCCGGCTACTCTCGGGAATGACCTGAAACTTCATATTAGGTCTAGACCGCACCTCGGAAGTCCGATTAACACGAAGTTAAGGAACTAGGACCGCCTCGCTGGGCTTGACAATCATCTTAAAAATCAGGTCCAGCCGATGTCCCACGGCCATTCGTTTGGATCCGGAGCGAGGAAGTGTGAAAAACACTATTCCCATTCCAAAATAAATATCAGGAATAGTGATCTGGCACCATTCGCTTGCGCATCAGTATTAAGCAACCAGACCGTCAGAATCAGACCAAATTACACCCTCGCATCAGGAAAAATTTCAGGAACATTTACATGTACTTGGAATTTCGGATCGTGGCCCACTGACCGTTGAACTGAAAGTGGTCCGCCACATGCGATCTGGGAATCCGGTCGAGTCGAAAAAGTAATCCCACATAGATCCATGTGTGGTGAGCTTAAGTCTGACGTTTGACTCAAGGAGGGCCACCAGAACCTCTCTTTTGAGCTGGAAAAGTGACGAAATACCTATATTAGCAGTAACCCTTGAACAGGAGTCTATTTCGGTGAGTTTTGAGACTATATAAGGACCTTAAACCCTCTCTCATGGCAGCCATACGAATTTGGGTTTTGAGAGAGGGAAAAGAGAGAGGAAGTGAGGGAGAAGTGGGAGAATCTCCCTGCCGTCGTTCCCTGCCACCACACGGGCTGCACCATCCCTTTCTTGACGCTTTTTCGGCGTTTCCGGTGTCGTTTCTAGGTAAGAAACCCTAACCCTAATCTGTTTTGGAGTTTAGACTGTTGTAGGTTGTGAAATAGCTAACCTATTTCGTTCTCTAGGTTGCCAAACTGCCGAATACGGAAGCTTAGCAAACCTATCAACTCCGTTACGATTCTACGACAAAAGGTGCGGACTTTAGGTGTATAGGTTACGTTTTTCAATGCTTTCAATGTCAGATAATGATAGATTCATGATCTGCATGCAATTGCACATGTACAAAGTGCTGTCTGTTTTCCGTTTCGATTAAAGATGAAAAATATGGAATTCTACATATTCTAGGTATTTGTAGAAAATACCCTATACGTATATTTTTTGGAAATGTGTTTGACATGTTTATTTGTTATATGGATATACGATATATGGATAAAATACTTATTTGGCAAAAGGATTCGCCTAAATACATGTTTTACTTATATACACTATGTATGTTGAAATTGCGTATTCTAGAAAATACTGTATACGTATAAATTTTGGAGATGTATTCACCATGATTATTTGTTGTAGTAATATATTATACATGGATAAAATACTCGTTTGGCTAAAGGATAGCCCTAATACATGTGTTTCTAACATACACCATGTATGTTGTAATAGTGTATTCTAAGTGTTTGTGAAAATGACTGAATGAGTATGGAATTCTCATTCGTGTTCACCATGACTAATTGTCATGGATTCATGATTTATGTATTGGCGATGCCCCTTTGACGAAAGGATTTGCCCTAAGTCACGCCACGGCCAATATACACTATATATGCTAAAATGTGTGGCCCAAGTATTTGTGGAAATAGCTGAATGAATATGGAACTTGGGTTCCTGCTTGCCATGACTATCCGTCGTGGGTGTACGCGTGTTATGATTGAGGCAACTCCCTAGTGAAAGGATTTGGCCTAATGCCTATGTGATCGACATATGTCATGTATGTTGATGTATGTTTGTTTAAGTGTTTCTTGAAATGTCTGAATGTGTAGTAGTTAGCAAATTGTAATATATAAGGGTGTTGAGATATGATTCTCAACCTCTTTTAACTATGTGTATGATCTCCTTTGATAGTTGTGTGATTAGGAATTGAACATGTACAAACTCATGCTTGTGTTGTGATTCATAACATGCTCAACTGCTTTATGATTTTAACTATGTAATGCATATGTTTAAATTTATATTTACGTTGTATGATCCGTCATGGGTGATGGGGGAGCGGAGCAACGAGTGCGTGCAACAGCCCTGACAGCCCTAAATAGATAATACCAGACCTTGACTGTATGAGTTGAATCTTGATCCATTACTGCTTTGTCTATCTGCAACTGATTGTGTTTGGAGCTATGATTATGGCTCAGGCAATCGGTAACGAGATTGAACTCGTGGCTGAGATTCATTTGCCACGTAGGATGTGTTCGACGAACTCGAGTCGTGCGTTGCCTGTCGGCAGTGGCTAGGCCACACGAAGTTGTTTATGCACTTCATGTCGTGCAGCTCAACGGGCGATCGTGCTAGTCGAGCTCGTCAAGTAACCCGATCTGCCTTATGCATGTTCACCCTGTTTGGACGCTACTGCTTGAACCTAGGGTACCAAACTTACCAGTGAAACCCCCTTTTAACCATGGTACCTCGATCCACTAAGACGCATGAGCGGGCATGGTGGTATGGGACACCGTGGTCGAGTTGTCGGCCTACGCTGGGGCCATGTGCCTCTGTAACGCCCTGAAATTCGGGGGTCGAGTATGAACTCAACTCCCGAGTTCCAACGCATCACTTATGCAACATACACAATGTCGGTTAAATGTTGTCTGAGTTAGCGCAATAAACATGAATGAGATTAAACCAAAACAGTAATTCATACTCCAGTTCAATTGCATTTAAAAACAGCGGAAGACTGAAATTTTATATACAAGTATGTAAAGTAACAAAATTTTCTGAACTTCAGAGTATGAGTACTAGCTGAGCACCAATATACATGTAAAGTTTGTAAATTAAAAACCCAAAATACATCCTCAAAAGAGGCCCCAAAAGTCCCGCGATGCAGCCGGCCTAGGCGTAGCCGTCAGAATACTGCATGAAAGAGAACTCCTCCTGGTCCTCATCAACGTCGGGCTCTGGCTCCTGAACCAAGGCGCCCTCTAATCCTGCAACAGAGTCTGGTTGGTGTGTACAACACCGTCCCGTAACGTGGGAGTGAGTAGCTAACTCAGTGGAACAATAATGCATAAGTTAACATGTTATCAAATCAACCAAGCAGTAATGATAAAGCAGTACAAATCAAGCATTTCTAACTACTCTTGTTAAATGCAAAAATGATATGACATGATGCTGTATGCCCTTGCCAAACCACCCTCAAGCGACATCATCTTACGTTCGCGAATGCTTAACTCCCTCAGTGCGCCACATCTACAAAGCACATGCGGTGCGATGATGCTCATGATTACCAAGTTATTATTAGTCCATTTCAATCAGCAGTATTGGGAAACTAAGGTACCTCCCTTGTATCATTCCCAACATGATCCATTCTAGGGTCGTCAATCCTAGTTATTCTCATACGATGTTATGGTTTGAGAAGCTTAGTGATGGCATCGCAACAGGTTCGTCACCCGTCAGCGCGGATACAGATCTCACCGTATGCGGCTCAATTGCTGGCCGTCAGCTCGAGTACAGGTCTCACCGTACTCGGCTCAATCACTAGCCGTCAGCTCAAGTACAGGTCTCACCGTACTCGGCTCAACTCACACTCTAGTTACTGTGAAAGGCTCGTGGCCAATCACAGATACTTAAAGTACACTCGATGATACCACGGAGGACTCGTCGCCCGTCAGCACGAGCACAGATCTCACCGTACTCGGCTCTCGCCGAAGTATCGACAGCTCGAATACAGTGTCCCATACCACCGTATTCGGCTCACGAGATAGTTGCGCAATGGTCACTACGGGGAGGCACATGGCCCCAGCATAGGCCGACAGCTCGACCACGGTGTCCCATACCACCATGCCCGGCTCATGCGTCTTAGCGGATCTAGGTACCATGGTTAAACAGGAATCACCACTGGTAAGTTTGGTACCCTAGGTTCAAGCAGTAGCGACCAAACAAGGTGAACACACAACTACACTTCGGTTCAAGTGGCGAGCCTGACTAGCTCGAGCGCACCACAAGTTGAGCGATATGGAGCGCAAAAGCACTCCGCGTGGCCAACCACTATCGCCAACCGAAGTACGACTCGGGTTCGCCGGACCCGTCCTTTGTGGCGACATGAATCTCAGCCACAATCACAAGTCTGGTACCGAGTGTTTGGACTATAAACATAGTCCCAAACTCAAACAGTTTTCATCGCTAGCATGTGAAGTAAAGCATGGTAAACAAGCAATACAAGCATGTTAGTCGGCATGTTATAAAGCATAAAGTAAGACATGAAGTAAAGCATGTTACAAAGCATGTTGAGAAGCATGTTACAAAGCATATTGTAATGCATGTACTGAAGCACTATCCCCATAGGGATAGAATTGTGTGTGCACTACAATTAAGTGGTTGCGGTGAACCACCGCATGGAGGGGATCCTACATGTCTCTAAGGGAGTTGGAGAATCCATATCAGCGCCTATCTAAGGCACTAGTACATGCACATGTACACCTACATGCACATACACAAACACTTAGAATACACGTTTCCAACATACACGACGTATGTTAGGCAAGTTCGTGATTGGGCTGTCCCTAAGCCCCGGGAGTATTTTTCCCGCGTATATCGTATTCATACAACAAATAATCATTACAATTACATATCCAAAATCCGCACGCATGCGGGATTTCTAGAATACGCAATTTCGACATACATGGCATTTACACATGAACATATATTTTTGCGATCTCTTTCGCCAAACTAGTATTTTATCCACACATGATATAATCAAACATTAAATAAACATGTCAAACATTTTCTCAACAAAAATACGTATACGGTATTTCTACGTATATCAAGAGTATGTAAAATTCCATAATCTTTATCGCTAATCGAAACAGGAAACGGAAAGCACTTTGTACATGTGCATTTGCATGCAGATCATGAATCTATCATTATCTGCCATTGAAAGCGTTGAAAACCGTAACTTATACGCTTAAAGTCCTCACCTCAGCCCTTGGAATTCCAACGAATCAGCAAGAAGGTTGGTGCTTCCGTATACGGGAGTTTCTTAGCCTAAAGATCGCATTCGATTAGTCTTTCCTTAACCTATCACTAATTAGGCTCAAATCAGACCTAGGGTTAGGGTTTCTTACCTTCAAATGGGGTGGAAACCGCCGGGAAACCTCTTGGAATAGCGCGGTGTAGGCCGTGGGAGAGGTGGAAGCAGCAGGAGGAAGATCGGCTTCGATCTCCACAAGTTCTCTCTCTTTTCTCTCTTTCTCTCTTAGGGTTTTAACCCAAATTCGTATGGCTGTGAGAGGGGCTGTTCTAAGCCCCTTTTATAGCCACAAACCTTCCCAAAATAGACTCAGGTTCAAGGGCAACTGCTTACATAGGCATTTCGCCAATTTCCAAGCTCAAAAGGGGTGTTCTGGTGGCCCTCTTTGAGCCAAACGTCAGACTTAAGCTCACCCACTGCGGATCCACGTGGGATTACGTTTTCGGCTCGATCGGATTCCCAGATCGCACGTGGCGGACCACTTTCAGTTCAACGGTCCGTGGGCCACGATCGGAATTTCTGAGTACATGTAAATGTTCCTGAAATTTTTCTTAATCCGAGGGTGTAATTTGGTCTGATTCCGACGGTCAGGTTGCTTAATACTGACGCGCAACCGAAAGGTGCCAGATCACTATTCCAGATATTTTCTCTTGGATGGAAATAGTGTTTTTCACACTCCCTCGCTCCGGAGTGAAAATAATGGCCGTGGGACATCGGAATCATCTGATTTTTGAGATGATTGTCAAGCCCAGTGGGGCGGTCCTGGTTCCTTAGCTTCGTGTTAATCGGACTCCCGATGTGCGATCTAGACCTCATACGAAGTTTCGTTTCAGTCCCGAGAGCAGACATGAGTTTGGCTCTAGACTTTAGGGTAACCTAGAGTCACCAATTCTGCAAGTTTTGGGTCTTGCAGATCGTATTTAAAGCGATCCCAACGGATTTCATGATTTACCGAGTTTAGTACTTAGTTAACTTTGTTAAATTTCTAAAGGATTTAATCCTATGTGATTTCTGGTCGAGGTGGTACTCGGCCCAATGTACGGAAATTTTCAGGTCGTTACAATCTACCCCCCTTAAACAAAAAATTTCGTCCTCGAAATTTATACCTTTTCGTAGTCCTCGAGAATCTGAGGGTAGTTCTTTCTGACCTCGGCCTCAGTCTCCCAGGTAGCCTCCTCCTCGGAATGATGTGTCCACAGCACCTTCACAAGTGGGATGACCTTGCTACGTAGTACCTGCTCCTTCCTATCAAGGATACGCGTCGGGCGCAGCTCGTACGTAGCATCCTCGCTCAACTGTACCTGCTCCCATCTGATGATATGCGTAGGATCAGGAACGTACTTCTTCAGCATAGAGACATGAAATACGTTGTGTACAGAAGCAAGCGGCGTAGGCAAGGCGAGACGATACGCCACATCACCCACTCGATCCAGTATCTGAAATGGACCGATAAATCTCGGTGTGAGCTTCCCCTTCTTCCCGAACCGAAGGACTCCCTTCATAGGGGAAACTCGAAGGAAGACATGATCCCCGACATCGAACTCCAGCGGTCGCCGCCTCGTATCGGCGTAACTCTTCTGTCTGCTCTGCGCTGTGCGTAATCGACGCCTGATGATATCAATCTTCTCTGTAGTCGTCTGGACCAACTCTGGGCCAATCAGGCTGCGCTCGCCAACCTCTGCCCAGCAGTGCGGTGCCCTACAAGGTCGACCATATAAAGCCTCATAAGGCGCCATGCCAATAGTCGCCTGGAAGCTGTTGTTGTAGGCGAACTCTGCGTACGGAAGACAGTCATCCCAGCTGTCCTTGAAGTCCAACACACATGCTCGCAACATATCTTCCAAAATCTGATTCACCCGCTCTGTCTGCCCATCAGTCTGAGGATGAAACGCTGTACTGAACTTCAACTTCACACCCATCGCCTCCTGGATACGAGTCCAGAAGATGGATGTGAATCGCGTGTCTCTGTCCGACACGATCTCTAAGGGAACTCCATGCAGACGAACGATCTCTCTGATGTACAGTCTAGCCAGCTCGTCTGCAGAGTTCGTAACTCTGATAGGGAGAAAATGGGCTGATTTGGTCAACCGGTCCACAATCACCCAAATAGAATCATGTCCCTTCCTCGTCTTCGGCAGCCCAGATATGAAGTCCATGGAGATGAAGTCCCACTTCCACTCCGCTATAGGCATGGGCTGAAGCAGTCCAGGAGGTCGGCGATGTTCTGCCTTGACCTGCTGGCACGTCAGACACCGAGATACATACTCAGCGATGTGGGCCTTCATGTTGTCCCACCAGTAAGTCCGTCTCATGTCCTGGTACATCTTCGTGCTACCAGGATGCATCGCAAGCTTCGAGTTATGGGCAGACTCGAGAAGCTCGCGTCTCAAGTCAGCCACATCAGGAACACATAGGCGGCCACGGAATCGTAAACCCCCATCAGAACCAACTCTCCACTCGGAATCCACGGCGTCGCTAGCCTGCTCTCGAAGCTCAGACAGCCGTATATCGCCCCTTTGGGCCTCAACAATCCTGTCGTCAATAAGTGGCCGCGCCCGAACGTGCGCAACACACTCAAAAGGCTCCTCGACAGTGAGTCTCTGCTCGAAGTCGCGCACAAACTCCATCATGTCCCACTCGGCTATCATCAGCGGTGCCGCAAATGCAATCATCTTCTTGCGGCTCAACGCGTCTGCCACAAGGTTCGCCTTGCCAGGATGGTAGGAAACCTCGAACTTGAAGTCCTTCAAGGTCTCCATCCATCGGCGCTGTCTCATA
Organism: Magnolia officinalis; assembly: GCA_021015155.1. Lineage (NCBI taxonomy): Eukaryota > Viridiplantae > Streptophyta > Magnoliopsida > Magnoliales > Magnoliaceae > Magnolia > Magnolia officinalis. Next base: position 36,980,361 of record JAJHSJ010000009.1, read on the forward strand.
TTCAAGTCTCGCTGCGTGAATATATACTTAAGGCTCTTGTGGTCGCAGAAAAGCTCGAACTCCTCTCCGTAGAGGTAATGTCTCCAGAGCTTCAATGCAAAGATGACTGCTGCCAACTCCAGGTCATGTGTAGGGTAATTCTCCTCGTGCTTCCTTAATTGTCTCGAGGCATACGAAATCACCCTATCCTTCTGCATCAGCACACAACCCAAACCAACGCGAGACGCGTCAGTATATACCGTGTACTTCACCCCTTGCTCTGGCAATACTAGCACAGGGGCGGACGTCAACTTGTCCTTCAGCTCCTTAAAAGCTGCCTCCGCCTTCTCATTCCAGGCGAACTTCAGGTCCTTCCTAGTCAACTGCGACAATGGCCTGGCGATCTTCGAGAAATCCCGAATGAAACGTCTGTAATACCCAGCCAGACCGAGGAAACTCCTCACCTCAGTAACCGACTCAGGCTGCTGCCAATCCTGAACCGCGGCTACCTTAGCAAGGTCCACTGCTATCCCATCCTTGGACACCACATGTCCCAGGAACTTGACTTCCTCCTGCCAGAAGTCGCACTTCTTGTATTGCGCAAACAACTGGTTCCTCTCTAACGTACCCAACACTGCTCGCAGGTGCTCCTCGTGCTCCTCCCGACTCGTGGAGTATATCAAAATATCATCGATAAAAACGATGACGAATCGGTAAAGGAAGGGCCGAAATACCCGGTTCATCAGATCCATGAACACGGCTGGTGCGTTCGTCAGACCGAACGACATCACCAAAAACTCATAGTGCCCGAAGCACGTCCTGAAGGCTGTCTTCTGTATATCCTCCTCTCTCACGCGCAACTGGTGGTACCCTGACTGAAGGTCAATCTTCGAGAAATACTTCGCCCCCCTCAACTGATCAAACAGATCATCTATCCTGGGCAAAGGATACTTGTTCTTCACCGTGACCTGGTTCAACCTACGGTAATCAATACACAACCGTAGCGACCCGTCCTTCTTCTTCACGAACAACACAGGTGCTCCCCAAGGAGACACACTAGGTCGAATAAAGCCTTTCTCTACAAGTTCGTCAATCTGTTTCCGCAGTTCCTCCATCTCGCATGGAGGCATACGATAGGTCGGCAACGAGATGGGCATCGCACCAGGCGTAAGGTCAATCGTAAAGTCAATCTCGCGCCGAGGAGGTAAACCAGGGATAGTCTTAAAGACTCCAACAAACTCCCTAACCACTGGCGTACCCTCCAGTGTCGGACCATCAATCGGCACAAGTAATGCAGCATAACAATCAACTCGACAGGGCCAACTGACCTGTACAGAGAACGTGAACGCTGTGCCGTCAGGTCCATAGGCGGTCACGATCCGAGCATCGCAATCTATCTCCGCCCTCATCTTGGCGAGCCAATCCATGCCAAGTATAACATCGTAGTGCCATAGCGGAGCAACAATAAGGTCGACGTGCTCCGTGCTGCTACCCAAATCTATCGCGCAACTCTCGCATAAACGCGTGACATCCGAGAAGGTCCCGGTGGCCGTAGTGAGTCTCGTTCCCTTAGTGGGAACAGAATGCAAAGATAGGCGTTTCACCGCCCCACATGAAATGATAGAGATAGTGGACCCAGTGTCCACCAGTAGAGAAACGGGAGTACCATGGATATGAGCCGTGCCCTCGAAGGCCGTCGGTGCCGATATCGACGCTCTGGTGCCTCAGCAACAAGGGTATGCACACGGGCCTGCTGCTGGCGATTCGGCTGAGGAGCCTGGGGTCGCTGTGGCGGTCTGAAGAACGGCACAGGAGGTCGGAATGAAGGATGTGCAGGAGCGGTCTGTAGCGGCGGAGCTGAAATGGTCTGGGGATAAGAGCGACCCAATCTCTGCGGTGGCGCAAATCCGCTAGCCCGCATGCGCGAGAAGCAGCTCTCGGCAGGATGTCCTGGTTTCCCGCAAAACGTGCAGGTCACCAACGGGCGTCTCATGGGAAGCACTGGCGCTGCAGCCCTGGGGGGAGAATCGGCTCGAGGCCTCTTGCCTAAAATAGGCCTGCTCTGTGTATCCTGGCGCGGTCTCGCAACCATAGTACCGCGTGATCGGGCCAGACGGTCCACATCCTGCTCGGCCGTCATAGACATGTGGACCAGTGCTGCATAAGTAGGGATAGTGAGGCAGCAAAGCTTCGACCGTATGTCAGGTCGCAAGCCTCCAGTAAATCGTCGCATCCTCATCTGCTCATTGACGAGGATGGTCGGGACAAAGCGGCCCAACTCGGTAAACCGGTGCTCATACTCCGTCACCGACATGCCTCCCTGCCTGAGGCGCAAAAACTCGTCCTCCCGCTCATGTCGATATGTCTGCGGGTAATACTTCTCGTGGAACCGAGACTCGAAAGCCTCCCAAGTCCACACGAAGTCCACTGCGACCGTGCGCAGCACACTGTCCCACCATAAACTGGCCTCCCTCTCAAACATAAAGGTAGCCAGCTCAACCTGCTCTGCCTCAGAGCAATGTAACATCCGTAGCATCTTGGAGATGCGGTCCAACCAGAACTCTGCCTCCTCGGGTCTGTGAGAACCCGCAAATGAAGGAGGCCTCAAGCGCTGAAATCGCTCGAGTAGCCCTCGCGTACCGACATCTCCAGTAGGAGGTGCAACGGGTGCAGGCAGAGGCGCATCCTCACATCGCGCAGGAGGCTCAGAATACTCCTCAGGATGCGCAGACGTAGTAGGTGGAGCCGCACCACCTCCGTGGGACAAGGCCTCAGCAATAGTGGCCATCAGATCCTGATGCTGCTGCTGCTGTATCTGCTGCTGCATCTGCTGCTGCTGCTGTATCTGCTGCTGCTGCTGCTGCATGCTGCTGCTGCTGCTGCATCTGCTGCTGCTGCTCTGCTGCTGCTGCATCTGCTGCTGATGCATCATCATCATCAGCTGCTCAAATCTATCAGGCTGTGGAGCAGCCTGGGAATCATGATGTGCAGCAGATGACGGCCGATACTGCTCTCTGACCGGGGGTGTGTAAGGTGGCTGTCCACCACTAGGACCAGCAGAAGGCTGATCAGATCCCAATCCACGGTCAGTAGGACCGCCACTACCAGAAGGAGTCTGGTCCATAGAGCCGGTCAAACGTAGATGTGCCGTGCTCCGCGTATACTGCCGCGGCATGCCCTATACAACATAGGGTAGATCATTCGTGAGATATAGCACAAAACACATCATGAGGCACTTACGCATTCCACACATCATCAATACAAAGAGGCTACATGCTTTTCATTTACTCAAAATTGTCATAATACATGGACACAGAGTTACATGAATCACGACAGAACATCACATGATAGCCATTACATTCGTTACATAAAAACATACAAAGCATGCTACTACCTACTACATCAACAACATAAAAACATAAACCGCCTATCGCGGTAACCAACATAAGCAACAACACACAACACATGGATGACTAAGCATCCGAAGTAGGCGGTGGAGGAGGAGCATTCTTATCCTGCGCACAGCACAGGATGGCCTTCAACGTACGGGACATCTTCTTGAAGCTTCTCTTTATATAGGCGTCAGTCTCTTCAAGCTTGGCTCGAACTTGACCAATTTCTTGCTGCAGGGCGGCTTGCCCTTCCTCAAGACGGGCAAATCGCGCGTCAAAAGCATCCCGATCAATACCAGGCTCCTGAGCCACAGGAGGTGAACTCTCCTCGGTGTCCTGAGCCTCAGGTTCTTCTTCCTGTATATCATCATCGCCCTCCTCATCACTCTCCTCGCCGGCACTATCCGACTCATCACCAGAGTCGTCGAGTCGGGCTTGCCGCTGTTGAGGGCCGATCTTCATATTCCTGAGTGTCGCTTCACTTATGATTCGGACCGGTGCAAGATCCTCCATGTTCAACCTGTAGCCTACATCACGAGCCATCCTGCAGATCAGACGGCCAAATGGGAGCGAAAGATCGTTCCTGGTAGAACGAACGGCATGCACTATCTGAGATAGGATGAACGTGGGTAGGCATATATCGTCTCCATGTCCCATCTTGTACAAGAAGTCTACCATCACCCGAGTACATTCCGTGCGGTTACCCATTCGTGGGTACACGTTGTAGGTGAAAATATGATGGAGTAACCGGTAGTCTTCCGCCATTTTTGTCGACGCAATGCTGTTTCCTCTCCTCCAAGTAACCCGGCGACCACAGAGATATCGCGCGCGGCGATCCCTTTCCCGCGCACTTCTGGAAAAGCTACCACTGGGGTGTACCTGACCACGCGGCAGCTTGGTGATCCGAGCCACTTCATCCACTGTAATCGTGCGTCTAATGCCCCTCACAGAAACAGTAAACTGAAGAGGCTCAACAGATGCGTCCACGATGTGAGCATAGAAGGCGCGGACCGTGTTCTCACATGCAGGCGACTGGCCATCAAATATCGAATTCCAACCGATGTCCACCAGGTGGTCCATCAGTGGGTGTAGCCCGAACATCCTTTCATCTACATGGGCTTCAAACACAACTTTGCGGCCCGCAAAGCGCCCATATTCCATGCCAATCGGGTAAGCATTTCTGGACGGGATGGTCGGGATCCAAGTCTCGCTTTGACCTAAATTCCCGCACGGTGCTTGGGCCGGCCCCGACGTCGGATCTTCTTTGAGAATGGGCTGGCCTACTTGGGCCGGCATCATCAGCCGCGGTTTTCCTCTTTCCCATGAAAGATAGGATGGAGGAAAGAGAGAAAATGGTGGCCACCACACCAAGGAGGGCCATGGAAATTTGCCCAAAATGGGATTTAAGGGCTGATCTCTTTGCTCCACCACAAATAATCAATGCAATGGGTGTGGGAGGAGCCCAAGAGGTAGAAAATGAAGAAGAAACAAGAAGGAAGTGGGATGGGTTTGTATCTTACCCGATTTTGAGCTCCAAAGAGGGATATGAGAGCTCCAACTTGAGAAAATGGGGAAAGGGGAAGCTAGGGCTGTTGTGGGAGGTTGGGATGGGTGAGATATGGAAGAAAAATGGAAGATTTGGAGGTTGTAGGGATGGGTTTTTGGAGAAAATCGAAAATGGGTGGAGATGCTTGAAAAGAGGGGTGAAATGGAAAGGGGGTGCTTCCAACCCTATTTATTCTAACCAAAACCACAAATGGGACGTGCCATGGGGTAGGGGGGTCAAACCGACCCAGCCCACACTTGAACCCACCGGAAAACCGACCGGGCGGCGGCGCGCCGCCCGACCCGCGGCGGCGCCGCGGCCGGACTTGGCCGGAGCCGCGCTGCCGCGGCCTGGCCCACCTTGGCACGTGCCCAGGGTGCTGAATGCACCCTGGCTTGGTCGAAATTCCTAATGGGCTGACGTGGGGGGCCCACGAACTCCGTTCGGCTCCCAAACGGGCAGTTTTCGGAAATTTCAGAATCAATCTGATTTTTCCCGATTTTTAAGGATTTTTTGGTGAAGTGTGACCATGACACGTCAATAGACGGTCAAGGGGTGATTTGGAGTCCACGTGTGCGGTCAGGATCGAGTACAAACTCGATCAACGCGTCTATTTTCAACGAATTTCACCGAACGGTGAATCGGGAGACCCTAGGACTGTTTCTAAACGTTTGCGCACCCTCCTAAGTATAATGCGTCAGCGTACGTAGTGGGGACATAACTCAGGTCCGGTTTTAATCAAAATCATGCTCTGATACCAACTTGTAACGCCCTGAAATTCGGGGGTCGAGTATGAACTCAACTCCCGAGTTCCAACGCATCACTTATGCAACATACACAATGTCGGTTAAATGTTGTCTGAGTTAGCGCAATAAACATGAATGAGATTAAACCAAAACAGTAATTCATACTCCAGTTCAATTGCATTTAAAAACAGCGGAAGACTGAAATTTTATATACAAGTATGTAAAGTAACAAAATTTTCTGAACTTCAGAGTATGAGTACTAGCTGAGCACCAATATACATGTAAAGTTTGTAAATTAAAAACCCAAAATACATCCTCAAAAGAGGCCCCAAAAGTCCCGCGATGCAGCCGGCCTAGGCGTAGCCGTCAGAATACTGCATGAAAGAGAACTCCTCCTGGTCCTCATCAACGTCGGGCTCTGGCTCCTGAACCAAGGCGCCCTCTAACCTGCAACAGAGTCTGGTTGGTGTGTACAACACCGTCCCGTAACGTGGGAGTGAGTAGCTAACTCAGTGGAACAATAATGCATAAGTTAACATGTTATCAAATCAACCAAGCAGTAATGATAAAGCAGTACAAATCAAGCATTTCTAACTACTCTTGTTAAATGCAAAAATGATATGACATGATGCTGTATGCCCTTGCCAAACCACCCTCAAGCGACATCATCTTACGTTCGCGAATGCTTAACTCCCTCAGTGCGCCACATCTACAAAGCACATGCGGTGCGATGATGCTCATGATTACCAAGTTATTATTAGTCCATTTCAATCAGCAGTATTGGGAAACTAAGGTACCTCCCTTGTATCATTCCCAACATGATCCATTCTAGGGTCGTCAATCCTAGTTATTCTCATACGATGTTATGGTTTGAGAAGCTTAGTGATGGCATCGCAACAGGTTCGTCACCCGTCAGCGCGGATACAGATCTCACCGTATGCGGCTCAATTGCTGGCCGTCAGCTCGAGTACAGGTCTCACCGTACTCGGCTCAATCACTAGCCGTCAGCTCAAGTACAGGTCTCACCGTACTCGGCTCAACTCACACTCTAGTTACTGTGAAAGGCTCGTGGCCAATCACAGATACTTAAAGTACACTCGATGATACCACGGAGGACTCGTCGCCCGTCAGCACGAGCACAGATCTCACCGTACTCGGCTCTCGCCGAAGTATCGACAGCTCGAATACAGTGTCCCATACCACCGTATTCGGCTCACGAGATAGTTGCGCAATGGTCACTACGGGGAGGCACATGGCCCCAGCATAGGCCGACAGCTCGACCACGGTGTCCCATACCACCATGCCCGGCTCATGCGTCTTAGCGGATCTAGGTACCATGGTTAAACAGGAATCACCACTGGTAAGTTTGGTACCCTAGGTTCAAGCAGTAGCGACCAAACAAGGTGAACACACAACTACACTTCGGTTCAAGTGGCGAGCCTGACTAGCTCGAGCGCACCACAAGTTGAGCGATATGGAGCGCAAAAGCACTCCGCGTGGCCAACCACTATCGCCAACCGAAGTACGACTCGGGTTCGCCGGACCCGTCCTTTGTGGCGACATGAATCTCAGCCACAATCACAAGTCTGGTACCGAGTGTTTGGACTATAAACATAGTCCCAAACTCAAACAGTTTTCATCGCTAGCATGTGAAGTAAAGCATGGTAAACAAGCAATACAAGCATGTTAGTCGGCATGTTATAAAGCATAAAGTAAGACATGAAGTAAAGCATGTTACAAAGCATGTTGAGAAGCATGTTACAAAGCATATTGTAATGCATGTACTGAAGCACTATCCCCATAGGGATAGAATTGTGTGTGCACTACAATTAAGTGGTTGCGGTGAACCACCGCATGGAGGGGATCCTACATGTCTCTAAGGGAGTTGGAGAATCCATATCAGCGCCTATCTAAGGCACTAGTACATGCACATGTACACCTACATGCACATACACAAACACTTAGAATACACGTTTCCAACATACATGACGTATGTTAGGCAAGTTCGTGATTGGGCTGTCCCTAAGCCCCGGGAGTATTTTTCCCGCGTATATCGTATTCATACAACAAATAATCATTACAATTACATATCCAAAATCCGCACGCATGCGGGATTTCTAGAATACGCAATTTCGACATACATGGCATTTACACATGAACATATATTTTTGCGATCTCTTTCGCCAAACTAGTATTTTATCCACACATGATATAATCAAACATTAAATAAACATGTCAAACATTTTCTCAACAAAAATACGTATACGGTATTTCTACGTATATCAAGAGTATGTAAAATTCCATAATCTTTATCGCTAATCGAAACAGGAAACGGAAAGCACTTTGTACATGTGCATTTGCATGCAGATCATGAATCTATCATTATCTGCCATTGAAAGCGTTGAAAACCGTAACTTATACGCTTAAAGTCCTCACCTCAGCCCTTGGAATTCCAACGAATCAGCAAGAAGGTTGGTGCTTCCGTATACGGGAGTTTCTTAGCCTAAAGATCGCATTCGATTAGTCTTTCCTTAACCTATCACTAATTAGGCTCAAATCAGACCTAGGGTTAGGGTTTCTTACCTTCAAATGGGGTGGAAACCGCCGGGAAACCTCTTGGAATAGCGCGGTGTAGGCCGTGGGAGAGGTGGAAGCAGCAGGAGGAAGATCGGCTTCGATCTCCACAAGTTCTCTCTCTTTTCTCTCTTTCTCTCTTAGGGTTTTAACCCAAATTCGTATGGCTGTGAGAGGGGCTGTTCTAAGCCCCTTTTATAGCCACAAACCTTCCCAAAATAGACTCAGGTTCAAGGGCAACTGCTTACATAGGCATTTCGCCAATTTCCAAGCTCAAAAGGGGTGTTCTGGTGGCCCTCTTTGAGCCAAACGTCAGACTTAAGCTCACCCACTGCGGATCCACGTGGGATTACGTTTTCGGCTCGATCGGATTCCCAGATCGCACGTGGCGGACCACTTTCAGTTCAACGGTCCGTGGGCCACGATCGGAATTTCTGAGTACATGTAAATGTTCCTGAAATTTTTCTTAATCCGAGGGTGTAATTTGGTCTGATTCCGACGGTCAGGTTGCTTAATACTGACGCGCAACCGAAAGGTGCCAGATCACTATTCCAGATATTTTATCTTGGATGGAAATAGTGTTTTTCACACTCCCTCGCTCCGGAGTGAAAATAATGGCCGTGGGACATCGGAATCATCTGATTTTTGAGATGATTGTCAAGCCCAGTGGGGCGGTCCTGGTTCCTTAGCTTCGTGTTAATCGGACTCCCGATGTGCGATCTAGACCTCATACGAAGTTTCGTTTCAGTCCCGAGAGCAGACGGGTAATGAGTTTGGCTCTAGACTTTAGGGTAACCTAGAGTCACCAATTCTGCAAGTTTTGGGTCTTGCAGATCGTATTTAAAGCGATCCCAACGGATTTCATGATTTACCGAGTTTAGTACTTAGTTAACTTTGTTAAATTTCTAAAGGATTTAATCCTATGTGATTTCTGGTCGAGGTGGTACTCGGCCCAATGTACGGAAATTTTCAGGTCGTTAACGTAGTGACCATTGCGTACCAACTCGTGAGCCGAATATGGTGGTATGGGACACTGTATTCGAGCTTCGATACTTACGGCGAGAGCCGAGTACGGTGAGACCTGTACTCGTGCTGACGGACGACGAGTCCTCCGTAGTATCTTCTGTGATTGGCGACGAGTCTTTCACAGCAACTAGAGTATGAGTGGAGCCGAGTATGGTGAGACCTTGTACTCGAGCTGACGGCTAGTGATTGAGCCGAGTACGGTGAGACCTGTACTCGAGCTGATGGTCAGCATTGAGCCACATACGGTGAGATCTGTATTCGTGTGACGGGTGACGAGCCCTTTATGATGCCTTCGCTAAGCCTCTCAAACCATAATGTCGTATGAGATTAACTAGGATGACGACCCTAGAATGGATCATGTTTGGGAATGATACAAGGGAGGTACCTTAGTTTCCCAATACTGCTGTTTGAAATGGACTAATAATAACTCGGTAATCATGATCATCATCGCACCGCATGTGCTTTGTAGATGTGGCGCACTGAGGGAGTTAAGCATTCGCGAACGTAAGAGGATGTCGCTTGAGGGTGGTTTGGCAAGGGCATACAGCATCATGTCATTTCATTCTCGCATTTTAATAAGAGTAGTTAGAATTGTTTGATTTGTACTGCTTTATCATTACTGCTTGATTGAATTGATAACATGTTAACCTATGCTTTACTGTTCCACTGAGTTGATCACTCACTCCCACGTTACGGGACGGTGTTTGCAACACCAACCAGATTGTGAGTTTCAGGTGATGACGATGCTTGTGAAGCAGAGCCGGACTACTTCTGTGATGATAGGAGGAGTTCTCCTATCTGTATCTCTCTGGCAGGTCAATAAAGACCTGATATTGTATTGACGGGGCTATGGAACATGGGATAGGAGGCATTACACTTCCTCACATTTGGTACATTTTAGAACTGCACTTGTATTTATTTAACCTGGTAATGTTATCACACTCTGGAGACTCATCATAGGTTATATATTTTATCTATCTATCACAGTCTTCCACTTGCAAATTTAACTGTCTCTGGAGTATGATATGCTGTTTTGGCTTAATCTCACTCATGTTCAATGCACGAATACAGTCAACATTCAATCATCATTCATTTTGTTGCATATGTGATGTTCTGGAACTCGGGAGTTGAGTCTATGCTCGACCCCCGATTTTCAGGGCGTTACAGTAGTGACCAGTGAGCAACCAAACTCGTGAACTGATTATGGTGGTATGGGACACTATATTCGTGCTGTCGGCCTATATTGATAAGGTGATGGGGGAGTGGTGCAACGAATGCGAGCACAGCCCTGACAGCCCTTTGTAGTGACCTCGAGCATAATTTGGAATCGCGGTGAGCCTTAGAGTTTTGCCGCGGGTGTATGGAGTATAAACTAGGCATATTTCTGTATAGTGATGAATCGTTAAAGAGGTGATGGGGGAGCGGTGTGTAACGTTTGTGCGTAACAGCCCTGGTAGCCTCTGCAGTGACCTAGAAAACACACCATCGTCTGATATTAACTAGGACTGACGACCCTAGAATGGATCATGTTTGGGAATGATACAAGGGAGGTACCTTAGTTTCCCAATCCTGCTATTTGAAATGGACTAATTAAAAACTCGGTAATCATGCTCATCATGCATTGCATGTGCCTGAAAGATGTGGAGCACTGAGGGATGAAAGCATGCCGCGAGCGTGAGATGGTGTCGCAAGAGGGAGTATGTCAGTGAGGGCATTCATCATACCTGCATCCATACTTGCATTAATAAGAGTAGCTAGGAGTGTTTGATTTTACTGCTTTAACATTACTGCTTGACTGTATTGATAACATGTTAACCTATGCTTTATTGTTCCACTGAGTTACCTACTCACTCCCACTTTACGGGATGGTGTTGCGCACACCAACCAGACTCTGTCTCAGGTTTAGACGAACCGACGACTCAGGAGGCGGAGCCTGATTATGACGAGGACCAGGAGGAGTTCTCGTATATGCAGTACTATGACGGCTTCGACTAGGCTGCCACACTGACGGGATTTGCAGGGATCACTTCTTAGATCATTTTTGACATTTGTTCACAAAACAAACATATGTATATGGTAACTCAGATGGATTCATACTCTGGAGAACAAAGATGATTTTTGTTTCATTACATACATGTATATGTAGTTCAGTCTTCCGCTTGCTTTTATATAAATGATCTGGAGTATGAATTGCTATTTTTGGTATAATCTCACTCATGTTCATTGTTCTAACACAAACAACATTTAATCTTGCATAAGTGATGCGTTGGAACTCGGGAGTTGAGTTATACTCGACCCCCGATTTTCAGGGCGTTACAAGTTGGTATCAGAGCATGATTTTGATTAAACCGGACCTGAGTTGTGTTCCCATGACGTGCGCTAACGCATTACAACTTAGGAGGGTGCGCAAAAACATAGAAACAGTCTTAGGTTTTCCCGATTTTGCCATTCGGCGAAGTTCATCGAAAATAGACATCTTGATCGAGTTCGTACTCGATCTCGACCGCACGTATCGATCCCGAATCGCTTCTAGACCATCTATTGACGTGTCTACATCATAGTACACCTTACCCAAGCAGTCAAAAATCTACAAGTGTCAGTGGGTGTTCGGAATTGCCCGTAACTGCCCGAAATGGAACCGAATCGAGTCGGGGGCCTCCCCACTTAAATCCAATGGGACCCAGGGTCGAACCAAGGTGCATTTGGCACCTTGGAATCATGGCGAACACGGTCCCACCGCGCGGCGGGGCGCCGGCCAAGGCGGACCGCGGTGGAACCGCGGTCACCGCGGCGCGCCGCGATCGGGTGGCTTTTTTTACGGTGGGCCGGGCCTGGGAATGGTCGGTCCGACCTCCCCAAGCGTGTCGTGGGTATGAAATGTGTGGGGGTTTAGGATTTTTAGGGCTGGAGCCCCCCTCTCTCTCACACTTCCCCTTCCAAAAGCCCATCCCCTCCATTTTCAATTTTTCTCTCAACCCTTTCCCCTAAATTTGTCAATCCACCATTTTCGTCCATAAATCACCCACTCCCATCGATCACAACAGCCCTAGCCTCCTATCTTTCCCCTTTCTCCCACGTTGGAGCTCTCACATCCCCCATTTAGAGCTCAAAATCGTGTAACCTCCTAACCCATCCATTTTTCCCTTGTTCCTTCTTCATTCCTTGTCCCTGGTGTCTCTTCAACACCTGTTGGGACTGTTGCTCGTGGAGAATCAAAGGTGGCAGCCCCTTTCTCTCTCCTTCCTTCATTCCATGGCCCTTTTCAAGTTGGTTACGGCTATTTTCTCCATTTTCTCCATCCTATCCCTCATGGGAAAGAGGAAGACCGCAGCTGATGACGCTGGCCCAAGCAGCCCAGCCCATTCCAGAAGAAGAGCTGATGATAGGACCGGCACTAGCACCGTTCGGGAGTTTAGGTCGAAACGAGACCTGAATCCTCAACATCCTTTCAGAAATGCCTATCCGATAGGCGTTGAATATGGGCATTTTGCTGGCCGTAAAGTCGTGTTTGAAGCTCACGTGGATGAGAGAATGTTTGGGCTACACCCGATGATGGACCACCTGGTGGATATCGGATGGAATTCTATATTTGACGGTGAGTCCCCTACATGTGAGAACATGGTTCGTGCTTTCTACGCCAACATCGTAGACCCATCATTAGAGCCTCTTCAGTTCACTGTCTCTGTGAGGGGCATAAGGAGCACAATCACTGTGGATGAGGTGGCTCGGATCACGAAGATCCCACGTGGTCAAGTGCTTCCTAGTGACGACTTCTCCAGAAGTGCGCAGGAAAGGGATCGCCGCACGTGATACCTTTGTGGTCGCCGGGTTGCTTGGACGCGAGGAAATTATATTGCAGCGATAAAGTTGGCTGAGGACTTCCGTTTACTCCATCACATTTTCACATACAATGTGTACCCATGGTCGGGTAACTGCACGGAGTGTACTTGGGTGATGGTGGACTTTCTGTACAAGATGGGGCACGGAAACAAGTTATGCCTGCCCACGTTCATCCTATATCAGATAGTTCAGGTTGTTTGATCTGTCAGGAACGACCTTTCGCTCCCATTTGGCCACCTGAACTGCAGGATGGCTCGTAATATCGGCTATAGGTTGAACATGGAGGACCTTGTACCAGTCCGAGTCATAAGCGAGGCGACACTTAAGAATATGAAGATCGGCCCTCAATAGCGGCAAGCCCGACTCGACGAGTCTGGAGATGAGTCGGATAGTGCCGGTGAGGAGAGTGTTGACCTCGAGGCAGGAAGCGATGAGGAGGGCGGCGATGATGTACAAGAAGAGGAAGATGAGGCTCAGGATACTGAGGAGAGATCTCCTCCTGGTGCGCCTGAGTCGGACGCTGCTCAGGCAGTGAGGGAGGCTCGTATGGTTCGCATTGAGGAGAACCAGGCCGCCCTGCGGCAAGAGGTTGGACAAGTTCGAACTGAGCTTGGTGAGACCTGAGCCAAGCTTGAAGAGACCGAAGCCTACATGAAGAGGAGCTTTAAGAAGGTGTCTCATACGTTGAAGGCCATTCTGTGCTGTGTGCAGGACAAGAATGCTCCTCCTCCATCGCCTGACTCGGATGCCTAGTCATCTACGTTGTTGTGTGTGGTTGTTTTTTTTGGTTACCAGGATAGGCAGTTTATGTTTTCATGTAGAAGATCTAGTAGATAGTAGTATGTTTTAAGTGTTTGATGTTGTGGATGTATTGGCTCACATGTTATTTCTGTCATGATTCATGTAACCCTGTATTCCATGTATTATGACAATTTTGGGTAAATGAAAGGCATGTAGCCTCTTTTGCTATGATGATGTGTGGAATGCTTAAAATGCTTATATGATGCGTGTTATGCTTTATCTCACAAATGTTGTACCCTATGTTGTATAGGGCATGCCGCGACAGTATAGCGGAGCACGGCACACCTCCGTCTTACTGGCTCGATGGACCAGACTCCTGCTGGTAGTGGTGGTCTTGCGGACCGTGGGTTAGATTCTGATCAGCCTCCTGCTGGTCCTACCGGTGGACTGCCACCTTACACGCCCTCGGTTCATGAGCAGTACCGGCTATCATCATCTGCGCAGGCTGACTCACAGGCTGCTCCGCCTACGGATAGGATCGAGCGGTTGATGTTGATGATGCATCAGCAGCAGATGCAACAACAACAGATACAGCACCAGCAGCACCAGCAGCTTATGGCCACTATTGCTGAGGCCTTATCCCAGGGTGGTAGTGCGACTCCACCTACGACATCCGCATGTCCTACTGAGCATGAGGAGCCTCCTGCTCAGTTTGAGGATGTGCCTCTGTCTACACTCATCGCACCTCCTACTGGAGATGTTGGTACCCGCGGTTTACTCGAGCGATTTCAGCGCTTGAGGCCTCCCTCATTCATGGGTTCTCACAGACCCTAGGAGGCAGAGTTTTGGCTTGACCGCATCTCCAAGATGCTATGTATGCTGCACTATACAGAGGCAGAGCAGGTCGAGTTGGCCTCTTTCATGTTCGAGAGGGAGGCCAGTTTATGGTGGGATAGTGTGTTGCGGTCGGTAGCAGAGGGTTATGTGTGGACCTGGGAGGCATTCGAGTTCCAGTTCCACGAGAAATATTACTCGCAGACTTACCGACATGAGTGGGAGGATGAGTTTCTTGCCTCAGGCAGGGAGGCATGATAGTTACTGAGTACGAGCACCGCTTCACAGATTTGGGCCGTTTTGTCCCAACTATTCTCGTCAATGAGCAGATGCGGATGCGTCGCTTTTCTGGAGGTTTGCGACCTGACATACGGTCGAAAATATGCTGCCTCAGTATACCTACCTATATGACACTGGTTCACATGTTTATGACGGCCGAGCAGGATGTGGACCGGTTGCCCGATCTCGTGGTGTTATGGTTGCGAGACCACAATAGGAGATACAGAGCAAGCCTATCCTAGGCAAGAGGCCTCGTGCTGACTCGCCTCCCAGGATCGCAGCGCCAGTGGCTCCAGTGAGGCGCCCTGTTGTGACCTGCACGTACTGTGGGAAACAGGGTCATCTTATTGGGAGTTATTTCGCGTAGATGAAGGATAGTGGTTTCTCTCCGCCATAGATGTTGGGTCGTTCTCGCCCGCAGGCCTTATTGACTCCACCTCTACAGACTGCCCCTACCCATCCTTCCTTCCGACCTCCTGTATCACGCTTCAGGCCGCCGCAACGGCCCTTGGCTCCTCAGCCGAACCATCAGCAGCAGGCTCGCGTACATACGCTCGTTGTTGAGGCACCTGAGACGTCGCTTTCGGCCCCGACAGCTTTTGAGGGTATGGTTCACATTCACGGTACTTCTGTTTCCTTGTTGGTGGACACTAGGTCCACTACTTCTATTATTTCTTGTGGGGCAGTTAAACGTTTATCTTTGCATACTATTCCCATTAAGGGACTGAGACTCACTACGGCCACTGGGACTTTTTCGGATGTCGCACGGTTATGTGAGGGTTGCTCTATAGATTTGGGTAGCAGCACAGTACTCGTCGACCTCATTGTTGCTCCACTATGGCACTACGACATTATCCTCTGTATGGACTGGCTCGCTAAGATGAGGGCAGAGATAGATTGTGATACTCGGATTGTGACCGCCTATGGATCTGACGGCACAGTTTTCACGTTTCCAGTGTAGGTTAGTTGGTCCTGCCGTGTTGATTGTTATGCTGGTTTATTAGTGCCGATTGATGGTCCGACATTGGAAGATACGCCGGTGGTTCGGGAATTTATAGATGTGTTTAAGACTATTCCTAGTTTACCTCCTCGGCGCGAGATCGATTTTACAATTGATCTTACACTGGTGTGACACCCATCTCGTTGTCGACTTATCGTATGCCTCCATGTGAGATGGAGGAGCTGCGGAGACATATTGACGAGCTTGTAGAGAAGGGCTTCATACGACCTAGTGTGTCTCCCTGGGGAGCACCTGTGCTATTTGTGAAGAAGAAGGACGGGTCACTATGGTTATGTATTGATTACCGTAGGTTGAACCAGGTCACGGTGAAGAACAAGTATCCTTTGCCCAGGATAGATGATCTGTTTGATCAGTTGAGGGGGGCGAAGTATTTTTCGAAGATTGATCTACAGTCGGGGGTACCACCAGTTGCGCGTCAGAGATGAGGACGTGCAGAAGACAGCCTTCAGGACGTGCTTTGGGCACTATGAGTTCCTAGTGATGTCGTTCGGCCTTACGAACGCACCAGCCGTGTTCATGGACCTGATGAACGGGGTATTTCGGCCTTTCTTATACCGATTCGTCATCATCTTTATTGATGACATTTTGATATACTCTACAAGTCGGGAGGAGCACGAGGAGCACCTGAGAGCGATGTTGGGTACGCTGGAGAAGAACCAGTTGTTCGCATAGTACAAGAAGTGCGACTTCTGGCAGGAGGAAGTCAGGTTCCTCGGACATATAGTGTCCAAGGATGGGATAGCAGTGGACCTTGCTAAGGTAGCCGCGGTTCAGGATTAGCAGCAGCCTGGCTTAGTTACCGAGGTGAGGAGTTTCCTTGGTCTGGCTGGGTATTACAGGCGCTTCATTCGGGACTTTTCGAAGATTGCCAGGCCATTGTCTCAGTTGACCCGGAAGGACCTGAAGTTCTCCTAGAATGAGAAGGCGGAAGCAGCTTTCAAGGAGCTGAATGACAAGTTGACGTCCGCCCCTGTGCTAGTATTGCCAGAGCAAGGGGAGAAATACACTATATATACTGACGCGTCTCGCGTTGGTTTAGGTTGTGTCCTGATGCAGAAGGACAGGGTGATTTCGTATGCCTCGAGACAATTAAGGAATCACAAAGAGAATTACCCTACACACGACCTAGAGTTGGCAGCTGTCATCTTTGCATTGAAGCTCTGGAGACATTACCTCTACGGAGAGGAGTTCGAGCCTTTCTGCGACCATAAGAGCCTTAAGTACATATTCACTCAGCGAGACTTGAATATGAGACAACGCCGATGGATGGAGACTTTGAAGGACTTCAAATTCAAGGTTTCCTACCATCCTGGCAAGACGAACCTTGTGGCAGACGCGTTGAGCCACAAGAAGGCTATAGCATTTGCGGCACCGTTGATGATAGCTGAGTGGGACATGGTTGAGTTCGTGGGGGACTTCGAGCAGAGACTCACTGTGGAGGAGCCATTTGAGTGTGTTGCGCAAGTTTGGGTGCGACCACTTATTGACGACAGGGTTATTGAGGCCCAGAAGGGCGATGTGCGGCTGTCTGAGCTTCGAGAGCAAGCTAGCGACGCCGAGGACTCCGAGTGGAGAATTGGTTCTGATGGGGGTCTACGATTCCGTGGCCGCCTATGCGTTCCTGACATGCCTGACTTGAGACGCTAGCTTCTCGAGTCTGCCCATAACTCGAAGCTTGCGATGCATCCTGGTAGCACGAAGATGTATCAGGATATGAGACAGTCGTATTGGTGGGATAACATGAAGGCCCACATCGCTGAGTATGTGTCTCGTTGTCTGACGTGCCAGCAGGTCAAGGCAGAACATCGCCGACCTCCTGGACTGCTTCAGCACATGCCCATAGCAGAGTGGAAGTATGACTTCATCTCCATGGATTTCATATCTGGGTTGCCGAAGACGAGGAAGGGACACGATTCCATTTGGGTGAATGTGGACCGGTTGACCAAATCGGCCTATTTTCTCCCTATCAGAGTCACGAACTCTGCAGACGAGCTAGCTAGATTGTATATCAGAGAGATTGTGCGTCTGCATGGAGTTCCACTTGAGATTGTGTCGGACAGAGACACTGACATCTATCTTCTGGACTCGTATCCAGGAAACGATGGGTGTGAAGTTGAAGTTCAGTACGACGTTTCATCCTCAGACTGATGGGCAGACATCGGGTGAATCAGATTCTGGAGGATATGTTGCGGGCATGTGTGTTGGACTTCAAGGACAGCTGGGATGACAGTCTTCCTTACGCAAAGTTCACCTACAACAACAGCTTCCAGGCGACTATTGGTATGGCGCCATACGAGGCCCTGTATGGTCGTCCTTGCAGAGCACCGCATTGTTGGGCTGAGGTTGACGAGCATAGTCTGATTGGCCCGGAGTTGGTACAGGCGACTACAGAGAAGGTCGACATTATCAGGCGTCGATTACTTACAGCGCAGAGTAGGCAGAAGAGTTACGCCGATACGAGGCGGCGACCGCTTGAGTTCGAGGTCGAGGATCATATATTCCTCCAAGTTTTCCCTATGAAGGGAGTCCTTCGGTTTGGGAAGAAGGGGAAGCTCACGCCGAGGTTTATCGGTCCGTTTCAGATACTGGATCGAGTGGGTGATGTGGCGTATCGTCTCGCTTTGCCCACGCCACTTGCAGCTGTACACAACGTATTTTATGTATCTATGCTAAAGAAGTACGTTCCTGATCCTTCACATATCATCAGATGGGAGTAGGTACAGCTGAGCGAGGATGTTACATATGAGTTGCGCACGACACGTATCCTTGACAGGAAGGAGCAGGTACTGCGTAGCAAGGTCATTCCACTTGTGAAGGTACTATGGAAGCAACTTGGGAGACTGAGGCCGAGGTCAGGAAGATTTACCCTCAGATTCTCGAGGAATACGAAAAGGTACAAATTTCGAGGATGAAATTTTTGTTTAATGGGGGTAGATTGTAACGACCCGTAAATTTCCGTACAAGTGTTCGAGTACCACCTCGACCAGAAATCACTTAGGATTAAATCCTTTAGAAATTTAACGAAGTTAACTAAGTGTTAAACTAGATTAGCCATGAAATCCGTTGGAATCGCTTTAAATACGATCTGCAAGACCCAAAACTTACAAAATCATTGACTCTAGGTTACCCTAAAATTTAGGATCAAACTCATTACCCGACTGCTCTCGGGAACGAATTGAAACGCCATATCAGGTCTAGACCGCACATCGGGAGTCCAAATAATACGAAGTTAAGGAATCCAGACTGCCTCTCTGGGCTTGACAATCATCTCGGAAATCAAGTCCAGACAGTGTCCCACGGCCGTTCGCTCGAGTTCGGAGCGAGGGAGTGTGAAAACCATTGTTTTCTTTACAAAATAAATATCTTAAATAGTAATCTGGCACCACTCGCTTATGGATTAGTATTAAGCAACCAGACCGCTAGAATCAGACCAAATTACACCCTCGGATCAGGAAAATTTCAGGAACATTTACATTTACTTGGAATTTTGGATCGTGGCCCACTGACCGTTGAACTGAAAATGGTCCGCCACGCGTGATCTAGGAATCCGACCGAGACGAAAACGTAACCCCACGTAGATCCATGGGTTGTGAGCTTAAGTCCGACGTTTGGCTCAAGGAGGGCCGCCAGAAACCCTCTTTTGAGCTAGAACAACGCCGATTTGCTTACAATGTAAGTATACCTTGAACATAAGTCTATTCCGGAGAGTTTTTAGGCTATATAAGGGCCTTAGAACAGCCCCTCTCACAGCCATACGAATTTGGGATAAAACCCTAAGGAGAGAGAGGAAAAAGAGAGAGAAAGCTTAAGAGTTGTGGATGAATCTTCCTCCTACTGCTTTCGACCACCACACGGGCTGCACCACCCCTTCCTTGACGCTTTCCCGGCGATACCGACTCTGTTTTAAGGTGAGAAACCCTAACCCTAGATCTGTTTGGGTGAGTGAAGGTTATAGGTTATGAAATAGCTAACCGGTTTCACTCTTTAGGCGATAAAACTGCCAAATACGGAAGCCCTTCAAACCTTGCTGATTTGTTGTGATTCCAAGGTGCAAGGTGAGGACTTTAGGTGTATAGGTTACGGTTTTCAACGCTTTCAATGTCAGATAATGAGAGATTCATGATCTGCATGTAATTGCACATGTACAAAGTGCTTTTCGTTTCCTGTTTCGATTAAAGATGCAAAATATGGAATTTTACATACTCTAGGTATACGTAGAAATACCGTATACGTACACATTTTGGAAATGTGTTTGCTATGATTAATTGTTGTATGATTATATAGTATATGGATAAAATACCTGTTTGGCGAAAGGAATCGCCGTAATACATGTTTACTTGTATACACTATGTATGTTGAAATTGTGTATTCTAGAAAATACCGCATACGTATAAATTTTGGAGATGTAATTGTCATGATTATTTGCTGTGTGAATATGATATATACGTATAAAATACTAGTTTGGTAAGAGGACAACCCTAATACATATTTCCCTGACATACGTCATGTATGTTGAAATAGTGCACTCTAAGTGTTTGTGAAATTGCTTGTGGGTGTAAGTGCTTAAATGTTAGTGCCTTAGGTAGGTGCTGAGATGGGGTTCTCAACTACCTTAGAGTCACGTATGATTCCTTCCATGTGGTTGTTTACCCTAACTACTCACTTATGAAATATATGTATTTGTATCCCTATTTGTATAGTGTTCTATAACATGCTTTTTAACATGCTTTGTAACTTGTTACATAACATGCTTTATAATATGCTTTATGACATGCTTGTTAGTGTGCTTGAATTACTTTGTTTATCATGCTTTATTTCACATGTGTATGGTTGAGGATTGATTGAGTTTGGGACTATGTCCATAGTCCAGACATTCGGCACCAGACTTGAGATCGTGGTTGAGATTCATCTCGCCACACATGATGTGTTTGGCGAACCCGTGACGTACTTTGGTTGGCGATAGTGGTTGGCTACACGAAGTACTTCTGCGCTTCATATCGCTCAACTTGTTGTACGCTCGAGCTAGCCGAGCACGTCAAGTAACCCGTGTGTCTTATTTATGTTTACCATGTTTGGTCGCTAATGCCTGAACCTAGGGTACCAAACTTACCGGTGAGAATCCCGTTAACCATGGTACCTCGATCCGCTAAGACTCATGAGCCGGATATGGTGGTATGGGACACAGTGGTCGAGTTGTCGGCCTACACTGGGGCCACGTGCCTCCCCGTAGTGACCAGTGAGCAACCAAACTCGTGAGCCGATTATGATGGTATGGAACACTATATTCGTGCTGTCGGCCTACATTGATAAGGTGATGGGGGAGTGGTGCAATGAATGCGAGCAACAGCCCTGGCAGCCCTTTGTAGTGACCTCGAGCATACTCTTGAATCGCGGTGAGCCTTAGAGTTTTGCCGCGGTGTATGGAGTATGAACTAGGCCTGTTTCTTTATAGTGATGAATCGTTAAAGAGGTGATGGGGGAGCGGTGTAACCTTTGTGCGTAACAGCCCTGACAACCTCTGCAGTGACCTAGAAAACACAACATCGTCTGATATTAACTAGGACTGACGACCCTAGAATGGATCATGTTTGGGAATGATACAAGGGAGGTACCTTAGTTTCCCAATCCTGTTGTTTGAAATGGACTAATTAAAAACTCGGTAATCATGCTCATCATGCATTGCATGTGCCTGGAAGATGTGGAGCACTGAGGAATGAAAGCATGCCGCGAGCGTGAGATGGTGTCGCTTGAGGGAGTATGTCAGTGAGGGCATCCATCATACCTGCATCCATACTTGCATTAATAAGAGTAGCTAGGAGTGTTTGATTTTACTGCTTTATCATTACTGCTTGACTGTATTGATAACATGCTAACCTATGCTTTATTGTTCCACTGAATTAGCTACTCACTCCCATATTACGGGACGGTGTTGCGCACACCAACCAGACTCTTTCTCAGGTTTAGACGAACCGACGACTCAGGAGGCGGAGCCTGATTATGACGAGGACCAGGAGGAGTTCTCGTATATGTAGTACTATGGCGGCTTCGACTAGGCTGCCGCACTGACGGGATTTGCAGGGATCACTTCTTAGATCATTTTTGACATTTTGTTCACAAAACAAACATATGTATATGGTAACTCAGATGGATTCATACTCTGGAGAACAAAGATGATTTTTGTTTCATTACATACATGTATATGTAGTTCAGTCTTTCGCTTGCCTTTATATAAATGATCTGGAGTATGAATTGCTATTTTTGGTATAATCTCACTCATGTTCATTGTTCTAACACAAACAACATTTAATCAGCATTATTGATGTTGCATAAGTGATGCGTTGGAACTTGGGAGTTGAGTTATACTCAACCCCCGATTTTCAGGGCGTTACAACTGTCCATGGGGGCACTAAAGAAGCCAAAGAAACCCTTGGTGAAGCTACTGATACAGTAGGGGGTAAATCCACAAGGGAGGTACCATCTGTTCTAATACTGGCAATATGAGCACCTGAAAAAAATAATATATAAAAAAATGATGATGAAAGAAAGAAAAGGAAATAATAATAATAATAATATTTTCTGACTCGGCGAATATCCATATTCCCCGTGGTCCAGGGGTGCATCGTCTCCTTCCTCTGCTATTGTTGAAATCTTTGTAGGAATGATGGTGTTAGGAGCGGCTTCAGAAGCTGATGGGAGGTATTCTTCGATGGCAACAACACCCTCCGTGACGATGTCTTCCTCATCACCAATGTCGACTTCTCCTTCCTCATAGTCATCATCTTCATTCTCTCCATCGGTCTCATATTCGCCAGAAGCAGTATTTTCAGATGAGGGGGTCGAACCTTCACCCTATAAATCTCTTTCATTTGCTTCTTCAATTACAACCTGCTTCTCTTTGGATAGAGGAGACTGGCTGCTCCCCGGCTGAAGATCTGTACTGACTAGAGACGGGGAAGCAGAAGCAACAGTCCCTTCTTGAGGTGAAAGGGGAGAGGCTTGTGAGCGTGTTTGAGACCTTGTCATCGGCAATGAGGGACTGGGATGGACAGTCCTGGGGTAGGAGAAGAAGTTGGCTGATCTGGAGGATTGGAAACATCTTCTTGAATTGGAGAAACAACTCCTGTTATCTCCTCAACTATCCTCTCAGAGCGGTCTCGAGGATCTTTTTCAAAATCTCGAATGACTCCATAAGCTACCCATCCTTCCAGGGTATTATCAGGTTTTCGTTCACGAATGGATTCGACTATGGATATCTTAACACAAAGATGACTGGAAAAGGGGGCATGACTTGTGTCTGGTATAAAACCTACCCCTTCTTCGATTGTACGGCCCCTGAGCCTCGGTGGCAAAAGCCAGATAGGCTTAGACGTTGACAAACATTTCCTTATCAAATATGATTGGTGAACCCACCATCTCATGTGACTGTATGAGGCCCGAGGGGTACGATCGGAACCTGAAATGATGAAGGAAGAGTTGACTCGGCAGCTCAACAATTGCTTCCATATCATTGCCCAATTATATGGACCAGTTACGTAACTCCGTATCCGTTTGGTCACTAATCCTCAATCCTCCGAAACCGCTTGGTCAAAGCTGAATTGATGAGCAAAACGACTGGGGTAATATGGTTCTCTCCAAAATTTTGTTCCTTCCCTCAGCAGGAGACTGCACGATCTGATCGACAAGAAAAATGCTCTTTCCCCCGAGACAAGTGCCCCCTTGTCATTTTATCTGTCTATCGTATAACGATGCAAGCAGAAATGGAAATAATTGATCTTGTCATCAGAAGAGATTGCATCCTTCACCCAATCATAAGATCTCTTCACCATAACTCTCTTTTGAAAGAACCCGAGTGGAATATAGGAAGAGTAAATGTAAGCTTTCTCCAAAACTTCAAAGGTCCAGGGGAAGTATACACCAAGCCAGCCAATGAAGTAGTGTCATGGAGCGTAGGTGGAGGCAGAGCCAATGGAAGGACTTTTCACATGTGAAGCGATTTCTCCAAAAGCTTTATAAATCGAACACAGAACTGGAGGGGCAAGGGAATACTTGAATCCTTCGGCCATAGCACCAGCAACTACAAAAACTGAGGGACTAATGACATCTGCCCACTTCGAGCAAGGCAAGACTACCACACTTAGCCAATAGGTGAGGAATGCCGCAAGTTCCTTGTCGAGAGAATACTCAGGATACTCTTTTATATTTTTTCAGAGACCTTCTAACTCTCGCGAATGATTGCCATTGAACCTGGAAGAAGAAGGAAAGACGGGTGATGCGAAATTTATATAAATTAAGATGAGATGAAAATTGTTAATTTGAAAAGAAGAGAAGTTACTAGAGAGTCTTGCTGAAGTGTGCGAGCCATTACATTGGAGAGATCTTGTGGATCTTCGGAAACTTAGACATTTTCCTGAAAAGTTCGCTAGTTGTTTTTGAAATGGAGGTAAGGCGGCCAAGTGAAGAAACATAGGCCAATTCATTGTTACTTGGAACGAATTCATCATAAATTTTTTCCAGTTATTGGGAGACCGACAATCCTGTGAATGTCCTAAAGCATGAGGCTCATTTCACCTCTAGGAAGATGGAAAGAATTGGTCGAGGGACACCAATAGTTAAGGAAGCCCTTTAGGATAGAAGGCTCCTTGTAGAAAGGTTGTGACGTTGCCTCAATTACAGTATAAAGGTCTATCTTAGTCAAGATCTTTGAATGTTTCACCAGAATCGTTATGGCCCACTCGGAATAATAATTGCAAGGGGTCGAGAGACCCCTTGTTCTGAATTCCTCGGGACTCCAAATGAGTCGGCATTCCCTAAAACGTTGTTGAAGCGTCTCATAGAAATAGGTTGGATACAAGTTGGGGGGATTGTGATATGGAGTGAGGAAGATCATAGGATGGATATCGCCTAGCTGTTGCCTCAGCTTCTTCGGCGGCAGAATTCCATCTAGAATTTTGGGTTCTCTAAATGACCAGGACTTTGTATAAGCTAGCTTCTCTTCGTCTATTTGGCCCCTAGGTTCACAGTTCAAGATGGAATGGTGGCGATGAAGGTTCACTGGAATCACCGTTATACCTTGTTTATAAGGGTTATCAAATTTCATGATACCCTCAATTGCTCGAATTGATTCCCAGAAATTTTGCAACTTCTTTCTGTTGTGTTCCTTAATCTTCTCTTGAAATTCTTGAGCTTTGTTCCGGCGGGTCTTCTTCGATTTAGAAGGGGGCAGAGTATCTTCCCTAGCCGGGGGTTTCTGGTTGATGGTTTGAAGATGAGTCATTGATTTCAACTATTCCTCCCAGTCATATTCACGACCATGCTTGGGAGGTCTTTCGAGGTCACCCATGAAAATGACTCTATGAATGGGAGATGAAAGTGTGTTGATGCGGTCAACGAAATCAAAGGTAGGAAGCACCAGCTCTTTAACGTAAGCAGGGCACTTATTAGTTGTTTTAAAGTGCTTACGCGAAGGCTAGGCTGGGGATGATAGAGATTCTGTGGCTTGAGGAGGTGATGGGTTCGGTAATTCTTGGTGTGAAGGATGTACAGTATGAGGATCAACTGGGATGAAGGTCCTTTTTTTGTGGGCCATAACGAGAAGGTTCAAGTTCTAAAGAATCAGGTTGAGGAAATTTTCTAAGTTCAGGAAATTTGCTAAGTCCAGGAAAATTGGCTAAGGGGTCGGTGGCGCGGGTCGCGCAACTGAAAGTAGTAGCGCGGAATTGCACAATGGGTTTGTGCCTTGTGCGAACGGGAAGTCTGTTGCACTGCTCGCGCAACTAGATTTGATTCCATGGGGAGGACTAAGCGAGACAGAGCTTCGTTGCAGAGGGTGGAAATGATGAAATGAGCTGAGTTCCGCTATTTATAGAGGACGGGGCCGAGTACGGTACTTGGGCGCCCGTTGCACGGGTCGCGCAACCACTTCAGGAAGTCCAGAAATTTCGAAAGATTGATCCTAATTCTTTGATTTAAATGAACAAAGAACGGATCAAGGGGACATCAGTTGGAGCACAAAAAAAAAAGTTGAAAGAAGATTGAAGGGATAAAAGATTCGAGGAGAAATGAAGAAATGAGAAAGAAAGAAGAAAATTGAGTATCATAGTAAGTGGTTGCACAGACCGCACAATCAATAGTTGGTTGCACGGGTCGCGCAAACAACTTGATGGGGTGAGCAATAAATAATTGGTTGCACGAATGGCGCATCCAAGATCAAAAACAGTCTGTTGTGGATGGTTGGATTTGATACAAGGTGGGCCCCATGACATAAAGATCGAGGGTTCGCATGTGTGGAGGCCTATAAATACCCCACTCCCCCTCTCATTTGGGGATAAGAAGAATTTTGGAAGAAGGTCAGAGCTCTAGAGGAAGTTAAAGGTAGGAGAAGGGAGAGAAGTTGGTTGCATGAACCGCACAACTAATAGTTGGTTGCACGGGCCGCGCAACTAGGTTATTATACAACCAATGATGGAAAGGGTCGAAATGCTGCCGAAATCATCAAGTTCTGTAACGCCCTGAAATTTGAGGGTCAAGTAGCAACTCAACTCTCGAGTTCCAAAACATCACTTATGCAACATAGAGAATGATGATTGAATGTTGGCTCTGTTAGTGCAATAAACATGAGTGAGATTATACCAAAACAGTAATTCATACTCCAGATCCATGTATAAATGCAAGCGGAAGACTGAAAGATGTATATAGATGTGTATAAAACAAAACAATCTCGATCTCAAGAGTATGAATACCAACTGAGTCACCATATACATGTATTTGTTCCAAAAATCAAAATGCCAAAAAGGGTACAACTATGATGGTACACCAGGTAGCCCCGTCATCTGAATAGCCTAAGCGTAGCCTCTAGAGAACTGCATGTAGGAGAACTCATCCTGATCATCGTAGTAATCAGCTCAGCCTCCTGTGCCTCGTCAATACCTACATCTAAGACAGAGTCTGGTGGGTGTCCAGAACACCGTCCCGTAACGTGGGAGTGAGTAGCTAACTCAGTGGAACAATAAAGCATAGGTTAACATGTTATCAAAACAGTCAAGCAGTAATGATAAAGCAGTACAATCAACAATCCTAAGTACTCTTGTTAATGCAAGTATGAAATGCTATCGTGATGCATGCCCTTACTGACATACTCCCTCATGCGACACCATCTTACGTCCGCGGCATGCGTTCATCCCTCAGTGCTCCACATCTTCCAGGCACATGCAGTGCGATGATGAGCATGATTACCGAGTTGTTATTAATACCTTTCAAACAGCAGTATTGGGAAACTAGGGTACCTCTCTTATATCATTCCGAAACAATGATCCATTCTAGGGTCGTCAATCCTAGTAAATCTCATACGATAGTGTGGTTTTAGGTTGCTGCAAGGACTGCAAGGGCTGTTACACGAAATCGTTGCACCACTCCCCCATCACCTTATCAATACAGGCCTAGTTTGTACTCTTATTGCTACAGAAGGGTCGTCGCCTCCATGTAAACTCAGAGTACGCTCGAGGTCACTACAAAGGGCTGTCAGGGCTGTTACACGGAATCATTGCACCACTCCCCCATCACCTTATCAGTGTAAGCCGATAGCTTGAATATAGTGTCCCATACCAGCATAATCGGCTCACGAGTCTGGTTGCTCAATGGTCACTACAGGGAGGCTCGTGGCCCCAGCGTAGGCCGACAACTCGACCACGGTGTTCCATACCACCATGTCCGGCTCATGAGTCTTAGCGAATCGAGGTACCATGGTTAACGGGATTTCACTGGTAAGTTTGGTACCTTAGGTTCAAACAGAGGTGTCTAAACATGGTGAACATACATAAGACAGATCGGGTTATTTGACAGGCTCGGCTAGCTCGAGAGTACGACCAATTGAACGACAAGAAGCACAAGCACTTCGTGTGGCCTAACCACTGCCGCCAACCAAAGTACGACTCGGGTTCGTCGAACACATCTCACGTGGTGAATGGGTCTCAACCACGAATTCAATTCCATTTCATCATGTAATCATGCTAGACAATCCACCGTAATGGATTCCATAGTTCAAGAATTTCGATCACATAAGCATATTATGAAACAACATTTACAATCAAAACATATTACAACACAAACATGATTTTACACACAATCATTGTACATAAGTAAACAGAATTTACACTAAAGGGTACATGTAGGAAATCATTCACACAATTAAGGTAACCGAGATTTGTATCTCGATCCACATACAAAGTGTACTAGATGAACGCTAGCACATTCAGACATTCTCACAAACACATAGACTACATACCTCATCATACATGATGTATGATGATTACACATATGCTAGGCCAAATCCTTTCACTAGGGAGTTGCCCCGTATATCACACATGTATACCCACGATGGAAAATCATGGCATGCACGAATCCGGTATCCGTGTTTACTTAAACATTTCCACAAACACTTGGGTTACACATTTATCACATATAACGTATTTTGCCGTGACGTGATTTAGGGAAAGTCCTTTCGCTAAGGAGTTGTCACACATGTATTTAACATATATTCACGACAATTAAACATGTTAAGCACAAATCCAAATTCCAAACAATCAAACATTTCATCATATGCAAAGAATAGCCTAAATCCTACATATCTCATATAAACTCGTATAACGAAACAGACGACACATTTTGCATGTGAAATAACATCCATGTCAGTCATAAATCATTAACTGACATTGAAAGCCTTGAAAACCATAACCTATACATCTAAAGTCCGCACCTTACGCCGTAGAAGCATAATAAATTTGGTAGGAATGCTAAGGCTTCTCCCACGACAGTAGAACGGCCTAAAGCACAAGTAGTGTTAGCTATTTTGCTAATTGAATCAGTTGAAACCCTAAATCAGATTATGGTTTGGGTTTTCCTACCTAGAAATGAGTCGGAATTGCCGGGAAAGCGATTAGAATGACATGGTTAAGCTTGTATAGCAAGAGGATGGAGTGGCAGGAAGTTTCTCCCACAACTCACACACTTTCTCTCTCTTTTCTCTCTTCTCTTTCCTAGGGTTTCTTCAAATTCGTATGGACTGAATGAGAGAGGGTTTTAGGTCCTTATATAGCCTAAAACATCACCAAAATAGACCTAAGGTCAAGGTATACTTAGGTTATAACCAAAGTGGGTCTGTTCCGTCTCAACGGAGCACTTCTGGAGGCCCCTTTTCTGTGTGCAGTTAGACTTAAGTTCACTAACGCTGGATCTAAGTATAGTTAAGTTTTTGTTCTAGTGGGGTTCTCAGATCGCACGTGGCGGACCAGTTTCAGTTCAACAGTCACTGAAACTCGATCGGGGATCTTAAGTACACTGCCATGTGTATGAAATTTCTCCTGATCCGAGGGTGTATTCTGGCCTGATTCTGATGGTCGGAATCCTTATAACTGATCCGCAAGCAACACATGCCAGATACTTAAATTTATAGTTTATTTTGAATTAATTTCACATTTCTCATGCTCTTCACTCCAGGCTCAAGCGAATAGCGCTGGGACATTATCTGGATTTGATCTCCGAGATGATTATCAAGCCCAGCAAGGCGGTCCTAAGTCTATAATTTCGTATTATTTAGACCTTCGATGTGCGGTCCAGATTCGATACGGAGTTTCAATGTACTCCCGAGAGCACCTGGGTAATGAGATTGATCCTAGATTTCAGGGTAATGTAGCGTCAACGATTCCACAAGTTTTGGGTCTTGCAGATCGTATTTAAAGTGATTCGTGCGAATTTCATATACAATCTAGTTTAACACTTAGTTAACTTTGTCTAATTTTTAAAGGATTTGATCCTAAGTGATTTCTGCCTGAGGTGGTACTCGGGCCATCGTACGGAATTTTCCGAGTCGTTACAATCTACCCCCCTTAATGAAAAATTTCGTCCTCGAAATTTGTACCTTTTCGTACTCCTCGAGAAGCTGAGGGTAGTTCTTTCGAACCTTGGCTTCCGTCTCCTAAGTAGCCTCTTCTTTTGTATGATGCGTCCACAATACCTTCACGAGTGGAATCACCTTAATGCGCAACACCTGTTCCTTCCTGTCTAGGATACATGTCGGATGCAGTACATATGTAGCATCCTCGTTCAACTGCACTTGCTCCCAATGGATGATGTGTGAAGGATCAGGGATGTATTTCTTTAGCATAGATACATGAAATACGTTGTGTACGCCCGCGAGTGGTGTGGGCAAAGCGAGACGGTATGCCACCGCTCCCACTTGATCAAGTATCTGAAATAGGCCAATGAATCGCGGTGTAAGCTTCCCATTCTTCCCAAACCGAAGAACTCCCTTCATAGGGAAAACTCTGAGGAATACATGATCTCCAACCTTAAACTCCAGCGGTCGTCGCCTCGTATCGGCATAACTCTTCTGTCTACTCTGGGCCGTAAGAAGTCGACGCCTGATAATGTCGATCTTCTCTGAGGTCACCTGTACTAACTCTGGGCCAATCAAACTGCATTCGCCAACCTCCGCCCAACAATGCGGTGCTCTGGAAGGGCGACCATACAAGGCCTCATATGGAGCCATACCAATACTCGCCTAAAAGCTGTTGTTGTATGCGAACTCTGCATAAGGAAGACAGTCATCCCAACTATCCTTGAAATCCAAGACACAGGCCTGTAACATGTCCTCCAAAATCTGATTCACCCGCTCTGTCTGCCCGTCGGTCTGAGGGTGAAACGCAGTACTGAACTTCAGCTTCACACCCATCGCTTCCTGGATACGAGTCCAGAAGATAGATGTGAATTGTGTGTCTCAGTCCGACACGATCTCTAAAGGAACTCCATGCAGACGGACTATCTCTCTGATGTACAACCTAGCCAAGTCGTCTGCAGAGTTCGTGACTCTGATAGGGAGAAAATGAGCCGATTTGGTCAACCGGTCCACAATCACCCAGATGGAATCATGTCCCTTCCTCATCTTCGGCAGCCCCGATATGAAATCCATAGAGATGAAGTCCCACTTCCATTCAGCTATGGGCATGGGATGAAGCAGTCCAGGAGGTCGGCGATGTTCTGCCTTGACCTGCTAGCACGTGAGACGGCGAGAAACATACTCTACTATATGCGCCTTCATGTTGTCCCACCAATACGATCGCCTCATGTCCTGGTACATCTTCGTGCTACCAGGATGCATCGCAAGCTTTGATTTGTGGGCATTCTCGAGAAGCTCCTGTCTCAAGTCCTGAATATCTGGGACGCATAGGCGGCCATTGTATCATAGACCCCCATCTGTGCCAACTCTCCACTCAGAGTCCCCAGCGTCGCTAGCTTGCTCTCGAAGCTCAGACAACCGCTCATCGCCCTTCTAGGCCTCGATAATCCTATCATCAATAAGTGGCTGCACCTGAACGTGCGCGACACTCTCAAATGACTCTTCCACTGTAAGTTTCTGCTCGAAGTCCTGCACGAACTCCAACATATCCCACTCTGCTATCATCAGCGGAGCCGCAAATGCTATAGCCTTCTTGTGACTCAACGCATCTGCCACAAGGTTGGCCTTGCCAGGATGGTAGGAAATCTCAAACTTAAAGTCCTTCAAGGTCTCCATCCATCGGCGCTGCCTCATATTCAAGTCCCGCTGAGTGAATATATACTTAAGGCTCTTGTGGTCACAGAAAAGCTCAAACTCCTCTCCGTAGAGGTAATGTCTCCAGAGCTTCAATGCAAAGTTGACAACTGCTAACTCAAGGTCGTGTGTAGGGTAATTCTCCTCGTGCTTCCTTATTTGTCTTGAGGCATATGCCATCACCCTGTACTTCTGCATAAGGACGCAACCCAAGCCAACACGAGATGCGTCAGTGTATATCGTGTACTTAACCCCTTGCTCTGGCAATACTAGCACAGGGGCGGACGTCAGTCTGTCCTTCAGCTCCTGAAAAGCTGCTTCCGCCTTCTCATTCCAGGCGAACTTCAGATCCTTACGCGTCAACTATGACAACGGCCTGGCAATCTTCGAGAAGTCCTGAATTAAACGTCGATAGTACCCTGTCAGTCCAAGAAAACTCCTCACCTCGGTAACCGAGCCAGGTTGCTTCCAATTCTGAACCGCGGCTACCTTAGCAAGGTCCACAGCTATCCCATCCTTGGACACCACATGTCCCAGGAACTTGACTTCCTCTTGCCAGAAGTCGTACTTCTTGTACCGTGCGAACAACTGGTTCTTCCTCAGAGTATCTAGCACCGCTCTCAGGTGCTCCTCGTGATCTTCCCGACTCCTAGAGTATATCAAGATGTCATTGATGAATACGATGACGAATCGGTATAAGAATGGTTGAAATACCCTGTTCATTAAGTCCATGAACACGGCCGGTGCATTCGTAAGACCGAATGACATCACCAGGAACTCGTAATGCTTAAAATAAGTCCTGAAAGTTGTCTTCTGCACGTCTTGATCTCTGACGCCCAACTGGTGGTACCCTGACTGTAAGTCGATCTTCGAGAAATACTTTGCCCCCTTCAACTGATCAAACAGACCATCTATCCTAGGCAAAGGATACTTGTTCTTCACGGTGACTTGGTTCAACCTACGGTAAGCAATACACAACTGTAGTGAGCCATCTTTCTTCTTCACAAACAGTACAGGTGCTCCCCAGGGAGACACACTAGGTCATATAAAGCCCTTCTCTACCAGCCCGTGAATTTGTTTCTGCAGTTCCTCCATCTCACATGGAGGCATACGATAAGTCGGCAATGAGATAGGTGTCGCACCAGGCGTAAGATCAATGGTGAAGTCGATCTCGCGGCAAGGAAGCAAACCAGGAATCGTCGCAAACACACTTGTAAAATCCTGAACCACAGGCGTATTTCCCAACGTCGGACCATCAACCTACTCTAATAGGGTAGCGTAATATCCAAGACGATAAGGCCAACTAACCTGCACTGGAAAAGCAAAGACCATGCCATCAGGTCCGTTGGCTGTCACAACCTGATTATCACAATCAATCTCTGCCTTCATCTTGGTGAGTCAGTTCATACCGAGGATAATGTCATAGTGCCATAAGGGGTCAACAATGAGGTCAAGGAATATTGTCCTGCTACCCAAGTCTACTGGCAAGCCCCACACGTCCGTGTGACATCCGAAAAGGTTCCAATAGCAGTAGTGAGTCTCATTCCCTTCGTGGGAGTAGTAGGTAAAGCTAGGCGCTTAACTGCCGCACAGGAAATGATAGAAGTAGTGGACCCAGTGTCCACCAACAAGGAGACGGGTGTACCTCGAAAGTGGGTCGTATCCTCAAAAGCCAACGGGGCCGTAATTCATGTCTCAGGAGCTTCAGCTACAAGTGCATGCACTCGAGCCTACTGTGATCGGTTGGGCTGAGGTACCATGGGCCGTTGAGGCGGCCTGAAATGAGATACAGGAGGTCGGAAGGAAGGATGAGCAGGGTAGTCCGTAGAGGTGAAGCTGATATAGCCTGTGGGCGAGGGCGATTAATCCTCTGCGGTGGAGAAAATCCGCTATCCCTCATCCGAGCAAAGCAGCTCTCTGCAGGGTGACCCGGTCTCCCGCAGTATGTACAGGTCACACCTGGACGCCTCATCGGAACTACTGGCGCTGTGGTCCTTGGGGGAGAGTTGATGCGAGGCCTCTTGCCAAGGAAAGGCATGCTCTGAATATCTGGTCGAGGTCTCGTAACCATAGCACCACGAGATCGTTTCAGACGATTAACATCCTGCTCTGCCCTCATAGACATATGTATCAGCTCGACATAGGAGGGTATACTGACGCAACACATCTTCGACCGAATGTCGGGCCGCAAGCCCTCAGAAAAATGTCTAATCCACATCTGCTCATCAGCAAGTATAGTCAGAACAAAACAGCCCAACTCAGTAAAGTGATGCTCATACTCGGTAACTGTCATGCCTCCTTGTCTGAGGTGTAGGAACTCTTTCTCCCTCTCGTGTCGATAGGCCTGAGGATAGTTTTTCTCGTGGAAGCGAAACTCAAAGGTAGCCCACGTCCATACATATCCTACTGCGACGGTCCGCAGTATACTGTCCCACTACATGCTAGCCTCTTTCTCGAACATAAAGGCGACTACCTCGACCTGCTCTGCCTCAGTACAATGCAGCATCTTCAGTATCTTAGAGATGCGGTCTAGCCAGTATTCAGCCTCCTCGGGTCTGTGAGAACCCAAAAAAGTAGGAGGCCTCAAGCGCTGAAATCGTTCGAGAATACCTTGAGTACCCACGTCTCCTGTAGGGTACGCAGCAGGTGTGGGTGGAGGCGCATCCTCAGCCTGAGCAGGAGGCTCTGTAGTCTCAACAGGACGTGCAGATGGTGAAGGTGGAGTCGCACTTCAACCCTAAGATAAGGCCCCTGCAATAGTGGCCATAAGCTGCTGGTGCTGCTGCTGGTGCTGCTGCTGGTACTGCATCTGCTGTTAATGCATCATCATCATCAACTGCTCAAACCTATCAGTAGGTGGAACAGCCTGTGGCTCATACTGTGTCGAAGAGGATGCCCGGTTCTGCTCACGAACCGGTGGTATAAAAGGTAACAGTCCACCTGTAGGACCAGCAGAAGGCTGATTTGAGCCTGAACCCAGGTCCGTAAGACCACCTCTGTGGTAAGGAGTCTGGTCCATCGAATCAGTGAGGAAGAGGGGTGTCATGCTCCTCGTATACTTCCGTGGCATGCCCTATACATCATAGGGTGCAACGCATGTAAGATGAAGCATAACAATACAATACACAACCACTTAAGTATTCCACACACTTTATAGAAAAGAGGCTGCATGCATTCCATTTAGCAAAATTGTCACAATACATGGATAACAGGGTTACATGAATCATGACAGAAGATGCATGTGAGCTAATTACAACCAAGCTTCAAATACTAAAAGCATACTACTAACTACTGCATTCATCAACATGAAAACATAAACCGCCTAAAGCGACAAGCAAAACAAACTACAAACAACAGCATGGATGACTAGGCATCCGAGTCAGGCGATGGAGGAGGAGCATCCTTGTCCTATACACAGCACAGGATAGACTTTAACGTGCTAGTCACTTTCTTGAATTCGTGCTTTACAAGGCCCCGAAGATCCATGACATCCTGTCGTAGGACAGCCTGACCCTGCCATAACTCAGCATGATCCTCCTCCAGTCGAGTCATACGAGCATCCAAAGCGGCCCGATCAGTGCCCTACACCGGTGGAGTAGAAGGGGAGCTCTCCTCGGTATCCTGAGCCTCTGGCTCCTCTTCTTCTTCTTCTATTTCAGCTTCATTCCCTTCCTCACTCTCTTCTTCTTCGCTCTCCACCTCATCCTCACTCTCCTCATGTCGGGCTCATCATCGCCGTGCCCCGAGTTCCATCTGATGGAGAGTACTCTCGTCGATTTAATGAATCGGTGCCGACCTTTCCATCTCCAGACTGTAGCCAAACTCCCGTGCAATCTTGCATATGAGTCGGCCAAAGGGAAGCGAATCAGAGCTTCTGGTGGAGCGTGCAGTACTCACTATCTGTCGCAACATGAATGTAGGTACGCACAAGTTCGCCCTCTACCCCACTTGGTACAGAAAGTTTACCATGAGTCGCGTAACTCGCTGCGATTACTGTGTCTGGGGTAGAGGTTGTATGTGAAGATGTGATGTAGTAGGCGGAAGTCGTCTGACATATGAGACGCTAGCAGACTCTTATTTGGCTGTCACTCCACCAGTCGGCCACCACAAAGGAAACGTGTGCGACGATCCCTTTCACGTACAGTCCTCAGATTCAGCTCGCTTGCATGTACCTCGCCAAAGGGCACATTCAAAAGCCGAGATATCAACCTGACATCAACTGTGACAAACAGATCCACTCCACATGAGAGCCGAAACTACAAAGGTTCCAGTGTAGGCTCGTGAATGTTGGCGTATAGGCTCGGACAGTACCTGCATAGGCGCGACCTCTGGCCTCAAATAGCGGACCCCAATGGGCCGCCTCAAATTGCTTTAACAAGTAGTATTCACCGAAGAGTCGCCCATCCACCTGGGCTTCGAAGAGGACCCTACGGTCCTCATAAATTCCATGAGGTAGTGCCGCCAACTGAGCTCTCATAGCAAGATCTCAGAGATCGAGATCCTGCTTCGTCTGCAACTCCCGATCAATGCTCGTGCTAGCGGCGGCGCCTCTTGGTCGCCTTGAACGTGTAGGGAGACTAGGCCCAGCCTCATCCGTAGCACTCTTTCTCTTTCCCATAAGAGAAAGGATGGTGGAGATGGAGAAAATGGCCGAAATAATGGCAAGGAAAGCCATGGAAAGTGAAAGAAAGGAAAGAAAAAGGGCTGAAGGGTTGGTGTAACATCCTGGATTTTTTCCAATCTGGGATTAGACGTCCTTAGGCAATGGGTCATTCCTAACGCCTTATTAACTTGTCGAAACTCATTCCCTAAGTCTAAAACTTCTTTTGAACCCATTTCCTTCACAAATCTCACCTTTCACCACCTTGTTCTTTAAATTTTCTAAGTACTTTCACATTAGACACTATCTTAAAATTTAGGTAATGAAGAATAATACTTAAACTAAACATTGCTACAAAGGACTAAGTATCACCTCAGACCGAAATCACCCAGGACTAAATCCTTTAGAAATGAGGTGAGAATTAGCTAGTGTGAAACTAGAGTACCTGTGAAATTAGCACCAAACACTTTAAATACGATCTGTAAGACCCAAAACTTGTAGAATCATTGACGCTAGGTTACCCTAAAATCTAGGATCAATCTCATTACCCGGTTGCTCTCGAGAGCATCTCGAAACTCCGTATCAGATCTGGACCGCACGTCGGACGTCTGATTAACACGAAGTTAAGGAATCAGGACCGCCTTTCTGGGCTTGACAACCATCTCGGAAATCAAATCCAGATAGTGTTCCGAGGCTATTCGCTTGAGCTCGGAGTGGGGAGTGTGAGAAATGTGAAATTAATTCAAAATAAAATAGAAATTTATGAAATCTGGCACCTCTCGCTTGCGAATCAGTTTTAAGCAACCAGACCGTCAAAATCAGACCAAATTACACCCTCGGATCAGGGAAATTTCATACAACTCGGAATCTCCGATCGAGATCCACTGACCGTTGAACTGAAACTAGTTCGCCACGTGTGATATGGGAATCCAACTGAAACGAAAGCTTAGCCAAACGTAGATCCGGTGTCTGTGAGCTTAAGTCCGAGCTTTGGCTCAAGGGGGCCCGCCAGAAGTGCTCTGTTGAGCTGAAACAGGGTCGCTTTGGTTATAACCTAAGTATACATTGCCCATAAGTCTATTTTGGAGTGTTTTTAGGCTATATAAGGACCTTAAAACCCTCTCTCTCACAGCCATACGAATTTGAGAAAAACCTTAGGAAAAGAGAAAAGAGAGAGAAAGTGAGAGAGAAGTGGGAGCATCTCCCAACTATTATTCCCTGCCACTACACAGGCTGCACCACCCCATTCTCATTGCTTTCCCGGCGATTCTGACTTCATTTCTAGGTAAGAAACCCTAACCCTAATCTGTTTTGGGGTTGGATAGGTTGTAGGTTATGAAATACCTAACCTATTTCGTTCTATAGGTTGCCAAACTGCTGTAAACGAAAGCTTAACGAATCTATCGACTCCGTTACGATTCTATGACAAAAGGTGCGGACTTTAGGTGTATAGGTTATGGTTTTCAATGCTTTCAATGTCAGATAATGATAGATTCATGATCTGCATGCAATTGTACATGTACAAAGTGCTGTCTGTTTTTCGTTTAGATTAGAGATGAAGAATATGGAATTTTACATACTCTAGGTATTTGTAGAAAGTACCGTATACGTATAAATTTTGGAAATGTGTTTGCCATGATTATTTGCTGTATTAATATGATATATATGGATAAAATACTTGTTTGGCGAGAGGGTTCACCCTAATTCATATTTTTGCTAATATACACTATGTTGTTAAAATAGTATATTCTAAGTGTTTGTGAAAATGACCGAATGAGAATAGAATTCTCATTCGTGCTCGCCATGACTAATTGTCATGGATATATGATTGTTGTATTGGCGATACCCCTTTGACGAAAGGATTTGCCCTGAATCACGCCACGACCACTATACGTTATATATGTTGAAATGTGTAGCCCAAGTGTTTGTGAAAATGTTCAAATGAATATGGAACTTGGATTCCTACTTTCCATGACTATCCGTCGTGGGTGTACGCATGTTATGATTGGGGCAACCCCCTAGTGAAAGGATTTGGCCTTATACCTATGTGACCAACATACGTCATGTATGTTGATGTATGTAGTTTAAGTGTTTCCTAAAATGCCTGTGTGAGAAATTGTGTGACGAACTAAGTTTAATAGGGTGTTGAGATAGGATTCTCAGATACCTTAGAGATGTATATAATTTCCTCCATGTTGCTTGTTTAATTTAACCACTTACTTATGAAATATAGGTGTTTGTATTCCCTGTTTATATTTTGCTTTATTTCATGTTTTATGACATGCTTGTCAACATGCTTGAATTACTTTGTTTATTCTGCTTTACTCTACATGATTCTAGTCATGGATTGTTTATGTTTGGGGCTATGGTAATAGTCCAGGCAATCAGTAACGGGATTGAATTCGTGGCTGAGATTCATTTGCCACGTAGGATGTGTCTGACGAACCCGAGTCGTACTTCAGTTGGCGACAGTGGTCAGGCCACGCGAAGTGCTTATGCACTTCATGTCGTTCAATTGATTGTGCGCTCGTGCTAGCCTGACTCGTCAAGTAACCCGATGTGTCTAATGTATGTTCACCACGTTTGGACGCCTCTGCTTGAACCTAGGGTACCAAACTTACCAGTGAAATTCCCTCTAACCATAGTACGTCGATCCGCTAAGACTCATGAGCCAGGCATGGTGGTATGGGACACCGTGGTCGAGCTGTCGGCCTACGCTGGGGCCACGTGCCTCCCCGTAGTGACCAGTAAGCAACCAGACTCGTGAGCTGATTATGGTGGTATGGGACACTATATTCGTGTTGTCGGCCTACATTGATAAGGTGATGGGGGAGTGGTGCAACGATTGCGAGCAACAGCCCTGACAGCCCTTTGTAGTGACCTCGAGCATACTCTGAATTTACGGTGAGGCGACGAGTTTTGCCGCAATGTATAGAGTATGAACTAGGCCTGTATCAGCTTAGTGATGAACCGTTAAAAAAGTGATGGGGGAGTGGTGTAACCATTGTGCGTAACAGCCCTGAAAGCCTTTGCAACGACCTAGAAACACACCATCATATGAGATTAACTAGGACTGATGATCCCAGAATGGATCATGTTTGGGAATGATACAAGGGAGGTATAGTTTCCCAATACTGCTGTTTGAAATGGACTAATAAAAACTCGGTAATCATGCTCATCATCACATTGCATGTGCCTGGAAGATGTGGAGCACTGAGGGATGAAAGCATGTCGCGAACGTAAGATGGTGTCGCACGAGGGTGTGTGTGGTGAGGGCATACATCATGACTGCATTCATACTTGCATTAATAAGAGTATTTAGAATTGTTTGATTATACTACTTTATCATTACTGCTTGACTGAGTTGATAACATGTTAACCTATGCTTTAGTGTTCCACTGAGTTGATCACTCACTCCCACGTTACGGGACGGTGTTCCGAACACCCACCAGACTTTGTCTGATTGCAGATGGCGACGCTACTCCTGGGGCGGAGCCGGACCTTTATGATGACTATGATGCTTGCTCGTATTTGTTGTATTCTGGCGGCTTCATGTGAGTCGTGTCTTGATCGACGGGGTTACAGGGATGTTGACTAGAGAACCTTACACATTTGGTATATTTTAGAATTGTGTTTGTAATTATTTAACCTGGTAACATTATCACACTCTGAAGACTTACCATAGTTTTTATATTTTATATATCTATCACAGTCTTCCGCTTGCAAATTTAACTGTCTTTGGAGTATGATATGCTATTTTGGCTTAATCTCACTCATGTTCAATGCACTAATACAGACAACATTCAATCATCATTCATTTTATTACATAAGTGATGCGTTGGAGCTTGGGAGTTGAGTTTATGCTCGACCCCCGATTTTCAGTGCGTTACAGTTGGTTCTCCACGGACTTGGGTCTCAACAGATGATGTAAAGGCCCAAATGAAAGGAGAGAAACATAGGAAATGAAGAAATGGAAGGGGTAGGGAGCTTACATGTTTTTAAGCTTCAAATAAAGGGGTGTAGGAGCTCAAACGAGAGAAAATGGAAAGGGTAGAGGGTGGTTGTTGCTGCTAACGATGGAGGGGTGCGGTTTTGAACAGAAAATAGCGGGATGAGCTATTGGAAGGGAGGTTTGAGAGAGAAAATCAGATTTTGGAAGGAAATGGAGAGCTTGGAGGGAGGTTTTGTGAAGGAGGGGTGAGTTCGGAGGTGTTGTAAGGGACGGCCCACCATCAGGGGGGTTACCCTAGACCCCTAAGTGCGTCGGCCCTAGCGGCCCTCCCGGCCGGGCCCAAAACCCGGCGAGGTCTCGCCACTCTCTGGACAAGTGGGCAAGGGCTCGCCATTTTTACGAGGCCCTCCTGCCCCCTAGGCCCCAAAAACATGAGGGTCCCACCCTGGGCACCCCTGGATGAGCGTGGGTAGGTCCACGACTCCGTTTCGCTCCGTTTTGGGTTAGTTCGGGTGCTTTCTGGTACTTATCAGCATTTACTGATTTTTAACTGCTGAGATGGGGTGACTTCTCACGCGGTCACGGATGAGTACGGACTCAATCAAGGTGATCAATTTTGATGAACTTCGCCAAATGGTGAAGTCGAGGAAATCTAGGGTTGTTTCTACATTTTTCTCGCACCCACCTAAGTCGAAATGCGTCAGCTTATGTCGTAGGACCATAACTTAGGTCCGGTTTAATCCAAATCATGCTTTGATACCAACTTGTAACGCCCTGAAATTCGAGGGTCGAGTAGCAACTCAACTCTCGAGTTCCAAAACATCACTTATGCAACATAGAGAATGATGATTGAATGTTGGCTGTGTTAGTGCAATAAACATGAGTGAGATTATACCAAAACAGTAATTCATACTCCAGATCCATGTATAAACGCAAGCGGAAGACTGAAAGATGTATATAGATGTGTATAAAACAAAACAATCTCGATCTCAAGAGTATGAATACCAACTGAGTCACCATATACATGTATTTGTTCCAAAAATCAAAATGCTAAAAAGAGTACAACTATGATGGTACACCCTATAGCCCCGTCATCTGAATGGCCTAAGTGTAGCCTCCAGAGAACTGCATGTAGGACAACTCATCCTGATCATCGTAGTAACAGGCTCAGCCTCCTGTGCCTCGTCAATACCTGCATCTAAGACAGAGTCTGGTGGGTGTCCAGAACACCGTCCCGTAACGTGGGAGTGAGTAGCTAACTCAGTGGAACAATAAAGCATAGGTTAACATGTTATCAAAACAGTCAAGCAATAATGATAAAGCAGTACAAGCAACAATCGTAAGTACTCTTGTTAATGCAAGTATGAAATGCTATCGTGATGCATGCCCTCACCGACATACTCCCTCATGCGACACCATCTTACGTCCGCGGCATGCGTTCATCCCTCAGTGCTCCACATCTTCCAGGCACATGGTGCGATGATGAGCATGATTCCTGAGTTGTTATTAATACCTTTCAAACAACAGTATTGGGAAACTAGGGTACCTCCCTTATATCATTCCCAAACAATGATCCATTCTAGGGTCATCA
The DNA here is from genome assembly GCA_021015155.1 of Magnolia officinalis. NCBI lineage: Eukaryota > Viridiplantae > Streptophyta > Magnoliopsida > Magnoliales > Magnoliaceae > Magnolia > Magnolia officinalis. Next base: position 37,022,065 of record JAJHSJ010000009.1, read on the forward strand.
ATCCTAGAAAATCTCATACGATAGTGTGGTTCTGGTTGTTGCAAGGGTTGTCAGGGCTGTTACATGGAATCGTTGCACCACTCCCCCATCACCTTATCAATATAGGCCTAGTTTATACTCTTGTTGCTACGTAAGGGTCGTCGCCTCCATGCAAACTCAGAGTACGCTCGAGGTCACTACAAAGGGCTGTCAGGGCTGTTACACAGAATCATTGCACCACTCCTCCATCACCTTATCAGTGTAGGCCGACAGCTAGAATATAGTATCCCTTACCACCATAATCGGCTCACGAGTCTGGTTGATCAATGGTCACTACGGGGAGGCTCGTGGCCCCAGCGTAGGCCGACAGCTCGACCACGGTGTCCCATAACACCATGTTCGGCTCATGAGTCTTAGTGGATTGAGGTACCATGGTTAACGGGATTTCACTAGTAAGTTTGGTACCTTAGGTTCAAACAGATGCGTCTAAACATTGTGAACATACATAAGACAGATTGGGTTATTTGACGGGCTCGGCTAGCTCAAGCGTACGACCAATTGAACGACATGAAGCGTTAGCACTTCGTGTGGGCTAACCACTGCCGCCAACCAAAGTACGACTCAGGTTCGTCGAACACATCTCACGTGGCAAATGGTTCTCAGCCACGAATTCAATTATGTTACCAACTGCCCGGACTACATCATAGTCCCAAACTCAATCCATTTCATCATGTAATCACGCGAGACAATCCACCGTAATGGATTCCATAGTTCAAGAATTTTGATCACATAAGCATATTATGAAACAACATTTACAATCAAAACATATTATGTGACATCCTGAAAACTCAGGGGTCGAGCATAACTCAACACCCGAGTTCCAGAACATCACTTATGCAACATAGATAATGATGATTAAATGTTGTCTACATTAGTGTATTGAACGTGAGTAAGATTAAGCCAAAACAACATATCATACTATAGAGACAGTTAAATTGCAAGCGGAAGACTGTGATAGATATATAAAATATATAAAAACTGTGCAGAGTCTCCAAAGTGTGATAACATTACCAGGTTAATAAATTTCAAGTACATTTTTAAAATATACAAAATGTGTAAGTGTAATGTCTTCTATCCCAAGTACCATAGCCCCGTCAATACAATATCAGGTCTTCATAGACCTGTCAAAGATCTACATGTAGGAGAACTCCTCCTCCACATCATAGTAGTCCGGCTCTGCTTCATAAGCATCGCCATCACCTGAAACTCAACAAATCTGGTTGGTGTGTACAACACCGTCCCGTAACGTGGGAGTGAGTGATCAACTCAGTGGAACAGTAAAGCATAGGTTAACATGTTATCAATTCAGTCAACCAGTAATGATAAAGCAGTAAAATCAAACACTCCTAACTACTCTTATTAATGCAAGTATGAATGCAGTCATGATGTATGCCCTCACCATACCCTCCCTCGTGCGACACCATCTTACGTTCGCGGCATGCTTTCATCCCTTAGTGCTCCACATCTTTCAGTCACATGCAATGCATGATGAGCATGATTACCGAGTATTTATTAGTCCATTTCAAACAACAGGATTGGAAAACTAAGGTACCTCTCTTGTATCATTCCCAAACAAGATCCATTCTAGGGTCGTCAGTCCTAGTTAATCTCAGACGATGGTGTGTTTTGTAGGTCACTGCAAACGCTGTCAGGGTTGTTACATACAAAGGTTACACCACTCCCCCATCACCTCTTTAACGATTCATCACTATACAGAAACAGACCTAGTTCATACTCTATACACCGAGGCAAAACTCTAAGGCTCACCGCAATTTTAGATTATGCTAGAGGTCACTACAAAGGGCTGTCAGGGCTGTTACGCACAAAGGTTATACCGCTCCCCCATCACCTTATCAATGCAGGCCGACAACACGAATATAGTGTCCCATACCACCATAATCGGCTCACGAGTCTGGTTGCTCACTGGTCACTACCGGGATGCACGTGGCCCCAACGTAGGCCGACAGCTCGACCACGGTGTCCCATACCACCATGCCCGGCTCATGAGTCTTAGCGGATCGAGGTACCATGGTTAAAAGGGATTTCACTGGTAAGTTTGGTACCCTAGGTTCAAACAGTAGCGTCCAAACATGGTGAACATACATTAGACAGATCGGGTTACTTGATGAGCTCGGTTAGCTCGAGCGCACAACAAGTTGAATGACATGAAGTGCATAACCACTTCGTGTAGCCAACCACTATCACCAACCGAAGTATGACTCAGGTTCGTCGAACACATCTCACGTGGCAAATGAATCACAGCCACGAATTCAATTCTGGTACCGATTGCCTGGACTATAATCATAGCCCCAAACACAATCAATTGCAGATAGATAAATCAGTAATGGATCAAGATTCAAATCATACAATCAAAGTCTAGTATTATCCGTTTAGGGCTTCTAGGGCTGTTGCACGCATTCGTTGCTCCACTCCCCCATCACCCATGACGGATCATACAACATACACATGAATTTAAAGATAAAATCATACAATCAATTGAGCATGTTATGAAGTACAACATAAGCATGAGTTTGTACATATTCAATTCCTAATCACACAGAAATCTAAAGAAATCATACACATAGTTAAAGAAGTTGAGAATCATATCTCAACACCCTTAAACATTACAATTTACTAACTACTACTCATTCAGACATTTCAACAAACACTTTAAAATACATACATCAACATACATGACATATGTTGATCACATAGGCATTGGGCCAAATCCTTTCACTAGGGACTTGCCCCAATCATAACACGCGTACACCCACGACAGATAGTCATGGAAAGTAGGAATCCAAGTTCCATATTCATTTGAACATTTTCACAAACACTTGGGCTACACATTTCAACATATATAGCGTGTAGTGGCCCTGGCGTGATTCAGGGCAAATCCTTTCGTCAAAGGGGTTTTGCCAATACAACAATCATATATCCATGACAATTAGTCATGGCGAGCACGAATGAGAGTTCTATACTCATTCAGTCATTTTCACAAACACTTAGAATACACTATTACAACATACATGGTGTATGTTAGCAAAACATGTATTAGGGCTATCCTTTCACCAAGAAAGTATTTTATCCATATATAATATATTCATACACCAATTAATCATGGCAAATACATCTCCAAAATTTATACGTATACGGTACTTTCTAAAATACACAATTTCAACATACATAGTGTATATAACCAAAACATGTATTAGGGCGAGTCCTTTCGCCAAACAAGTAATTTTTCCACATATAATATATTCATACAACAATTAATCATGTCAAACTCATTCCCAAAATTTGTACGTATACGGTACTTTCTACAAATACCTAGAGTATGTAGAATTCCATATTTTTCATCTTTAATTGAAACGGAAAACAGACAACACTTTGTACATGTGCAATTGCATGCAGATCATGAATCTATCATTATCTGACATTGAAAGCGTTGAAAACCATAACCTATACACCTAAAGTCTCCACCTTGTATCGTAGAATTGTAACGAATTCAATAGGTTTGCTAAGCTTCCACATACGGCGGTTTGGCAACCTATAGAACGAAATAGGTTAGCTATTTCATAACCTACAACTATCAAAACCCCAAGACAGGTTAGGGTTAAGGTTTCTTACCTAGAAACGGAGCCGGAATCGCGGGGAAAGCGAATAGAATGATGCGGTGGAGCATGGATAGCAGCGGGGAAGCAAGGCAGGAAGGATCTCCCACAACTCTCCCACTTTCTCTCTCTTTTCTCTCTTCTCTCTCTAGGGTTTCTCTCAAATTCGTATGGCTATGAGAGAGAGGGTTTTAAGGTCCTTATATAGCCTAAAAAATCACCGAAATAGACTCCAGGTCAAAGTATACTTAGGTTATAACCAAAGCGGGTCAGTTCTAGCTCAACGGAGGACTTCTGGCGGGCCTCCTTGAGCCAAAGGTCGGACTTAAGCTCACCGACACCGGATCTACGTTTAGTTAAGTTTTCATTTCAGTCGGGATTCCAGATCACGTGTGGCGGACTAGTTTCAGTTCAACGGTCAGCGGATCTCGATCGGAGATTCCGAGTACCTGTAAATGTGTATGAAATTTCTCCTGATCTGAGGGTGTAATTTGGTCTAATTCTGACGGTCTGGTTGCTTAAAACTGATCCGCAAGCAACACGTGCCAGATTACTATTCAAGATATTTATTTTGTAAAGAAAACAAGTGTTTTCACACTCTCTCGCTCCGGACTCAAGCGAACAGCCGTGGGACACTGTCTGGATTTGATTTCCGAGATGGTTGTCAAACCTAGCAAGGCGATCCTAATTCCTTAACTTCGTGTTAATCGGACTTCCGACGTGCGGTCCAGATCTGATACGGAGTTTCGAGATGCTCCCGGGAGCAGCCGGGTAATGAGATTGATCCTAGATTTTAGGTTAACCTAGCGTCAATGATTCTACAAGTTTTGGTTCTTGCAGATCGTATTTAAAGTGATTGGTGCTAATTTCACAGGCACTCTAGTTTAACACTAGATAAATCTCGCCTAATTTCAAAAGGATTTAGTCCTGAGTGATTTCGGTCTGAGGTGGTACTTAGACCTTTGTAGCAATGTTTAGTTTAAGTATTGTTCTTCATCACCTAAACTTTAAGATAGTGTCTAATGTGAAAGTAATTAGAAAGATTTAAGGAACGAGGTAATGAAAGGTGAGATTTGGAAGAAAATCGTTTGAAAAGGGATTTGAGGCTTTAATTGAGTGTTTGAGAAGTTAAACCAGTATTAGGATTGATCCATCTCCTAAGGACGTCTAATTCCAAGTTGGGAAAAATCCAGGCTGTTACAATCTACCCCCATTAAAACAAAATGTCGTCCCCGAAATTGGCTGAGGGTAATAAAGAAAGATTTAATTATTTCTTTGCCTAAGTTTTATTGATTTCGAGTTTCTACGCGTGGTAGGGTATATACTAGCCTGGTTCATTTTAGTCTACCCCCCTTAAAACTTATTTCTTTATCCATTTCTCATACCCTGATGGTTTTCTACAATTTATTTCTTTACCTATTTGGAGTCTCGACGACAATCCCCAACAATTTAGAGTAAGATAGTTGTTTTCATTTTTTGACCAACATGGAGAGACGATTATAGTGGGCTTGATCCCGATACATCGATCATCTAACGGGCCATGGTAGAAAGCTCATCGTATCCCTTCCGAATCCTGGTGGATCCTGGTCGTCTGCTCGTCAGCAGAGAGTCCATCGGTAGTCACCCAGGATTGAGAATTGGGTCAAGCCGCGAATGTTTCGTAGTTGTATATTTCAGTAACTCCGTAGTCCGATCACTCTAGAAACATAGGGAATGTCCAACATTGAAAGGCTCAAATTGTCTATGTCTAAGGTTGCCTTTTAGGTCTTAGTCTAAGAGAGTCCTTGTTATTATCTATGTCCATGGAAATGGTGAATCAAATCTTACTAGATCATCCTAAAACGGTTTCTCATAGTAGAACTTACTAGGGCTTCTATAATGTTCGTATTCAACGAGCACAGTTTCGATCCTTGGCCAGTGGGGTAGGGTCCACCACGCTTTTGCTGCGTCACCCAGATCAAAGAGGTGTATTAGTCGACCTAACTAGAGTGGGCTCATCATGTTCTACCCCCCTTAAAAATTTATTTTCACCCTCAAGGCTCAAGATTTATGTCCTGCTCCGTATATCGGAACAAGGTGTAATTTAGGACCTACCCTTGACAAGAAATGGGATGCGGTCTCCCACTACTTTGGTCTTCTTTTTATCGATGATGTGTATTATGACATTGGTACCTATGGTCATAGAAAGCTAAAGATGATGGGTATTGTGGTTGATTTCAGGGGCAGGTGTGAGTTTGAGGCAAGATGCCTAATTCTACCAAGGAGTTTTGTCACGGTCCAGAATTATCCTATTTAATCATGTCTAGCTTAACAGGCAGGCCATTTTTCTACGTTCATATGCACAAAATGTATGCCAACATGGCATGTAATTTGGGGCCAAATTCCTAACTGTCTGTTGCCCATTTGGGCAATTTCTTAGGCCAAAAAGACAAAGTCGCTATCAGCTATATACTCCTAATACTTTTCAAAGACGAAGTTATAAACTTTTGGTTACAAGTGGTTCAGCCAACATGGAAGAAAGTTGCGTAGTGGGTCTAAGCTGGATACATGGACCTTCTGCCTAGCTAGGATAGAAAATTGTCGTATCAGTTCTTAATCCTAGTTGATCCCGACCTTCTGCTTGATCAGAGCATAGAGTTCATTGGTCATTACCAGGATTGAGAATTCGATTCAGACCACGAATACCTCGCTTATATGTAGTTTCTCTACTCCATGTTCCCGATTGTACTAAGTCCTTGAGAAGGCAATTCTAAGGGGTGTATTAATTTGACCTAACATTAAATCCAAGGGATATATAAGTTTTCCCTCTAGGTATAATCCAAAGTCTATTCTTATACACTAGCTGATTTCAGATCATTTCTAATACAAGAAATTATTTGTCGCATAGGGTCAAACGTTGTCTAAGTGGAATTGAGTTGTCTGTACTTGACGCTCGAGCATTTCACACATGTTCACACCAGATAAGGGGGTCCTAGGGTTCACATTATTAATTTGTTGAATTTCCTATACGGTCAGGTCTGTCGAAGCACCGATTTAGGTCCAAAACTCCAAGGGTCTATTGGTCAACAACCATTTACTCTAAAAGCTTAAGCTATCAGAGTGTGGTGGGTTAATGTATATCAAGGGACTTTATCACTTCAACACTATTTGGCCAGTGGTCTTAAGTTGTATTAAATGAGCTGTATTGTTAATCCTTCCTCGTGATTGGGAGTGGCATGGTTGGTAGGAGGGTGGGTAGGATAAAAATTAATTTTATAGGCTTTGGAAAATGAGCCTTGTCTTGGAAAAGTGTGAGATGGGATTTTCAAATCCCAGGATAATGAATTTCTAAGTGTAATTTGAAAGAAAATCTCAGAATTTACTTTTAATTGCATACATTCTAAACATGGTGTCGGAAAACATGGGATACACCCAATCTAGGGACCATACTTACATATACGTTTATTATTACTTATACAATTCTATCTACCTAACTCACCTAATGCAGTTTGGCCGAACAGACCCTAAAGGGAGAAAAGAGGCTGAAGTTTTGGTTCTCCACAGATTTGGTTCTCATAAGGGGTTGTAGAGGCCCAACTGACAAGGAGTAAAGAAAGGAAAATGAAGAAAATGGATGGGTTAGAGGGCTTGCCCGATTTTGAGCTCCAAATGGGGGGTGTGGGAGTCCAAATGAGGGAAACAGAGAGGGTAGGGAGGAAGGGACTGCTGTGGATGATGGGAATGGATAGGTTGTGGTCAAAATCAGCAGGGAGAACGATTGGAAGGGCGGTTTTGAAGAGAAACAGCCAGTTTGGAGAGAGAAAACCGCTTGGAGGGGAGGTTTGTGAAGGAAGTAGTGTTTTGGGAGAATGAAATGGGACGGGAGGGGTATCAAGGGGGTCCCACAACCCCCAAACTCGATCGGCCCGGCCGGGCCCAAATTTCAGCGAGGCCTCGCCGACCGGGCGAGGGCCTTGCTGAAAATTTTTGTGTTTTTCAAAGGGGGCTCCATGGACATGTTCCTCCAGTCCCCTAGGCCCCAAAAAACCCTGGGTCTTTCTGGAAGTGCTCCGTTTGGCCCCTCGACCCCGATTCGCTCCATTTCGGGCAAACCGGACATATCTTGCAATCTGGAATGAGTTATCTGACGTAAAATATATGAATTTGGGGTAGAACGGGCTAATGAAGCCAACCAACTTTGCTACGTCGGGTTACGTAGACTGGAATTACAAAAAAACCCTCCGATTGACGGTCGTTTCCCTGTTTTAATTTCATTTTACTAAAAATAGTAGTTTTAGTTTGATTACTCTTCCTCAGTTGGGCTTTAGGAGTTACGCCCATCGTGAAAAGGGCTTGGAATAATTAGGAGAACCGTTTGGTGAAGCCAAATAGGACACTTACTATTTTTGGTCGAAAACCTTGCGCACTAGTAGACATCACGACCTTAGTAAGTCGCGAATTCTAGGAGTCTTATTTGTAGTTCGATTTTGATTTCTTTCCCATTAATTGGTATCCCTATTTAAAGGGTTGTGAACTTGTTGTTAGTCATTCATTAATCAATTTTGAATGTATTAGAATTTATTTCTATTTTCTGCTTTCTTTCCTCATGGATTCGAGAAGTCTCTGTGAGGAGTCTAGAGACGCTCCGAGGATTCGGAGTAGTTATCATCATCACTCTTATCCCGTATTCTACCGATTTTCAATGGTTGGGGTGAGGTGGATTGAATCTAGAATCATCTATAGACTGCCTAGGAATGTTTTAAGGTCGACCCGTGCGACCATGGTTGAATACGGACTCGATTTCAGTGTTCCTTTTCAGTGAACTTTGCCAATTGGCGAAATCGGGATACTTATGACTGTTTCTACGTTCCGTCGCTCCCTCCTAAGTCAGAGTGAGTCGTGTGACCATAACCCAGGTCCGGTTTAATCCAAATCATGCTCTGATACCAACTGTAACATCTTGAAAATTCGGGGGTCGATCATAACTCAACACCCGAGTTCCAGAACATCACTTATGCAACATAGATAATGATGATTAAATGATGTCTGCATTAGTGTATTGAACGTGAGTAAGATTAAGCCAAAACAGCATATCATACTCCAGAGACAGTTAAATTGCAAGCGGAAGACTATGATAGATATATAAAATATATAAAAACTATGGTGAGTCTCCAGAGTGTGATAACTTTACAAGGTTAATAAATTTCAAGTACATTTCTAAGATATACCAAATGTGCAAGTGTAATGTCTTCTATCCCAAGTACCATAGCCCCATCAATACAATACCAGGTCTTCATAGACCTGTCAGAGATCTACATGTAAGAGAACTCCTCCTCCACATCATAGTAATCCGGCTCTGCTTCATAAGCATCGCCATCACCTGAAACTCAACAAATCTGGTTGGTGTGTACAACACCGTCCCGTAACGTGGGAGTGAGTGATCAACTCAGTGGAACAGTAAAGCATAGGTTAACATGTTATCAATTCAGTCAAGCAGTAATGATAAAGCAGTAAAATCAAACACTCCTAACTACTCTTATTAATGCAAGTATAAATGCAGTCATGATGTATGCCCTCACCACACCCTCCCTCGTGCGACACCATCTTATGTTCGCGGCATGCTTTCATCCCTCAGTGCTCCACATCTTCCAGGCACATGCAATACATGATGAGCATTATTACCGAGTATTTATTAGTCCAATTCAAACAGCAGGATTGGGAAACTAAGGTACCTCCCTTGTATCATTCCCAAACAGGATCCATTATAGGGTCGTCAGTCTTAGTTAATCTCAGACGATGGTGTGTTTGTAGGTCACTGCAAAGGCTGTCAGGGCTGTTACGCACAAAGGTTACACCACTCCCCCATCACCTCTTTAACGATTCATCACTATACAGAAACAGGCCTAGTTCATACTCTATACACCGCGGCAAAACTCTAAGGCTCACCGCAATTTCAGAGTATGCTCGAGGTCACTACAAAGGGCTGCCAGGGCTGTTACGCACAAAGGTTACATCGCTCCCCCATCACCTTATCAATGTAGGCCGACAACACGAATATAGTGTCCCATACCACCATAATCGGCTCACGAGTCTGGTTGCTCACTGGTCACTACGGGGAGGCACGTGGCCCCAGCGTAGGCCGACAGCTCGACCACGGTGTCCCATACCACCATGCCCGGCTCATGAGTCTTAGAGGATCGAGGTACCATGGTTAAAAGGGATTTCACTGGTAAGTTTGGTACTCTAGGTTCAAGCAGTAGCGTCCAAACATGGTGAACATACATTAAACAGATCGGGTTACTTGATGAGCTCGGCTAGCTCGAGCGCACAACAAGTTGAACGACATGAAGCGCATAAGCACTTCATGTGGCCAACCACTATCACCAACAGAAGTACGACTCAGGTTCATCGAACACATCTCACGTGGCAAATGAATCACAGCCACGAATTCAATTCTGGTACCGATTGCCTGGACTATAATCATAGCCCCAAACACAATCAATTGCAGATAGATAAAGTAGTAATGGATCAAGATTCAAATCATACAATCAAAGTCTAGTATTATCCATTTAGGGCTGCCAGGGCTGTTGCACGCATTCATTGCTCCACTCCCCCATCACCCATGACGGATCTGTAACGACCTGTAAATTTTCGTACATTGGGTCGAGTACCACCTCGACCAGAAATCACGTAGGATTAAATCCCTTAGAAATTTAACAAAGTTAACTAAGTACTAAACTCGGTTAGCCATGAAATTCGTTGGGATCGCTTTAAATACGATCTGCAAGACCCAAAACTTGCAGAATTTGTGACTCTAGGTTACCCTAAAGTCTAGAGCCAAACTCATTACCCGTCTGCTCTCGGGACTGAAACGAAACTTCGTATGAGGTCTAGATCGCACATCGGGAGTCCGATTAACACGAAGCTAAGGAACCAGGACCGCCCCACTGGGCTTGACAATCATCTCAAAAATCAGGCGATTCCGATGTCCCACGGCCATTTATTTCGATCTGGAGCGAGGGAGTGTGAAAAACACTATTCCCATCCAAATAAAAATATCTGGAATAGTGATCTGGCATCTTTTGGTTGCGCGTCAGTATTAAGCAACCTAACCGTCGGAATCAGACCAAATTACACCCTCGGATTAAGAAAAATTTCAGGAACATTTACATGTACTCGGAATTTCTGATCGTGGCCCACTGACCGTTGAACTGAAAGTGGTCCGCCACGTGCGATCTGGGAATCCGATCGAGTCGAAAACGTAATCCCACGTAGATCCATAGATGGTGAGCTTAAGTCTGACGTTTGGCTCAAGGAGGGCCACCAGAACATACCTTTTGAGCTTGGAAAGTGGCGAACTGCCTACATATGCAGCCACCCTTGAACCTGAGTCTATTTTGGACATGTTCTTGGCTATAAAAGGGGCTTAGAACAGCCCCTCTCACAGCCATATGAATTTGGGAGCAAACCCTTAGAGAGAGAGAGAGAGAAAAGAGAGAGAAAGGCTTGGAGATCGAAGCCGATCTTCCTCCTGCTGCTTCCACTCATCACACGGCCTACACCGCCTTAATCCAGGTGTTTTCCCGGCGGTGTCCATCCCATTTGAAGGTAAGAAACCCTAACCCTAGGTCTGATTTGAGGTTGGATAGTGGTAGGTTATGCAAAAGCTAATCGGATACGCTCTTTAGGCTAGGAAACTCCCGTATACGGAAGCTCCAACACTCTTGCTGATTCGTTGGAATTCCAAGGGCTGAGGTGAGGACTTTAAGTGTATAAGTTACGGTTTTCAACGCTTTCAATGTCAGATAATGATAGATTCATGATCTGCATGCAAATGCACATGTACAAAGTGCTTTCCGTTTCCTGTTTCGATTAGCGATAAAGAATATGGAATTTTACATACTCTAGATATACGTAGAAATACCGTATACGTATTTTTGTTGGGAAAATGTTTGACATGTTTATTTAATGTTTGATTATATCATGTGTGGATAAAATGCTAGTTTGGCGAAAGGGATCGCAAAAATACATGTTCATGTGTAAATGTCATATATGTTGAAATTGCGTATTCCAGAAATTCCGCATACGTGCGGATTTTGGAAATGTAATTGTAATGATTATTTGTTGTATGATTACGATATACACGGAAAAAATACTCTCGTGGCGAAGGGACAGCCCTAACACGAACTTGGCTAACATACGTCATGTATGTTGGAATAGTGTATTCTAAGTGTTTGTGCAAATGCTTGTATGTGTACATGTGCATGTACTAGTGCCTTAGATAGGCGCTGATATGGGATTTCCGACTCCCTTAGAGACATGTAGGATCCCCTCCATGCGGTGGTTCATCGCAACCACTCAATTGTAATGCGCACACAATTGTATCCCTATGGGGATAGTGCTTTATCACATGCCTTACAACATGCTTTGCAACATGCTTGACTTCATGTTTTACTTCATGCGTTATAACATGCCTACTAACATGCTTGTATTGCTTGTTTATCATGCTTTACTTCACATGCTAACGATGAAAACTGTTTGAGTTTGGGACTATGTATATAGTCCAAACATTCGGTACCAGACTTGTGATTGTGGCTGAGATTCATGTCGCCACAAAGGATGTGTCCGGCGAACCCGAGTCGTACTTCGGTTGGCGATAGTGGTTGGCCACGTGGAGTGCTTTTGCGCTCCATATCGCTCAACTTGTGGTGCGCTCGAGCTAGTCAGGCTCGCCAACTAAACCGAAGTGTAATTGTGTGTTCACCCTGTTTGGTCGCTACGGCTTGAACCTAGGGTACCAAACTTACCAGTGGCGATCCCCGTTAAACCATGGTACCTAGATCCGCTAAGTCGCATGAGCCGGGCATGGTGGTATGGGACACCGTGGTCGAGCTGTCGGCCTACGCTAGGGCATTGTGCCTCCCCGTAGTGACCATTGCGCAACCAACTCGTGAGCCGAATACGGTGGTATGGTACACTGTATTCGAGCTGTCGATACTTCGGCGAGAGCCGAGTACGGTGAGATCTGTGCTCGTGCTGACGGGCGACGAGTCCTCCGTGGTATCATCGAGTATTCTCCAAGAGTCTGTGATTGGCGATGAGTCTTTCACAGCAACTAGAGTGTGAGTTGAGCCGAGTACGGTGAGACCTGTACTTGAGCTGACGGCTAGTGATTGAGCCGAGTACGGTGAGACCTGTACTCGAGCTGACGGCCAGCAATTGAGCCGCATACGGTGAGATCTGTATCCGCGCTGACGGGTGACGAGCCCTTTGCGATGCCTTCACTACGCTTCTCAAATTATAATATCGTATGAGAATAACTAGGATTGACGACCCTAGAATGGATCATGTTGGGAATGATACAAGGGAGGTACCTTAGTTTCCCAATACTGCTGATTGAAATGGACTAATAAAAACTTGGTAATCATGGGCATCATCGCACCGCATGTGCTTTGTAGATGTGGCGCACTGAGGGAGTAAGCATTCGCGAACGTAAGATGATGTCGCTTGAGGGTGGTTTGGCAAGGGCATACAACATCATGTCATATCATTTTTGCACTTAACAAGAGTAGTTAGAAATGCTTGATTTGTACTGCTTTATCATTACTGCTTGATTGATTCGATAACATGTTAACTTATGCTTTATTGTTCCACTGAGTTAGCTACTCACTCCCACGTTACGGGACGGTGTTTGCAACACCCACCAGACTCTGTCGCAGGTGTAGATGGCGCCTTAGTTCAGGAGCCGGAGCCCGACTTTGATGAGGACCAGGAGGAGTTCTCCTTCATGCAGTACTCTGACGGCTTCGCTTAGGCCGGCTGCATCGCGGGATTCTCAGGGCCTCTTTTGAGGATTGTATTTTGGGTTTTGATTTAAAAACAATACATGTATATTGGTGCTCAGCTAGTACTCATACTCTGGAGTTCAGAAAATTTTGTTACTTTACATACTTGAATATAAAATTTCAGTCTTCCGCTTGCTTTTATACAATTGAACTGGAGTATGAATTACTGTTTTGGTATAATCTCATTCATGTTTATTGCGCTAACTCAGACAACATTTAACCAGCATTGTGTATGTTGCATAAGTGATGCGTTGGAACTCGGGAGTTGAGTTCATACTCGACCCCCGAATTTCAGGGCGTTACAAGTTGGTATCAGAGCATGATTTTGATTAAAACCGGACCTGAGTTATGTCCCACTACGTACGCTGACGCATTATACTTAGGAGGGTGCGCAAAATTTTAGAAACAGTCCTAGGGTCTCCCGATTTCACCGTTCGGTGAAATTCATTAAAAACGGACGCGTTGATCGAGTTTGTACTCGATCCTGACCGCACACATGGACTCCAAATCACCCCTTGACCGTCTATTGACGTGTCAAGATCATAATCCACCAAAAATAATTCCTTAAAAATCAGAAAAAATCAGATGGTTGAAAATTTTTCGGAACTACCCGTTAGGGGCCGAACTGAGATCGGGGGCCCCCCCACGTTAATAAACCAGGGTTCAAGATAGAACCAGGGTACATGCACCCTGGGCACATGCCAAACCCATCCAGGCAGCGGCGGCGCGACTCCGGCCAAGTCCGGCCGCGGCGGCGCCGCGGCTCGGGCGGCGGGCCGCGGTCCGGCCGGTTTTTCGGTGGGTTTCCAAGCATGGGGTGGGTCGGCCTGACCCCCCCTACACAGTGGCAGTGCCATTTTGGCACTTGGTTGGAATAAATGGGGCTGGAGCACCCTTCTTCCCATTTCACCCCTCTTTTCAAGCACCTCCACCCCCAAATCCGATTTTTCTCAAAAACCCATCCTCCAAACCTTCAAATCTTTCATTTTCTTCCCTAACCCACACACCCCAACCTTCCACAACAACCCTAGCCTCCTCCTTTCTCCATTTTCTCAAGTTGGAGCTCTCATATCCCTCCTTGGAGCTCAAAATCGGGTAAGTTACTAACCCATTCCACTTCCTTCTTGTTTCTTCTTCATTTTCTACCTCTTGTGCTCCTTCCACACCCATTGGATTGTTGTTTGTGGTGGAGCAAAGAGATCAGCCCCTTGTTCCCCCATTTTGGCAAATTTCCATGGCCCTCCTTGGTGTGGTGGCCACCATTTTCTCTTTTTCCTCCATCCTATCTCTCATGGGAAAGAGGAAAACCGCGGCCGATGATGCCGGCCCAAGTAGGCCAGCCCATTCCCGAAGAAAATCCGATGTTGGGGCCGGCACAAGCACCGTGCGGGAGTTTAGGTGAAGCGGGACCTGGATCCTGACCATCCCGTCAGAAATGCTTACCCGATAGGCATGGAATATGGGCGCTTCGCGGGCCGCAAAGTTGTGTTTGAAGCTCATGTGGATGAAAGGATGTTCGGGCTACACCCACTGATGGACCGCCTGGTGGACATCGGTTGGAATTCTATGTTTGATGGCGAGTCGCCTGCATGTGAGAACACGGTTCGCGCTTTCTATGCTCACATGTGGACGCATCTGTTGAGCCTCTTCAGTTTACTGTTTCTGTGAGGGGCATTAGACACACGATTACAGTGGATGAAGTGGCTCGGATCACGAAGCTACCGCGTGGTCAAGTACACCCCAGTGATAACTTCTCCAGAAGTGCGCGGGAAAGGGATCGCCGCACGCGATATCTCTGTGGTCGTCGGGTTACTTGGAAGAGAGGAAACTGTATTGCAGCGACAAAGATGGCCGAGGACTTCCGTCTACTCCATCACATTTTCACCTACAATGTGTACCCACGGTTGGGTAACCGCACGGAATGTACTCGGTTGATGGTGGACTTTTTGTATAAGATGGGACATGGGGACGACATATGCCTGCCCACCTTCATCCTATCTCAGATAGTACATGTTGTTCGTTCTGCCAGGAATGATCTTTCGCTCCCATTTGGCCGTCTGATCTGCAGGATGGCTCGTGATGTAGGCTACAGATTGAATATGGAGGATCTTGCGCCTGTCCGAGTCATAAGTGAAGCGACACTCAAGAATATGAAGATCGGCCCTCAACAGCGATAAGCCCGACTCGACGAATCTGGAGATGAGTCGGATAGTGCCGGCGAGGAGAGTGATGAGGAGGGTGTGATGACATACAGGAAGAAGAATCAGAGGCTCAGGACACCGAGGAGAGTTCACCCCCTATGGCTTAGGAGCATGGTGTAGATCGGGATGCTTTTGATGCGCGATTTGCCCGTCTTGAGGAAGGGCAAGCCGCCCTGCAGCAAGAGATTGGTCAAGTTCGAGCCAAGCTTGAAGAGAATGAAGCCTATATGAAGAAAAGTTTTAAGAAGATGTCCCGTACGTTGAAGGCCATCCTGTGCTGTGCGCAGGACAAGAATGCTCCTCCTCCACCGCCTGCTTCGGATGCTTAGTCATCCACGTGTTGTGTGTTGTTGTTTATGTTGGTTACCGCGATAGGCGGTTTATGTTTTCATGTTGTTGATGTAGTAGGTAGTATCATGTTTTGGGTGTTTTCATGTAGTGAATGTATTGGCTATCATGTGATTTTCTGTCGTGATTCATGTAACTCTGTAGTCCATGTATTATGACAATTTTGAGTAAATGAAAAGCATGTAGCCTCTTTTGTATTGATGATGTGTGGAATGCTAAGTTCTTTATAATGTGTATTGTGCCTTATCTCACAAATGATCTACCTTATGTTGTATAGGGCATGCCGCGACAGTATACGCGGAGCACGGCACATCTACGTTTGACCGGCTCTATGGACCAGACTCCTACTGGTAGTGGTGGTCCTACGGACCGAGGATTGGGATCTGATCAGCCTTCTGCTGGTCCTAGCGGTGGACAGCCACCTTACACGCCCCCGGTCCGTGAGCAGTATCGACCGTCATCTGCTGCGCAGCATGATTCTCAAGCTGCTCCACCGCCTGATAGATTTGAGCAGCTGATGATGATGATGCATCAGCAGCAGATGCAGCAGCAACAGCAGCAGATAAAGCAGCAGCAGCATCAGGAGCTCATGGCCACTATTGCTGAGGCTTTGTCCCACGGTGGTAGTGCGACTCCACCTATGACATCTGCGCATCCTGAGGAGGATTCTGAGCCTCCTGCTCGGTTTGAGGATGCGCCTCTGCCTACACCCGTCGCACCTCCTACTGGAGATGTCGGTACGCGAGGTCTACTCGAGCGATTTCAGCGCTTGAGGCCTCCTTCATTTGCGGGTTCTCACAGACCCGAGGAGGCGGAGTTCTGGCTGGACCGCATCTCCAAGATGCTACGGATGTTACATTGCTCCGAGGCAGAGCAGGTTGAGTTGGCTACCTTTATGTTTGAGAGGGAGGCCAGCTTATGGTGGGACAGTGTGCTGCGCACGGTCGCAGTGGACTTCGTGTGGACCTGGGAGGCTTTCGAGTCTCGGTTCCACGAGAAGTATTACCCGCAGACGTATCGACATGAGCGGGAGGACGAGTTTTTGCGCCTCAGGCAGGGAGGCATGACGGTGACGGAGTATGAGCACCGATTTACTGAGTTGGGCCGCTTTGTCCCGACCATCCTCGTCAATGAGCAGATGAGGATGCGACGATTTACTGGGGGCTTGCGACCTGACATACGGTCGAAGCTATGCTGCCACACCATCCCTACGTATGCGGCGTTGGTCCACATGTCTATGACGGCCGAGCAGGATGTGGACCGTTTGGCCCGATCACGCGGTACTATGGTTGCGAGACCGCGACAGGATACACAGAGCAGGCCTATCTTAGGCAAGAGGCCTCGGGCTGATTCTCCCCCCAGGGCCGCAGCGCCAGTGGTTCCCATGAGACGCCCGTTGGTGACCTGCACGTTTTGCGGGAAACCAGGACACCCTGCCGAGAGCTGCTTCTCGCGCATGAGGGCTAGCGGATTTGCGCCACCGCAGAGATTGGGTCGCCCTTATCCACAGGCCATTTCAGCTCCGCCGCTACAGACCGCTCCTGCACATCCTTCATTCCGACCTCCTGTGCCGTTTTCAGGCCGCCACAGCGACCCCTGGCTCCTCAGCCGAACCGCCAGCAGCAGGCTCGTGTACATACCCTTGTTGCTGAGGCACCAGAGACGTCGATATCGGCACCGACGGCTTTCGAGGGTACGGCTCATATCCATGGTACTCCGTTTCTTTACTGGTGGACACTGGATCCACTATCTCTATCATTTCTTGTGGGGCGGTGAAACGCCTATCTTTGCATACTGTTCCCACTAAGGGAACGAGACTCACTACGGCTACTGGGACCTTCTCGGATGTCACACGACTATGCGAGGGTTGCGCGATAGTTTTGGGTAGCAGCACAGAGCTCGTCGACCTTATTGTTGCTCCGCTATGGCACTACGACGTTATACTTGGCATGGATTGGCTCGCCAAGATGAGGGCGGAGATAGATTGCGATGCTCGGATCGTGACCGCCTATGGACCTGACGGCACAGCTTTCACGTTCCCAGTGCAGGTCAGTTGGCCCTGTCGAGTTGATTGTTATGCTGCTTTACTTGTGCCGATTGATGGTCCGACACTGGAGGGTACGCCAGTGGTTAGGGAGTTTGTTGGAGTCTTTAAGACTATCCCTGGTTTACCTCCTCGGCGCGAGATTGATTTTACGATTGACCTTACGCCTGGTGCGATGCCCATCTCGTTGCCGACCTATCGTATGCCTCCATGCGAGATGGAGGAGCTGCGGAAACAGATTGACGAACTTGTAGAGAAAGGTTTTATTCGACCTAGTGTGTCTCCTTGGGGGCACCTGTGTTGTTCGTGAAGAAGAAGGACGGGTCGCTACGGTTGTGTATTGATTACCGTAGGTTGAACCAGGTCACGGTGAAGAACAAGTATCCTTTGCCCAGGATAGATGATCTGTTTGATCAGTTGAGGGGGGCGAAGTATTTCTCGAAGATTGACCTTCAGTCAGGGTACCACCAGTTGCGCGTGAGAGAGGAGGATGTACAGAAGACAGCCTTCAGGACGTGCTTCGGGCACTATGAGTTCTTGGTGATGTCGTTCGGTCTGACGAACGCACCAGCCGTGTTCATGGATCTGATGAACCGGGTATTTCGGCCCTTCCTTTACCGATTCGTCATCGTCTTTATCGATGACATCTTGATATACTCCACGAGTCGGGAGGAGCACGAGGAGCACCTGCGAGCAGTATTGGGTACGTTGGAGAAGAACCAGTTGTTTGCGCAATACAAGAAGTGCGACTTCTGGCAGGAGGAAGTCAAGTTCCTGGGACATGTTGTGTCCAAGGATGGGATAGCAGTGGACCTTGCTAAGGTAGCCGCGGTTCAGGATTGGCAGCAGCCTGAGTCGGTTACTGAGGTGAGGAGTTTCCTTGGTCTGGCTGGGTATTACAGACGTTTCATTCGGACTTCTCGAAGATTGCCAGGCCATTGTCGCAGTTGACTCGGAAGGACCTGAAGTTCGCCTGGAATGAGAAGGCGGAGGCAGCTTTTAAGGAGCTGAAGGACAAGTTGACGTCCGCCCCTGTGCTAGTATTGCCAGAGCAAGGGGTGAAGTATACAGTATACACTGACGCGTCTCGCGTTGGTTTGGGTTGTGTGCTGATGCAGAAGGATAGGGTGATTTCGTATGCCTCGAGACAATTAAGGAAGCACGAGGAGAATTACCCTACACATGACCTGGAGTTGGCAGCTGTCATCTTTGCATTGAAGCTCTGGAGACATTACCTCTACGGTGAGGAGTTCGAGCTTTTCTGCGACCACAAGAGCCTTAAGTACATATTCACACAGCGGGATTTGAATATGAGACAGCGCCGATGGATGGAGACCTTGAAGGACTTCAAGTTCGAGGTTTCCTACCATCCTGGCAAGGCGAACCTTGTGGCAGACGCGTTGAGCCGCAAGAAGGCGATTGCATTTGCGGCACCGCTGATGATAGCCGAGTGGGACATGATGGAGTTTGTGCGCGACTTCGAGCAGAGACTCACTGTCGAGGAGCCTTTTGAGTGTGTTGCGCACGTTCGGGTGCGGCCACTTATTGACGACAGGATTGTTGAGGCCCAAGAGGGCGATTTACGGCTGTCTGAGCTTCGAGAGCAGGCTAGCGACGCCGTGGACTCCGAGTGGAGAGTTGGTTCTGATGGGGGTTTACGATTCCGTGGCCGCCTATGTGTCCCTGATGTGGCTGACTTGAGACGCGAGCTCCTCGAGTCTGCCCATAACTCGAAGCTTGCGATGCATCCTGGTAGCACGAAGATGTACCAGGATATGAGACGGACTTACTGGTGGGATAACATGAAGGCCCACATTGCTGAGTATGTATCTCGATGTTTGACGTGCCAGCAGGTCAAGGCAGAACATCGCCGACCTCCTGGACTGCTTCAGCCCATGCCTATAGCGGAGTGGAAGTGGGACTTCATCTCCATGGACTTCATATCAGGGCTGCCGAAGACGAGGAAGGGACACGATTCTATTTGGGTGATTGTGGACCGGTTGACCAAATCTGCCCATTTCCTCCCTATCAGAGTTACGAACTCTGTAGACGAGCTGGCTAGACTGTACATCAGAGAGATCGTCCGTCTGCATGGAGTTCCCTTAGAGATCGTGTCAGACAGAGACACGCGGTTCACATCCATCTTCTGGACTCATATCCAAGAGGCGATGGGTGTGAAGTTGAAGTTCAGTACAGCATTTCATCCTCAGACTGATGGGCAGACAGAGCGGGTGAATCAGATTCTGGAGGATATGTTACGAGCATGTGTGTTGGACTTCAAGGACAGCTGGGATGACTGTCTTCCGTACGCAGAGTTCGCCTACAACAACAGCTTCCAGGCGACTATTGGCATGGCGCCATATGAGGCTTTATATGGTCCGCATTGTTGGGCAGAGGTTGGCGGGCGTAGCCTGATTGGCCCGGAGTTGGTCCAGACGACTACAGAGAAGATAGACATCATCAGGCGTCGATTACTCACAGCGCAGAGCAGGCAGAAGAGTTACGCCGATACGAGGCGGCGACCGCTGGAGTTTGAGGTCGGGGATCATGTGTTCCTCCGAGTTTCCCCTATAAAGGGAGTCCTTCGGTTCGGGAAGAAGGGGAAGCTCACACCGAGGTTTATCGGTCCATTTCAGATACTGGATCGAGTGGGTGATGTGGCGTATCGTCTCGCCTTGCCTACACCGCTTGCTTCTGTACACAACGTATTTCATGTCTCTATGCTGAAGAAGTACGTTCCTGATCCTACGCATATCATCAGATGGGAGCAGGTACAGTTGAGTGAGGATGCTACGTACGAGCTGCGCCCGACGCGTATCCTTGATAGGAAGGAGCAGGTACTACGTAGCAAGGTCATCCCACTTGTGAAGGTGCTTTGGACACATCATTCCGAGGAGGAAGCTACCTGGGAGACTGAGGCCGAGGTCAGAAAGAACTATCCTCAGATTCTCGAGGACTACGAAAAGGTATAAATTTCGAGGACGAAATTTTTTGTTTAAGGGGGGTAGATTGTAACGACCTGTAAATTTCCGTACATTGGGTCGAGTACCACCTCGACCAGAAATCACGTAGGATTAAATCCTTTAGAAATTTAACAAAGTTAACTAAGTACTAAACTCGGTTAGCCATGAAATCCGTTGGGATCGCTTTAAATACGATCTGCAAGACCCAAAACTTGCAGAATTGTGACTCTAGGTTACCCTAAAGTCTAGAGCCAAACTCATTACCCGTCTGCTCTCGGGACTGAAACGAAACTTCGTATGAGGTCTAGATCGCACATCGGGAGTCCGATTAACACGAAGCTAAGGAACCAGGACCGCCCCACTGGGCTTGACAATCATCTCAAAAATCAGGCGATTCCGATGTCCCACGGCCATTTATTTCGATCCGGAGCGAGGGAGTGTGAAAAACACTATTCCCATCCAAATAAAAATATCTGGAATAGTGATCTGGCATCTTTTGGTTGCGCGTCAGTATTAAGCAACCTGACCGTCGGAATCAGACCAAATTACACCCTCGGATTAAGAAAAATTTCAGGAACATTTACATGTACTCAGAATTTCTGATCGTGGCCCACTGACCGTTGAACTGAAAGTGGTCCGCCACGTGCGATCTGGGAATCCGATCGAGTCGAAAACGTAATCCCACGTAGATCCATAGATGGTGAGCTTAAGTCTGACGTTTGGCTCAAGGAGGGCCACCAGAACATACCTTTTGAGCTTGGAAAGTGGCGAACTGCCTACATATGCAGCCACCCTTGAACCTGAGTCTATTTTGGACATGTTCTTGGCTATAAAAGGGGCTTAGAACAGCCCCTCTCACAGCCATACGAATTTGGGAGCAAACCCTTAGAGAGAGAGAGAGAAAAGAGAGAGAAAGGCTTGGAGATCGAAGCCGATCTTCCTCCTGCTGCTTCCACTCATCACACGGCCTACACCGCCTTATTCCAGGGTTTTTCCGGCGGTGTCCATCCCATTTGAAGGTAAGAAACCCTAACCCTAGGTCTGATTTGAGGTTGGATAGTGGTAGGTTATGCAAAAGCTAATCGGATACGCTCTTTAGGCTAGGAAACTCCCGTATACGGAAGCTCCAACACTCTTGCTGATTCGTTGGAATTCCAAGGGCTGAGGTGAGGACTTTAAGTGTATAAGTTACGGTTTTCAACGCTTTCAATGTCAGATAATGATAGATTCATGATCTGCATGCAAATGCACATGTACAAAGTGCTTTCCGTTTCCTGTTTCGATTAGCGATAAAGAATATGGAATTTTACATACTCTAGATATACGTAGAAATACCGTATACGTATTTTTGTTGGGAAAATGTTTGACATGTTTATTTAATGTTTGATTATATCATGTGTGGATAAAATGCTAGTTTGGCGAAAGGGATCGCAAAAATACATGTTCATGTGTAAATGTCATGTATGTTGAAATTGCGTATTCTAGAAATTCCGCATACGTGCGGATTTTGGAAATGTAATTGTAATGATTATTTGCTGTATGATTACGATATACACGGGAAAAATACTCTCGTGGCGAAGGGACAGCCCTAACACGAACTTGGCTAACATACGTCATGTATGTTGGAATAGTGTATTCTAAGTGTTTGTGCAAATGCTTGTATGTGTACATGTGTATGTACTAGTGCCTTAGATAGGCGCTGATATGGGATTTCCGACTCCCTTAGAGACATGTAGGATCCCCTCCATGCGGTGGTTCACCGCAACCACTCACTTGTAATGCGCACACAATTGTATCCCTATGGGGATAGTGCTTTATCACATGCCTTACAACATGCTTTGCAACATGCTTGACTTCATGTTTTACTTCATGCTTTATAACATGCCTACTAACATGCTTGTATTGCTTGTTTATCATGCTTTACTTCACATGCTAACGATGAAAACTGTTTGAGTTTGGGACTATGTATATAGTCCAAACATTCGGTACCAGACTTGTGATTGTGGCTGAGATTCATGTCGCCACAAAGGACGTGTCCGGCGAACCCGAGTCGTACTTCGGTTGGCGATAGTGGTTGGCCACGCGGAGTGCTTTTGCGCTCCATATCGCTCAACTTGTGGTGCGCTCGAGCTAGTCAGGCTCGCCAACTAAACCGAAGTGTATTGTGTGTTCACCCTGTTTGGTCGCTACTGCTTGAACCTAGGGTACCAAACTTACCAGTGGCGATCCCCGTTAAACCATGGTACCTAGATCCGCTAAGTCGCATGAGCCGGGCATGGTGGTATGGGACACCGTGGTCGAGCTGTCGGCCTACGCTGGGGCCATGTGCCTCCCCGTAGTGACCATTGCGCAACCAACTCGTGAGCCGAATACGGTGGTATGGGACACTGTATTCGAGCTGTCGATACTTCGGCGAGAGCCGAGTACGGTGAGATCTGTGCTCGTGCTGACGGGCGACGAGTCCTCCGTGGTATCATCGAGTACACTCCAAGGGTCTGTGATTGGCGACGAGTCTTTCACAGCAACTAGAGTGTGAGTTGAGCCGAGTACGGTGAGACCTGTACTTGAGCTGACGGCTAGTGATTGAGCCGAGTACGGTGAGACCTGTACTCGAGCTGACGGCCAGCAATTGAGCCGCATACGGTGAGATCTGTATCCGCGCTGACGGGTGACGAGCCCTTTGCGATGCCTTCACTACGCTTCTCAAACTATAATATCGTATGAGAATAACTAGGATTGACGACCCTAGAATGGATCATGTTGGGAATGATACAAGGGAGGTACCTTAGTTTCCCAATACTGCTGATTGAAATGGACTAATAAAAACTTGGTAATCATGAGCATCATCGCACCGCATGTGCTTTGTAGATGTGGCGCACTGAGGGAGTAAGCATTCGCGAACGTAAGATGATGTCGCTTGAGGGTGGTTTGGCAAGGGCATACAGCATCATGTCATATCATTTTTGCACTTAACAAGAGTAGTTAGAAATGCTTGATTTGTACTGCTTTATCATTACTGCTTGATTGATTTGATAACATGTTAACTTATGCTTTATTGTTCCACTGAGTTAGCTACTCACTCCCACGTTACGGGACGGTGTTTGCAACACCCACCAGACTCTGTCGCAGGTGTAGATGGCGCCTTGGTCCAGGAGCCGGAGCCCGACTTTGATGAGGACCAGGAGGAGTTCTCCTTCATGCAGTACTCTGACGGCTTCGCTTAGGCCGGCTGCATCGCGGGATTCTCAGGGCCTCTTTTGAGGATTGTATTTTGGGTTTTGACTTAAAAACAATACATGTATATTGGTGCTCAGCTAGTACTCATACTCTGGAGTTCAGAAAATTTTGTTACTTTACATACTTGAATATAAAATTTCAGTCTTCCGCTTGCTTTTATACAATTGAACTGGAGTATGAATTACTGTTTTGGTATAATCTCATTCATGTTTATTGCGCTAACTCAGACAACATTTAACTAGCATTGTGTATGTTGCATAAGTGATGCGTTGGAACTCGGGAGTTGAGTTCATACTCGACCCCCGAATTTCAGGGCGTTACAGGATCATACAACATAAACATGAATTTAAACATATGCATTACATAGATAAAATCATACAATCAATTGAGCATGTTATGAAGTACAACATAAGCATGAGTTTGTACATATTCAATTCCTAATCACACAGATATCTAAAGAAATCATACACATAGTTAAAGAAGTTGAGAATCATATCTCAACACCCTTAAACATTACAATTTACTAACTACTACTCATTCAGACATTTCAACAAATACTTTAAAATACATACATCAACATACATGACATATGTTGATCACATAGCCATTAGGCCAAATCCTTTCACTAGGGACTTGCCCCAATCATAACACGCGTACACCCACGATGGATAGTGATGGAAAGTAGGAATCCAAGTTCCGTATTCATTTGAACATTTTCACAAACACTTGGGCTACACATTTCAACATATATAGCGTATAGTGGCCCTAGCGTGATTCAGGGCAAATCCTTTCATCAAAGGGGTATTGCCAATACAACAATCATATATCCATGACAATTAGTCATGGCGAGAACGAATGAGAGTTCTATACTCATTCAGTCATTTTCACAAACACTTAGAATACACTATTACAACATACATGGTGTATGTTAGCAAAACATGTATTAGGGCTATCCTTTCGCCAAGCAAGTATTTTATCCATATATAATATATTCATATAGCAAATAATCGTGGCAAATACATCTCCAAAATTTATACGTATACGGTACTTTCTAGAATACACAATTTCAACATACATAGTGTATATAACCAAAACATGTATTAGGACGAGTCCTTTCGCCAAACAAGTAATTTTTCCACATATAATATATTCATACAACAATTAATCATGTCAAACTCATTTCCAAAATTTGTACGTATACGGTACTTTCTACAAATACCTAGAGTATGTAGAATTCCATATTTTTCATCTTTAATCGAAACGAAAAACAGACAACACTTTGTACATGTGCAATTGCATGCAGATCATGAATCTATCATTATCTGACATGGAAAGCGTTGAAAACCATAACCTATACACTTAAAGTCCGCACCTTTTATCGTAGAATCGTAACGAATTCAATAGGTTTGCTAAGCTTCCACATACGGCAGTTTGGTAACCTATAGAACGAAATAGGTTAGCTATTTCATAACCTA
The DNA here is from genome assembly GCA_021015155.1 of Magnolia officinalis. Taxonomy (NCBI): domain Eukaryota; kingdom Viridiplantae; phylum Streptophyta; class Magnoliopsida; order Magnoliales; family Magnoliaceae; genus Magnolia; species Magnolia officinalis. The sequence continues at coordinate 37,047,810 of JAJHSJ010000009.1, forward strand.
CAACTATCAAAACCCCAAGACAGGTTAGGGTTAGGGTTTCTTACCTAGAAACGGAGCCGAAATCACCGGGAAAGTGAATAGAATGATGCGGTGGAGCATGGATAGCAGCAGGGAAGCAAGGCAGGAAGGATCTCCCCCAACTCTCCCACTTTCTCTCTCTCTTTTCCCTCTTCTCTCTCTAGGGTTTCTCTCAAATTCGTATGGCTGTGAGAGAGAGGGTTTTAAGGTCCTTATATAGCATAAAAACTCACCGAAATAGACTTCAGGTCAAAGTATACTTAGGTTATAACCAAAGCGGGTCAGTTCCAGCTCAACGGAGGACTTCTGGCGGGCCTCCTTGAGCCAAAGGTCGGACTTAAGCTCACCGACACCGGATCTACATTTAGTTAAGTTTTCATTTCAGTCGAAATTCCAGATCATGCGTGGCGGACCAGTTTCACTTGAACAGTCAGCGGATCTCGATCGGAGATTCCGAGTACATGTAAATGTGTATGAAATTTCTCCTGATCCGAGGGTGTAATTTGGTCTGATTCTGACGGTCTGGTTACTTAAAACTGATCCGCAAGCAACACGTGCCAGATTATTATTCAAGATATTTATTTTGTAAAGAAAATAAGTGTTTTCACACTCTCTCGCTCCGGACTCAAGCGAACAGCCGTGGGACACTGTCTGGATTTGATTTCCGAGATTGTTGTCAAGCCCAGCAAGGCGATCCTAATTCCTTAACTTTGTGTTAATCGGACTTCCGACGTGCGGTCTAGATCTGATACGGAGTTTCGAGATGCTCCCGAGAGCGGCCGGGTAATGAGATTGATCCTAGATTTTAGGTTAACCTAGCGTCAATGATTCTACAAGTTTTGGTTCTTGCAGATCGTATTTAAAGTGATTGGTGCTAATTTCACAAGCACTCTAGTTTAACACTAACTAAATCTCACCTAATTTCTAAAGGATTTAGTCCTGAGTGATTTCGGTCTGAGGTGGTACTTAGACCTTTGTAGCAATGTTTAGTTTAGGTATTGTTCTTCATCACCTAAACTTTAAGATAGTGTCTAATGTGAAAGTACTTAGAAGGATTTAAGGAACGAGGTAATGAAAGGTGAGATTTGTGAAGAAAATGGTTTGAAAAGGGATTTGAGGCTTTAATTGAGTGTTTGAGAAATTAAACCAGTGTTAGGATTGATCCATCACCTAAGGACGTCTAATTCCAGGTTTGGAAAAATTCGGGCTGTTACATATTACGACACAAACATGATTTTACACACAATCATTGTACATAAGTAAACAGAATTTACAATAAAGCGTACATGTAGGAAATCATTCACACAATTAAGGTAACCGAGATTTGTATCTCGATCCACATACAAAGTGTACTAGATGAACGCTAGCACGTTCAGACATTCTCACAAACACATAGACTACATACCTCATCATACATGATGTATGATGATTACACATGTGCTAGGCCAAATCCTTTCACTAGGGAGTTGCCCCGTATATCACACGTGTATACCCACGACGAAAAATCATGGCATGCATGAATTCGACATCCATGTTTACTTAAACATTTCCACAAACACTTGGGTTACACATTTATCACATATAACGTATTTTGCCGTGACATGATTTAGGGAAAGTCCTTTCGCTAAGGAGTTGTCACACATGTATTTAGCATATATTCACGACAATTAAACATGTTAAGAACAAATCCAAATTCCAAACAAAATCAAACATTTCATCATATGTAAAGAATAGTGTAAATCCTACATATCTCATATAAACTCGTATAACGAAATAGACAACACATTTTGCATGTGAAATAGCATCCATGTCAGTCATAAATCATTAACTGACATTGAAAGCCTTGAAAACCATAACCTATACATCTAAAGTCCGTACCTTACGCCGTAGAAGCGTAATAAATTTGGTAGGAATGCTAAGGCTTCTCCCACGACAATAGAACGGCCTAAAGCACAAGTAGTGTTAGCTATTTTGCTAATTGAATCAGTTGAAACCCTAAATCAGATTAGGGTTTGGGTTTTCCTACCTAGAAATGAGTCGGAATCGCCGGGAAAGCGATTAGAATGACGTGGTTAAGCTTGTATAGCAAGAGGATGGAGTGGCAGGAAGTTTCTCCCAGAACTCACACACTTTCTCTCTCTTTTATCTCTTCTCTTTCCTAGGGTTTCTTCAAATTCGTATGGGCTGAATGAGAGAGAGGGTTTTAGGTCCTTATATAGCCTAAAACATCACCAAAATAGACATAAGGTCAAGGTATACTTAGGTTATAACCAAAGTGGGTCTGTTCCGTCTCAACGGAGCACTTCTAGCGGCCCCTTTTCTGTGTGTGGTTAGACTTAAGCTCACTAACGTTGGATCAAAGTATAGTTAAGTTTTCGTTATAGTCGAGTTCTCAGATCGCACGTAGCGGACCAGTTTCAGTTCAACGGTCACTGAAACTCGATCGGGGATCTTAAGTACACTGCCATGTGTATGAAATTTCTCCTGATCCGAGGGTGTATTCTGGCCTGATTCTGACGGTCGGAATCCTTATAACTGATCCGCAAGTGACACGTGCCAGATTACTTAAATTTATAGTTTATTTTTAATTAATTTCACATTTCTCACACTCTTCACTCCGGGCTCAAGCGAATAACGCTGGGACATTATCTAGATTTGATCTCTGAGATGATTATCAAGCCCAGCAAGGCGGTCCTAAGTCTATAATTTCATATTCGGACCTTCGATGTGCGGTCCAGATTCGATATGGAGTTTCAATGTACTCCCGAGAGCAGCTGGGTAATGAGATTGATCATAGATTTCAGGGCAATGTAGCGTCAACGATTCCACAAGTTTTGGGTCTTGCAGATCGTATTTAAAGTGATTCGTGCAAATTTCATATACAATCTAGTTTAACACTTAGTTAACTTTGTCTAATTTCTAAAGGATTTGATCCTAAGTGATTTCTGCCTGAGGTGGTACTCGGGCCATCGTGCGGAATTTTCCGAGTCGTTACAAGTTCGATCTTCATCACTTCAAGCTCTCCTTTGCATAAAGGATAAGCTCAAAAAAGGGAAGATTAGATGATCAAACCCGCACAACATTCCTCCTAGAGAGATGATCAAAGCACAAGTCAAAATGATGCCAAATTGATATTCAGATTCGACATTCGAACTTTGTTAATTCTTGTATTTTAAATGATCTATCTTAGAATCAAGGGATATTAGAGGATGTAAATGAATTCACTATTAATAATATAATGATTGTTCTTCATACACTTTCTCTGTTATGTTCAAATAAGATAATTCCCCCAAATCGAATGCATTTGTTTCATGTTCGAAACAAATACTATCAGTCTTAATAATATAGATCATGAACTAGAAAGTGTGGTATAAGGATTACACACGTAGTGTGACGATATGTGCCTATCCTTAAGAGGTCCTGAAGCTTTTCAATGTCTCCGACGAGACATGACTATAGTTCTTGTCAGGCCCCAAATCCCGGGACGAATAGCTTCCATAATGCCCCGAATCTGACACTCGACTTCCATACACCAAGTCCAGAATTCGGCGCACCACAAGGAAGATTTTTTATTGAATTTTTTTTTTAATAATAATAATACCTAAGCATGATGATCCGTAATCACAATATTAAGCAACGGTCTACATTATAAATCCTGATGGTTACAAGTATAATGCTTTTCCAATAGGTACACAACGTCAATATTGCCAAATCACAAAATAAATATAATGCATTGAGAAAGCTATGTCCTCCAATTTACTCTTGCCCTGAAAAGAATGGGAAATTGGAAGCTTAGGCAAAAAGCTTAGTGAGTACACTCGTGTGTGCGTAGTGTACAAGCATGCAGTAATAATCAAAATATTAAAGTACACAAGCTGAAGCATAGTGACCAAGTAATGCTACATAAAGCCAAGAGGGCATGATGTAATGCAAGAGATGATATGCAAAAGTATGTTGGGGTGTATGCAGGCATGCAAATCCTCATCTAAAAGTCCACATCATAATAGATTTATCATCACTACGAATCACCGGGGCCTAGTATCCAGAACAAGTCCGAAACTTGTTGAATAGAGGCCTCGCATACTCGCCTTGTCAGTGAGGGGCCTATAACCATGCCAATACCCACCCGGCACATTTACAACGGACCCATTTCAAGGGCTAGTCAAACCCAACCACATTCGCTCCAACTCTTCAGCTAGGTGTGGCCGAACCTCTTTAAACCCGACCACGTTGACGGGAGTCAGGCCTACTATGGTCTTCGGTACAAGGTGACCCATAGCATCTGCCCGGTCTTGACAATGAGGATCGACGATACCACTCGAGGTGTAAGGAATTTCGCCCAGGGGTCTGGGACCTAGTATAAGAAACCCAAATTTCCAGTGTCCACAAATACCAACCATGATGCCACTGTGGTGGTCTCATTAGTATAACCACGATGTTGCTGTGGTGTTCAATCCATCTCATGAGGATGCTATACAAAATGTAATGATAATTCACAAGCACACTTTGCAGTATAATTGCACTCAAGCAATGTTATACATGTAAGCCATATATACATACGAGGCAACCCTAATACCAATCAGGCTCCTCTGCCAACCACATTCGATCTGCAATCACGCTTATCATGGAAAGGATATACATGTAATATCAGCATCGTATTAAACATAAATTACAATGTAGTATCCAATGAGCTTTAGGGACTTCAACCCATGGACCATGCCCGATATATTCGCTTAGGGACTTTAACCTAGGGACTAAACCTGCGGTCTCTCGGACCAGATAACATCCGCACATACTCCATCATGTGCACCCCGTACTAACATCCTCTACCACATGCATATGATCTTCGCATGATCAAACTATGCACACCATGCACTCCTCATCCATGATGCATGTACATGTATGCGTGCGTGTAGATGCAATATGCACAAATATCATCAGACTAATTAAAATGATCACAGTACCAACAAGGCAAAATAGTATTCTAATGTGCACTCTCCCTCATGATCATGGGGCTACGCGAGTGTCCACACTTCCACGTCACAAGTGTGCACCAACCACACAATAACACCACTAGGATCATCCATCACTCGGCACCAATCACATAGCCAAAATCGCATACAGTATCACCATAACAAATTGTATATCATACGTGTACAAGGAATACGCACATACCATAACATGTATCAAATCCACATATAAAGATCCAAGCATTTGAACATAAGCTAGCATTATAACACACAATCATTGCATCAAGCTACATGTATCACATCACACAATTACCGCACACATGTCATCACCACATTCATAATTCGATTTCAATCCAACATCTCAACAAGTCTAGCTATTGTCTCAAGTGGACTAAGGCCCAGTTCATTACCACACTTGAATGGGTCGGTTAGTGGGTCGCTACATCCTAATCTTATGTCTTGTTGGGTGGTCCATTTGATTACTACAAATGGTTCATTCGAGGACTCAATTATAACTCATTCACAAGGCCCAAATGGGACTTGGCATACATACATCACAAGGAGTCTCATGTACTTACCAAGAAGTCTGAACATAGGCCCAATATGCACTTCTCATGGAGTCTTACGTTCTCAGTAAGAGGAAGTAACCTATGGGCCCGATAGGTTTACCACTAATGGGCCCACAAGGCGTCCACCCAAGGTGGGCTTTAAGGCTAATATGCCCACCACTCTTACGTCATTGTGAACATATTAGTCCCAATACTATTAATAAGAGGGGTCCAACAATTAATTTGACACACGTCCTAAGTTCACATACCCAAGAGATTACATCATCGGCATAGTCCACGAGTCTGGAGTGACAACACAATTCTCATATGCCCATATGGTCCTATGGCCACTCCATTATCAGAAGTCCATATGGTTGAGTGGCCACACAAATTTCACTCTACTTGCCACAATAAAGGATTTAAGGTCAGATGGTTACTTATTTTTACTACACCATAGCTCGCATAATGGGGCAATCGCTTTATTAAACTTTCTCATGGTCAGGCGACCAGTACCACAATTTCACATAGGTTAGTATATATACGATTATTATCATGATCTAGCATCCATATTTCAAAATATCCAAACATAATTGAACAATCATAATCCTACACATGAATACAAGGCTACACTAATTATGTTAAGTCTTAGGCAACAACCGCCTCACGCTTCACATGGCTAACAATTCTGGTTTAGTGTCACATGATGAATGGACTAAGGGCCACATTTAATGACATCACATATAGTTTAGTTGTGGGATCCTAGTCTTTTGTAACATCGCTTGTGTGCACACGTGTCCCAACTTGCACCGTTGATAGACCATACACTGCACCCTAGTGCACCTAGAAAACTTACCGAAGTGATTTGTTTTAGATGATCTTGAGACCTCTATCATGTGGACTGCTTCGTCGTTGTGATCGGAATGGTGAAAACGGTGCATCAATCCGATGCTCCGTTAGTGAGATATGACCCATCGAATGTAAGGCCCAAATTATGTACCCAGTAACACAAGAACTTTTATTAGCTAGGTGTAACGACTCAGAAAATTCCGTACAATGCCCCAAGTACCACCTCAGGCAGGAATCACTTAGGATCAAATCCTTCAGAAATTAGACAAAGTTAACCAAGTGTTAAACTAGATTAGCCATGAAATCCGCACTAATCACTTTAAATAGGATCTACAAGACCCAAAACTTGTAGAATCATTAACGCTAGGTTACCCTAAAATCTAGGATCAATCTCATTACCCAGCTGCTCTCGGGAGTACATTGAAACTCCGTATCAAATCTGGACAGCACATCGAAGGTCCGAATAATATGAAATTATAGACTTAGGACCGCCTTGCTGGGCTTGATAACCATGTAGGAGATCAAACCCAGATAGTGTCCCACGGCTATTCGCTTGAGCCCGGAGCGAGGAGTGTGAGAAAACCTAGTTTTCTTTATAAATTAAATCAAATTTAAGTAATCTGAGACTTGATGTTTGTGGGCCAAATATAAGCAATCAGACCATCGAAATCTGACCCAAATACACCCTCGGATCAGGAAATATTTCATATACATGACAGTGTACTTGAAATCCCCGATCGAGTTTCAGTGATGGTTGAACTGAAATTGGTCTGCCACGTGTGATCTGAGAATCCGACTGAAACGAAAAATTAACTCCACCAAGATCCAAGGTTGGTGAGCTTAAGTCCGACCGCACGCAGAAAAGGGGTCACTAGAAGTGCTCCGTTGAGATGGAACAGACCCACTTTGGTTATAACCTAAGTATACCTTGACCTTAGGTCTATTTCGGTGATGTTTTGGGCTATATAAGGACCTTAAACACCCTCTCATTCAGCCTATAAGAATTTGAGAAAAACCCTAGGAGAGAGAGAAGAGAGAAAAGAGAGAGAAAGTGTGAGAGTTGTGGGAGAACCTTCCTGATACTCTATCCTCTTACTATACACGCTTAACTCTCATGATCTAATCGCTTTTCCGGCGATTCCACCTTCGTTTCTAGGTAAGAAAATCCTAACCCTAACCTGTTTTAGGGTTTTAATTGATTCAATTAGTGAAATAGCTAACACTACTTGTGCTTTAGGTCGTTATATTGTCGTGGAAGGAGACGTAGCATTCCTACCAAATTTATTACACTTCTATGGCGTAAGGTGCGGACTTTAGGTGTATAGGTTATAGTTTTCAAGGCTTTCAATATCTGTTAATGATTTATAACTAACAAGGGTGCTATTTTACATGCAAAATACGTCATCTGTTTCGTTATACGAGTTTACATGAAAGATGTAGGATATATCCTAATTTATGCATATGTTGAAATGTTTGAAAATGTTTGGAATTTGGATTTGTGCTTAACATGTTTATTTATCGTAAATATATACTTAGTACATGTACAACAACTCCTTAGCGAAAGGACTTGCCCTAAATCACTCCACGGCAAAAATATGAAATATGTGTTAAAGTGTGTAGCCTAAGTGTTTGTGAAAATGTTTCAATAAACATGGAACCTGTATCCATGAATGTCATGATCATCTGCCATGGGTACAAGCACGTGATATACGGGGCAACTTGTAACGCCCTAAAAATTGGGGGTCGAGCATAAACTCAACTCCTGAGTTCCAACGCATCACTTATGCAACAAAATGAATGATGATTGAGTGTTGTCTGTATTAGTGCATTAAACATGAGTGAGATTAAGCCAAAACAACATATCATACTCCAGAGACAAGTGAGATAGCAAGCGGAAGACTGATAGATAAATAAAATAGATAAACTGTGGTGAGTCTCCAGAGTGTGATAATGCTACCAGGTTAATTCATTATGAGTATAATTTCAACTTATACCAAGTTGTGGAAGTGCAATGTCTTCTATCCCAAACACATAGCCCCGTCGATCAAGACACGGCTTGTATGAAGCCGCCAGAATATAGTAAATATGAGCAAGCATCATAGTCATGATAAAGATCCGGTTCTGCCTCAGGAGTAGCGTCGCCATCTACAATCAGACAAAGTCTAGTAGGTGTTCGGAACATCATCCCGTAATGTGGGAGTGAGTGATCAACTCAGTGGAATAATAAAACATAGGTTAACATGTTATCAACTCGGTCAAACAGTAATGATAAAGCAGTACAATCAAACAATTCTAAATACTCTTATTAATGCAAGTATGAATGCAGTCATGATGTATGCCCTCACCACACACACCCTCATGCGACACCATCTTACGTTCGAGGCATGCTTTCATCCCTCAGTGCTCCACCTCTTCCTGGCACATGCAATGTGATGATGAGCATGATTACCGAGTTTTTATTAGTCCATTTCAAATAGCAGTATTGGGAAACTAAGGTACCTCCCTTGTATCATTCCTAAACATGATCCATTTTAGGGTCGTCAGTCCTAGTTAATCTCATACGATAGTGTATTTCTAGGTCGCTACAAAGGCTGTCAGGGCTGTTACGCACAATGGTTACACCACTCCCCCATCACCTTTTTAACGGTTCATCACTAAGTTGATACAGGCCTAGTTCATACTCTATACACTGCGGCAATACTCGTCGCCTCACCGCAAATTCAGAGTATGCTCGAGGTCACTACAAAGGGCTAACAGGGCTGTTGCTCGCAATCGTTGCACCACTCCCCCATCACCTTATCAATGTAGGCCGACAGCACAAATATAGTGTCCCATACCACCATAATCGGCTCACGAGTCTGGTTGCTCACTGGTCACTACGGGGAGGCACGTGGCCCCAGCGTAGGCCGACATCTTGACCACAGTGTCCCATACCACCGTGCCCGGCTCATGAATCTTAGCGGATCGAGGTACCATGGTTAACGGGATTTCACTGGTAAGTTTGGTACCCTAAGTTCAAGCAGTAGCGTCCAAACATAGTGAACATACATTAGACATATTGAGTTACTTGATGAGCCTGACTAGCTCGAGCGCACAATCAATTGAACGACATGAAGTGCATAAGCATTTCGCGTGGCCTAACGACTGTCGCCAACTGAATTACGACTCGGGTTCGCTAAACACATCTTACGTGGTGAAATGAATCTCAACTACGATCTCAAGTCTGGTACCGATTGTCTGGACTATAAACATAGTCCCAAACACAATCAACCCTTATTCAAAGCATGTGGAGTAAAGCATAATAAACAAAGTAATTCAAGCATGTTACACGCATGTCATAAAGCATGTTATAAAGCATGTTATAAAACATGTTATAAAGCACTATATAAACCAGAATACAAACACATATATTTCATAAGTAAGCGGTTAAAGTAAACAACCAACATGGAGGAAATCATATACGTCTCTAAGGTAGTTGAGAATCCCATCTCAACACCTACCTAAGACACCATCATCCAAACACTTACTCTCACAAGCATTTTCACAAATACTTAGAATACTCTATTTCAACATACATAGTGTATATTAGCAAAACATGTATTAGGGCGAGTCCTTTCGCCAAACAAGTATTTTATCCGTATATAATATATTCATACAACAAATAATCATGTCAAACACATTTTCAAAATTTATACGTATACGGTACTTTCTATAAATACCTAGAGTATGTAAAATTCCATATTCTTCATCTTAAATCGAAACGGAAAACAGACAACACTTTATACATGTGCAATTGCATGCAGATCATGAATCTATCATTATCTGCCATTGAAAGCATTGAAAACCATAACCTATACACCTAAAGTCTGCAACCTTTTATCGTAGAATCGAAACAAATCAGGTAGGTTTGCCAAGCTTCCGTATTCGGCAGTTTGGTAACTTATAGAATGAGATAGGTTAGCTATTTCATAACCTACAACCACCAAAGCCCCAAATCAGATTAGGGTTAGGGTTTCTTACCTAGAAACGGAGTTGAAATCGCGGGGAAAGCGATTAGAAGGAAGTGGTTAAGCACGAATAGCAGCAGGGAAGTAAGGCAGGAAGAATCTCCCACATCTCCCACACTTTCTCTCTCTTTTCTCTATCTTTTCTTAGGGTTTTCTCAAATTCGTATGGCTATGAGAGAGAGGGTTCTGCGGTCCTTATATATCCTAAAAACACACTAAAATAGAATCCAGGTCAAGGTATACTTAACTTATAACCAAAGCGGACCTGTTTCAGCTCAACGGAGCACTTCTGGCGGGCCCCCTTGAGCCAAAGGTCGGACTTAAGCTCACAGACAATGAATCTAGGTACCATTAAGTTTTCGTTTTAGTCAGAATTCCAGATCGCAAATAGCGGACCAGTTTCAGTTTAACAGTTAGTGGATCTCGATCGGAGTTTCCGAGTACATGGATATGTTTAGGGAAATATCCCTGATCCGAGGGTGTAATTTGGTCTGATTCTGACGGTCTGGTTGCTTAATACTGATCCGCAAGCGAGAGGTGCCAGATTTCATAAATTTCTATTTTATTTTGAATTAATTTCACATTTCTCACACTCCCCGCTCCGAGCTCAAGCGAATATCCTCGGAACACTATCTGGAGTTGATTTCCGAGATGGTTGTCAAGCCCAGCAAGGCGGTCTTAATTCCTTAACTTCGTGTTAATTGGACTTTCGACATGCGGTCCAGATCTGATACGGAGTTTCGAGATGCTCTCGAGAGCAACTAGGTAATGAGATTGATCCGAGATTTTAGGGTAACCTAGTGTCAATGATTCTACAAGTTTTGGGTCTTGCAGATCGTATTTAAAGTGATTAGTGCTAATTTCACAGGTACTCTAGTTTAACACTAGCTAATTCTCGCATAATTTCTAAAGGATTTAGTCCTGTATGATTTCTGTCTGAGGTGGTACCTGGGCCTTTGTAGTTTGTATATAAAGTGATCCAAGTTATAATACTTAGCTTGTTTAAGATAGTATCTAGGGTGAAAGTACTTTGAAAAATTGAAGAACAAGGTGGTGAAGGGTGGGATTTGTGAAGGAAATGGGTTCAAAAGCGGTTTTAGACTTTCAGATTGAGTTCTGACAAGTTAATAAGGTGTTAGGATCGACCCATTGCCTAAGGACGTCTAATCCCAGGTTGGCAAATATCCGGGATGTTACAATCTACCCCCCTTAAAACAAAATTTCGTCCTCGAAATTGCCTACGGTTAATAAGAAAAGATTTAATTATTTCTTTGCCTATGTTTTATTGCGTAGGGTATATACTAGCCTGGTTCATTTTAGTCTACCCCCCTTAAAACTTATTTCTTTATCTATTTCTCATACCCTGATGGTTTGCTACAATTTATTTCTTTACCTATATGGAGTCTTGACGATAATCCCCAATTATTTAGAGAAGATAGTTGTTTTCATTGTTTGACCAACACGGAGAGACGGCTATAGTGGGCTTGATCTCAATACATCGATCATCTACCGGGTCAGGGTAGGAAGCTCATCGTATCCCTTCTGTATCCTGGTGGATCTTGGTCTTCTGCTCAGCTAAGCAGTGAGTCCATTGGTAGTCGCCCAGGATTGAGAATTGGGTCAAGCCGCGAATGTTTCGCAGTTGTATATTTCAGTAACTCCGTAGTCCGATCACTCTAGAAATGTAGGGAATGTCTATCATTGAAAGGCTCAAATTGTCTATGTCTAAGGTTGCCCTTTAGGTCTTAGTCTAAGAGAGTCCTTGTTATTATCTATGTCCAAGGAAATGGTGAATCAAATCTTACTAGATCATCCTAAAACGGTTTCTCATAGTAGAACTTACTAGGGCTTCTATAATGTTCGTATTCAACAAGCACAGTTTCGATCCTGGGCCTGTGGGGTAGGGTCCACCACGCTTTTGATGCGCCACCCAAATCAAAGAGGTGTATTGATTTGACCTAGCTACATCTATCGGTCTCTAGCATTCTCTAATGTAACCGGTAGTCTAATCTTAATTTAGGAGTAGTAAAAATCCATAGGTGTAGTCCAAAGTCTATGCTCATACGCTAGATGATTTCACATCATTTCTAATACAAGGGTTTTATCACTTAGGGTCAAAGTTGCCTAATTGGAATTGAGTCGCCCGAACTTAAATTTAACTATGCTCAAGCATTTCACATATGCGCATTCGAACTAAGAGGGTCCTGAGGTTCACATTATATATTTGTTGGATTTCCTACACGGTCATGTCTGTCGAAATCTAGGAGCACCGCTCTAAGTCCAAAACTCCAAGGGCCTATTTGGCCAGTGGTCTTAAGTTGTATTTAATGGGCTTGCATTGCTAATCCCTCCTTGGGATTGGGAGTGGCATGTTTGGTAGGAGGGTGGGTGGGGATTAATTTTATAGGCTTTGGAAAATGAGCCTGGTGTTGGAAAGCGTGAGATGGGAGTTCCAAATCCAAGGATGAGGAATTTTAAGTGTAATTGGAAAAGAAAACCCAGGATATACTTTTCATTGCATACATTCCAAACATAGCATTAGAAAACATGGGATACACCGAATATAGGGACCATATCTTACACATACATTTATTATTATTTATACAATTCTATCCACCTTAAACACACCTAATGCAATTTGGCCGAACGGGCCCTAAACGTCCTCAAACATCTAGAACATTCTACCAACTACTACACCCATTAACATGAAAACAAAAACATCCAAAGACGGTAACCCATGCAACCTACAAGACAACATATGGATGATTAGGCCTCCAAGAAAATGGTCGTACGAGCTCGGATAGAGCCATGGAAAATGAGGATAAGGGGAAACGGGGGCTGAAGTTTTTGGTTCTCCACGGACTTGAGCCTCAACAGGGATTGTAAATGCCCAAAAGGTAGGGTTTGAAGAAGGGAAGGGAAGAAAATGAATGGGTTAGAGAGCTTACACGAATTTGAGCTTCAAATGGGGGGGAGGGGTGTAAGAGCTCAAATGAGAGCAAATGGAAAGGGTAAAGGGTAGGTGTTGCTGTGAACGGTGGATGTGGATTGGTTGTGCCCGAAATGAGGGATTGGGCGATTCGGAGAGAGGTTTGAGAGAGAAAACAACAACCGTAAAGAGAAAAGGGGGCTTGGAGGGGCGTTTGAGAGAGAGGGGGCAAAACGACGTGAAATAGGGGCACCCTCGCAATTTCGCACGCACCACACATGCCAAGGGGTCGGGCCGACCATGACCAGCACCGGCCTCCACCGGCCCAACCTGACCGCGGTGACCGCGGTTCCGCAGCGGTCCACTGTACAAACCGCGGTGCCGCTGTGGTAGGGCGGTGTTCACCACCCTCCCAAGGTGCCAAATGCACCCTGGGTCCACTTGGTTCCCCCCCGGATTGACGCGTGAGGCCCCCGACTCCGTTTCGAGTAGTTTCGAGTCAAATCGGACGTATCTTGCAATCTGGAATGAGTTATCTGACGTAAAATATATGATTTTGGGGTAGAACGAGCTAATGAAGTCAACCAGCCCTACTATGCCAGGTTACGCAGCCCAGAATTGTGAAAAAACATTAGATCGATGGTTGTTTCCCTGTTTCAATTTCGTCTTTACTATAAATAGTAGTTTTAGTTTGATTACTCTTCATCCGTTGGGCTTTAGGAGTTGCGCCCAACGTGAAAAGAGCTTAGAATAATTAGGAGAATGGTCTGGTGAAGCCAAATAGGACACTTACTATTTTTGGCCGAAAACCTTGCGCACTAGTAGACATCATGACTTTATAGTAAGTCGCGAATTCTAGAAGTTTTTTTTTTCTGATTTCTTTCCCATTACATGGTATCCCTATTTAAAGGGTTGTGAACTCTCTTTTTTTGTCATTCATTAATCAATTTCGAATTTATTAGAATTTATTTCTATTTTCTGCTTTCTTTTCTCGTAGACTCGAGAAGTCTCTATGAGGAGTCCAGAGAAGCTCCGAGGATTCGGAGTAGTTATCCTCATCACGTTTATCCGTATTCTACCAATTTTTAACGGTTGAGATGAGGTGGATTGTGATCTAGACTCATTAATAGACTGCCTAGGAATGTTTTAAGGTCGACCCGTGCGACCATGGTTAAATACAGACTCGATTTCGGCGTTCATTTTCAGTGAACTAGCCGTTGGACGGAACAGGGATGCCTAATACTGTTTCTACATTGTTCTTGCACCCTCCTAAGTCAGAGTGCGTCAGAGTGCATCGTGTGACCATAACCTAGGTCCGGTTTAATCCAAATCATGCTCTGATACCATCTTGTAACGACCTGAAAATCGGGGGTCAAGCATAAACTCAACTCCCGAGTTCCAACGCATCACTTATGCAACAAAATGAATGATGATTGAGTGTTGTCTGTATTAGTGCATTGAGCATGAGTGAGATTAAGCCAAAACAACATATCATACTCCAGAGACAAGTGAGATAGCAAGCGGAAGACTGTGATAGATAAATAAAATATATAAATTGTGGTGAGTCTCCTGAGTGTAATAATGTTACCAGGTTAATTCATTATGAGTACAATTTCAAATTATACCAAGTTGTGGAAGTGTAATGTCTTCTATCCCAAACACATAGCCCCGTCGACCAAGACACGGCTCGCATGAAGCCGCCAGAATACAGCAAATACGAGCAAGCATCATAGTTATCATAAAGGTCCGGCTCCGCCTCAGGAGTAGCGTCGTCATCTGCAATCAGACAAAGTTTGGAGGGTGTTCAGAACACCATCCCGTAACGTGGGAGTGAGTGATCAACTCAGTGGAACAATAAAGCATAGGTTAACATGTTATCAACTCGGTCAAGCAGTAATGATAAAGCAGTACAATCAAACAATTCTAAATACTCTTATTAATGCAAGTATGAATGCAGTCATGATGTATGCCCTCACCACACACACCCTCGTGCGACACCATCTTACGTTCGCAGCATCCTTTCATCCCTCAGTGCTCCACATCTTCCAGGTACATGCAATGTGATGATGAGCATGATTACCGAGTTTTTATTAGTCCATTTCAAACAGCAGTATTGGGAAACTAAGGTACCTCCCTTGTATCATTCCCAAACATGATCCAATCTAGGATCGTCAGTCCTTGTTAATCTCATACGATAGTGTATTTGTAGGTCGCTGCAAAGGCTGTCAGGGCTGTTACGCACAATGGTTACACCACTCCCCCATCACCTTTTTAACGGTTCATCACTAAGCTGATACATGCCTAGTTTATACTCTATACACTGCGGCAAAACTCGTCACCTCAATACAAATTCAGAGTATGCTCGAGGTCACTACAAAGGGCTGTCAGGGCTGTTGCTCGCAATCGTTGCACCACTCCCCCATCACCTTATCATGTAGGCCGACAACACGAATATAGCGTCTCATACCACCATAATCGGCTCAGGAGTCTGGTTGCTCACTGGTCACTACGGGGAGGCTCGTGGCCCCAGCGTAGGCCGACAGCTCGACCACGGTGTCCCATACCACCATGCCCGACTCATGAGTCTTAGCAGATCGAGGTACCATAGTTAACGGGATTCCACTAGTAAGTTTGGTACCCTAGGTTGAAGCAGTAGCGTCCAAACATGGTGAACATACATTAGACATATCGGGTTACTTGATGAGCCTGACTAGCTCGAGCGCACAATCAATTGAACGACATGAAGTGCATAAGTATTTTGCGTGGCCTAACCACTGTCGCCAACTGAAGTACGAGTCAGGTTCGTCAGACACATCTTACGTGGCGAAATGAATCTCAACCACGATCTCAAGTCTGGTACTGATTGTCTGGACTATAAACATAGTCCCAAACATAATCAACCCTTATTCGAAGCATGTGGAGTAAAGCATAATAAACAAAGTAATTCAAGCATGTTACACACATGTCATAAAGCATGTTATAATGCATGTTATAAAACATGTTATAAAGCACTATATAAACCAGAATACAAACACATATATTTCATAAGTAAGCGGTTAAAGTAAACAACCAACATGGAGGAAATCATATACGTCTCTAAGGTAGTTGAGAGTCCCATCTCAACACCTACCTAAGACACCATCATCTAAACACTTACTCTCACAAGCATTTTCACAAACACTTAGAATACACTATTTCAACATACATAGTGTAGATTAGCAAAACATGTATTAGGGTGAGTCCTTTTGCCAAACAAGTATTTTATCCTTATATAATATATTCATACAACAAATAATCATGTCAAACACATTTCCAAAATTTATACGTATACGGTACTTTCTACAAATACCTAGAGTATGTAAAATTCCATATTCTTCATCTTTAATCGAAACGAAAAACAGACAACACTTTATACATGTGCAATTGCATGCAGATCATGAATCTATCATTATCTGACATTGAAAGCATTGAAAACCATAACCTATACACCTAAAGTCTGCACCTTTTATCGTAGAATCGAAACAAATCAGGTAGGTTTGTCAAGCTTCCGTATTCGGCAGTTTGGTAACCTATAGATTAAGATAGGTTAACTATTTCATAACCTACAACCACCAAAGCCCCAAATCAGATTAGGGTTAGGGTTTCCTACCTAGAAACGGACCTGAAATCGCCAGGAAAGTGATTAGAAGGAAGTGGTTAAGCACGAATAGCAGTAGGGAAGCAACGCAGGAAGAATATCCCACACTTTCTCTCTCTTTTCTCTCTCTCTTTTCCTAGGGTTTTTCTCAAATTCGTATGGCTGTGAGAGAGAGGGTTCTAAGGTCCTTTTATCTCCTAAAAATACACCGAAATAGACTCCAGGTCAAGGTATACTTAGGTTATAACCAAAGCGGACCTGTTTCAGCTCAACAGAGTACTTCTGGTGGGCCCCCTTAAGCCAAAGGTCGGACTTAAGCTCACAAACAATGGATCTAAGTACCATTAAGTTTTCGTTTCAGTCGGGATTCCAGATCATAAATGACGGACCAGTTTCAGTTCAACGGTCAGTGGATCTCGATTGGAGATTCCGAGTACATGGATATGTTTGGGAAAATATCCCTGATCCGAGGGTGTAATTTGGTCTGATTCTGACGGTCTGGTTGCTTAATACTGATCCTCAAGCGAGAGGTGCCAGATTTCATAAATTTCTATTTTATTTTGAATTAATTTCACATTTCTCACACTCCCCGCTTCAAGCTCAAGTGAATAGCCTCGAAACACTATCTGGAGTTGATTTCTGAGATGGTTGTCAAGCCCAGCAAGGCGGTCCTAATTCCTTAACTTCGTGTTAATCGGACTTCTGACGTGCGGTCCAGATATGATACGGAGTTTCGAGATGCTCCTGAGAGCAACTGGGTAATGAGATTGATCCAAGATTTTAGGGTAACCTAGCGTCAATGATTCTACAAGTTTTGGGTCTTGCAGATCGTATTTAAAGTGATTGGTGCTAATTTCACAGGTACTCTAGTTTAACACTGTCTAATTCTCACCTCATTTATAAAGGATTTAGTCCTGTATGATTTCTATCTGTGGTGGTACCTGGGCCTTTGTAGTTTGTATATAAAGGATTTAGTCCTGTATGAGTTCTATCTGAGGCCCCGATGGTCAGCGGGCTCGGCCGGGCGGGCCGGTCGGGCCGATCGAGTTTGGGGGTTTAAGAACCCCCCTGGTATGTGTCTCGTCCATTAAATCACTCCTGTCCCGTCCAAACATGATCCATTCTAGGGTTGTCAGTCCTAGTTAATCTCATACGATGGTGTGTTTGTAGGTCGCTGCAAAGGCTGTCAGGGCTGTTACACGCATTCGTTACACCACTCCCCATCACCTTTTTAATGGTTCATCACTAAATTGATACAGGCCTAGTTCATACTTTATACATTGCGGCAAAACTCGTCGCCTCACCGTAAATTCACAGTATGCTCAAGGTCACTACAAAAGGCTTGTCACCAATCAGTGTAAGCCGACAGCTCGAATATAGTGTCCCATACCACCATAATCGGCTCACGAGTCTGGTTGCTCACTGGTCACTACGGGGAGGCACGTGGCCCCAGCGTAGGCCGACAGCTCGTCCACGGTGTCCCATACCACCATGCCCGTTTCATGAGTCTTAGCGGATCGAGGTACCATGGTTAAAGGGATTTCACTGGTAAGTTTGGTACCCTAGGTTCAAGCAGAGGCGTCCAAACGTGGTGAACATACATTAGACAGATCGAGTTACTTGACGAGCTCGGCTAGCTCGAGCGCACAACAAGTTGAATGATATGAAGCGCATAAGCACTTCGTGTGGCTAACCACTATCGCCAACCGAAGTGTGACTCGGGTTCGTCGAAGACATCTCACGTGGTAAATGAATCTCAGTCACGAATTCAATCCCGTTACCGATTGCCTGAACTATAATCATAGCCCCAAACACAATCAATCCATGACCAGAAGCATGTAATGTAAAGTAGAATAAACAAAGTGATTCAAGCATGTTGACAAGCATGTCATAAAACATGTAACAAAGCACAATATAAACAGGAAATACAAACACCTATATTTCATAAGTAAGCGGTTAAATTAAACAAGCAACATGGAGGAAATCATATACATCTCTAAGGTAGCTGAGAATCCTATCTCAACACCACAATTAAACTTAGTTCGTCACACAATTTTCACACAGGCATTTTAGCAAACACTTAAACTACATACATCAGCATACATGACGTATGTTGATCACATAGGTATAAGGCCAAATCCTTTCACTAGGGAGTTGCCTCAATTATAACACGCAAGCACCCACGACGGATAGTCATGGCAAGAAGGAATCCAAGTTCCATGTTCATTCAATCATTTCCACAAACACTTGGGCTACACGTTTTAGCATATATAGTGTATATTGGCCGTGGTGTGATTTAGGGCAAATCCTTTCGTCAAAGGGGTGTCTTCTACACAACAATCATGTATCCATGACAACAGTCATGGTGAGCACGAATGCAAATTCTATATTCATTCGGTCATTTTCACAAACACTTAGAATACACTCTTTTTACATACATAGTGTATATTAGCAAAAACATGTATTAGGGCGAATCCTTTCGCCAAACAAGTATTTTACACATATATATATATTATGTTCATATAGCAAATAATCATGGCAAACACATTTCCAAAATTTATACGCATACAGTACTTTCTACAAATACCTAGAATATGTAAAATTCCATATTCCACGTCTTTAATCGAAACGAAAAACAGACAGCACTTTTTACATGTGCAATTGCATGCAGATCATGAATCTATCATTATCTGACATTGAAAGCATTGAAAACCATAACCTATACACCTAAAGTCTGCACCTTTTGTCGTAGAATCATAACGGAGTCGATAGGTTTGTTAAACCTTCGTATACGGCAGTTTGGCCACCTATAGAACGAAATAGGTTAGCTATTTCATAACCTACAACTATCAAAACCCCAAATCAGTTTAGGGTTAGGGTTTCTTACCTAGAAATGACACCGGAATCGCCGGGAAAGCGATGAGAATGGAGTGGTTAAGCACGTATAGCGGCGGCAGGGAGATGCTCCCACTTCTCTCACACTTTCTCTCTTTCTCTCCTAGGGTTTTCTCAAATTTGTATGGCTGAATGAGAGAGGGTTTTAAGGTCCTTAAATAGCCTAAAAAGTCTCCAAAATAGACTCCATGTCAAGGTATACTTAGGTTATAACCAAAGCGGGCCAGTTTCAGCTCAACGGAGGACTTCTGGAGGGCCCCCTTGAGCCAAAGGTCGGACTTAAGCTCATTAACACTGGATCTAGGTTTAGTTAAGTTTTCGTTCCGGTCGGATTCCCAGATCACGCGTGGCGGACCAGTTTCAGTTCAACGGTCAGTGGATCTCGATCGGAGATTCCGAGTACATGGATATGTTTGGGGAAATATCCCTGATCCGAGGGTCAGGTTGCTTAATACTGACCTGCAAGCGTCACATGCCAAATTTATTTATTTTGAATTAAATTTAGAATTATTTTCACATTTCTCACACTCCCCGCTCTGAGCTCAAGCGAATAGCATTGGGACTCTATCTGGATTTGATTTCCGAGATGGTTGTCAAGCCCAGCAAGGCGGTCCTAATTCATTAACTTCGTGTAAATCAGACTTCCGACGTGCGGTCCAGATCTGATACGGAGTTTCGAGATGCTCCCGAGAGCAGCCAGGTAATGAGATTAATCCTAGATTTTAGGGTAACCTAGCGTCAATGATTCTACAAGTTTTCGGTCTTGCAGATCGTATTTAAAGTGATTGGTGCTAATTTCACAGGTACTCTAGTTTAACACTGGCTAATTCTCGCCTAATTTCTAAAGGATTTAGTCTTGAGTAATTTATGTTTGAGGTGGTACCTGAGCCTTTGTAGTTTGTATATAAAGTGATCCAAGTTATAATACTTAACTAGTTTAAGGTAATGTCTAGGGTGAAAGTACTTAGAAAAATTGAAAGAACAAAGTGGTGAAGGGTGGGATTTGTGAAGGAAATGGATTCAAACGCGGTTTTAGACTTTGGGATTGAGTTCTGACAAGTTAATAAGGCGTTAGGATCGACCCATTCCCTAAGGACGTCTAATTCCAAATTGGCAAAAATCTGGGATGTTACAATCTACCCCCCTTAAAATAAAATTTTGTCCCCGAAATTGCCTAAGGGAAATAAGGAAAGAATTCTATTATTTCATTTGCCTAAGACTTACTGATTTTAAGTTTCTACGCATGGTAGGGTATATACTGGCCTGGTTCATTTTAGTCTACCCGCCTTAAAACTTATTTCTTTATCCCTTGCTTATATCCTGATGATTTGCTACAATGGATTTCTTTCCCTATTTGGAGTCTTGACTTCGATTCCCATCTGTTGAGAGTAAGATAGTTGTTTTCAATGTTTGACCAGCACGGAGAGACGGTTATAGTGGGCTTGATCCCGATACATCGATCATCTACCTGACCAAGGTAGAAGGCTCATTGTATCCCTTCCTAGTCCTGGTAGATCCTGGTCTTCTACTCGGTCAAGCAGTGAGTCCGTTGGTAGTCGCACAGGATTGAGAATTGGGTCAAGCCGCGAATGTTTCGCGGTTGTATATTTCAGTAACTCCGTAGACCAATCACTCTAACAACTTAGGGAATGCCCATCACAGAAAGGTTCAAATGTCCTATTTCTCGGGTTGCCCTTTAGGTCTTGGTCTAAGAAAATCCTCGTCTCATTCTATGTCTGAGATAGGGTAGCTCATCCTATTTAGTGACCTGTCTTTACATATAGTCTGGATCAACTCCATTCGATCCTGGGCCAGTGGGGCAAGGGTCCACCACGCTTTCGCTGCGCCACCCAGATTAAAGAGGTGTATTGATTTGACCTAGCTACATCTATCGGTCTCTGGCATTCTTTAATGTAACCTGTAGTCTAGTCTTAATTTAGGAGTAGTGGAAATCCATAGGTGTAGTCCAAAGTCTATGCTCATACGCTAAATGATTTCACATCATTTCTAATACAGGAAAGGTTTTATCACTTAGGGTCAAAGTTGTCTAATTAGAACTGAGTTGTCTGTCCTTAACGCTCGAGCATTTCACATATGCTCATTCCAACTAAGAGGGTCCTAAGGTTTACATTATAAATTTGTTGGATTTCCTACACGGTCAGGTCTGTCAAAATCTAAGAGCATCGCTCTAGGTCCAAAACTCCAAGGGCCTATTGTCTTAAATGGGACTGCATTGCTAATCTCACTTCGGGATTGGGAATGACATGTTTGGTAGGAGGGTGGGTGGGATAAAAATTAATTTTATAGGCTTTGGAAAATGAGTCTTGTATTAGAAAGTGTGGGATGGGATTTCCAAATCCCAAGATGATGAATTTCTAAGTGTAATTTGAAAGGAAAATACGAGATTTACGTTTAACTGCATACATTCCAAACATAGTATTGGAAATCATGGGATACACCTAATCTAGGGACCATACCTTACACATACATTTATCGTTACCTTTACAATTCTATCCACCTTAAACTCACCTAATGCAATTTGGCTGAATGGGCCCTGAACGTCCTCAAACATCTAAAACATTCTACCAACTACTACACCCATTAACATGAAAACAAAAACATCTAAAGACGGTAACCCATGCAAACTACAAGACAACAGTATGAATGATTAGGCCTCCAAGAAAATGGTCGTACAAGCTCAACTAGAGCCATGAAAAATGAGGATAAGGGGAAACGGGGGCTGAAGTTTTTAGTTCTCCACGAGTTTGAACCTCAACAGGGATTGTGATGGCCCAAAAGAAAGGGTTTGAAGAAGGAAAGGGAAGGAAATAGATGGGTTAGAGAGCTTACACGAATTTGAGATTCAAATGGGGGGGTGTTGGAGCTCAAATGAGAGAAAACGGAAAGGGTAGAGGGTAGGTGTTGCTGTGAACGATGGAGGTGAATGGGTTGTGACAGAAAATGACGGAATGGGTGATTGGAGGGAAGGTTTGAGAGAGGAAACAACAAGTTTAAAGAGAAATGAGAGCTTGGAGGGTATTTTGAGAGAGAGAGGGTAAAACAGACATAGAAGAGGGGTCCCCACGCATTTTCGCGGGCTCCACACATGTCCAGGGGTCGGGCCAACCTTGACCAGCACTGACCCGACCAGCCCGGCCCAACCTGACCGCGGTCGACCGCGGTGACGCCGCGGTCCACCAGACCAGCCGTGGTACCTCCGCGGTAGGGCGGTGTTCACCACCCTCCCATGGTGCCAATGGTACCCCGGGTCTGTCCCGGGTCCCCCCGGATTGCGTCATGTGGCCCACGACTCCATTTCGAGTCGTTTCGGGGCCAATTTGTAAACTGGAATGAGTTTATGTGACATATGGCATATGATTTTGGGGTAGGAGGAGCTAATCTATCCAACTAACCCATTTATTTAGTTAGATTCTAAAATTTGAATGGTTAAAAGTCCAATTTATACATATATTTACTATTTATAATAAATTTTTATTTAAGTATTATTCTTCATCATTTATACATTAGAATTTATATCTGGTATGAAAGGATTTAGAAAATATTAAAGAATGAAGTGGTGCAAGGAGAGATTTTGAAGGAATTGGATAAAAAAGGGTTTTAGGCTTTGAGATTAAGTGTAAAGTGTTGTGGTTGACCCACAACCTAAGGGCATTCGTTTCTAGGGAATGACTCAAACCCATCGATTGATGGCCTAGAAGTGATTCGGGATCATTTCGCGTGATCATGGGTGTGTACGGGCCCAATCTCAGCGGTCGATTTTGGCCGGTTTCACCGTTCAGCAAATTTAGAAAATTCTAAGTCTCTCCTTCCTAAGTCAGAGTGCGTCAGATTGCGTTGTGTTACCATAACCCAGGCCTGGTTTAATCCAAATCATGCTTTGATACCATCTTGTAACGCCCTAAAAATCGAGGGTCGAGCATAAACTCAACTCCCGAGTTCCAGCGCATCACTTATACAACAAAATGAATGATGATTGAATGTTGTCTGTATTAGTGCATTGAACATGAGTAAGATTAAGCTAAAACAGCATATCATACTTCAGAGACAAGTGAGATTGGAAGCGAAAGACTGTGATAGATATATAAAATATAAAAACTGTGGTGAGTCTCCAGAGTGTGATAATGTTACCAGGTTAATGAATTACAAGTATAATTTTCAAATATACCAAGTTGTGGAAGTGTAATGTCTTCTATCCCAAATAGCATAACCTGGTCAATGCAATTCCAGGTCTCCATAGACCTGTCAGAGAGTTACATGTAGGAGAACTCCTCCTCAACATCATAGAGTAGTCCAGCTCTGCTTCAGAAGCATCGCCATCACCTGCAGCTAAGACAGTCTGGTTGGTGTTGCAAGCACCGTCCCGTAACGTGGGAGTGAGTAGTTAACTTAGTGGAACAATAAAGCATGGGTTAATATATTATCAATGCAGTCAAGCAGTAATGATAAAGCAATACAATCAGACACTCCTAACTACTCTTATTAATACGAGTATGAATGCAGTCATGATGCATGCCCTCACCACACACTCCCTCGTGCCACACCATCTTACGTTCGTGACATGCTTGCATTCCTCAGTGCTCCACATCTTCCAGGTACAAGCAATGCGATGATGAGCATGATTACTGAGTTATTATTAGTCCATTTCAAACAGCAGGATTGGGAAACTAAGGTACCTCCCTTGTATCATTCCCAAACATGATCCATTCTAGGGTTGTCAGTCCTAGTTAATCTCATACGATGGTGTGTTTGTAGGTCGCTGCAAAGGCTGTCAGGGCTGTTACACCACTCCCCCATCACCTTTTTAACAGTTCATCACTAAATTGATACAGGCCTAGTTCATACTCTATACACTACGGAAAAACTCGTCGCCTCACCGCAAATTCAGAGTATGCTCGAGGTCACTACAAAGGGATCGTCACCAATAAGTGTAAGCCGACAGCTCAAATATAGTGTCCCATACCACCATAATCGGCTCACAAGTCTGGTTGCTCATTGGTCACTATGGGGAGGCACATGGCCCCAGCGTAAGCCGACAGCTCGACCACGGTGTCCCATACCACCATGCCCGGCTCATGAGTCTTAGCGGATCGAGGTACCATGGTTAAAGGGATTTCACTGGTAAGTTTGGTACCCTAGGTTCAAGCAGAGGCGTCCAAACAGGGTGAACATACATTATACAGATCGGGTTACTTGACGAGCTCGGCTAGCTCGAGCGTACAACAAGTTGAACGATATGAAGTGCATAAGCACTTCATGTGGCCAACCACTATCACCAACCGAAGTGCGACTCGGGTTCGTCGAACACATCTCACGTGGCAAATGAAACTCAGCCACGAATTCAATCTCATTACCAATTGCCTGGACTATAATCATAGCCCAAACACAATCAATCCATGACCAGAAGCATGTAGAGTAAAGCAGAATAAACAAAGTGATTCAAGCATGTTGACAAGCATGTCATAAAACATGTAATAAAGCACAATATAAACAGGAAATACAAACACCTATATTTCATAAGTAAGGGTTAAATTAAACAAGCAACATGGAGGAAATCATATACATCTCTAAGGTAGCTGAGAATCCTATCTCAACACCACTATTAAACTTAGTTCATCACACAATTTCTCACACAGGCATTTTAGCAAACACTTAAACTACATATATCAGCATACATGACGTATGTTGATCACATAGGTATAAGGCCAAATCCTTTCACTAGGGAGTTGCCTCAATTAGAACACACGAGCACCCACGACGGATAGTCATGGCAAGAAGGAATCCAAGTTCCATGTTCATTCAATCATTTCCACAAACACTTGAGCTACACGTTTAAGCATATATAGTGTATATTGGTCGTGGCGTGATTTAGGGCAAATCCTTTCGTCAAAGGGGTGTCGCCTATACAACAATCATGTATCCATGACAATCAGTCATGGCGAGCATGAATGCAAATTCTATATTCATTCGGTCATTTTCACAAACACTTAGAATACACCCTTTTTACATACATAGTGTATATTAGCAACAACATGTATTAGGGCGAATCCTTTCGCTAAACAAGTATTTTACACATATATAATATGTTCATACAGCAAATAATCATAGCAAACACATTTCCAAAATTTATACGTATACGGTACTTTCTACAAATACCTAGAATATGTAAAATTCCATATTCCACGTCTTTAATCGAAACGAAAAACAGACAACACTTTGTACATGTGCAATTGCATGTTGATCATGAATCTATCATTATCTGATATTGAAAGCGTTGAAAACCATAACCTATACACCTAAAGTCTGCACCTTTTGTTGTAGAATCGTAACAGAGTCGATAGGTTTGTTAAACCTTCGTATACGGCAGTTTGGCCACCTATAGAATGAAGTAGGTTAGCTATTTCATAACATACAACTATCAAAACCCAAATCAGTTTAGGGTTAGGGTTTCTTACCTAGAAATGACGTCAGAATTGCCGGGAAAGCGATGAGAATGGAGTGGTTAAGCACGTATAGCGGCGGAAGGGAGATGCTCCCACTTCTCTCACACTTTCTCTCTCTTTTCTCTCTTTCTCTCCTAGGGTTTTCTCAAATTCGTATGACTGAATGAGAGAAGGTTTTAAGGTCCTTATATAGCCTAAAAAGTCTCCAAAATAGACTCCAGGTTAAGGTATACTTAGGTTATAACCAAAGCGGGCTAGTTTCAGCTCAACGGAGGACTTTTGGCAGGCCCCCTTGAGCCAAAGGTCGGACTTAAGCTCATTAACACTGGATCTAGGTTTAATTAAGTTTTCGTTCCGGTCGGATTCCCAGATCACACGTGGCGGACCAGTTTCAGTTCAACGGTCAGTGGATCTCGATCGGAGATTTCGAGTACATGGATATGTTTGGGAAAATATCCCTGATCCAAGGGTGTAATCTGCCTGATTCTGACGGTCAGGTTGCTTAATACTAACCCGCAAGCGTCACATGCCAGATTTATTTTTTTGAATTAAATTTAGAATTATTTTCACATTTCTCACCCTCCACGCTCTGAGCTCAAGCGAATAGCGCTGAGACTCTATCTGGATTTGATTTCCGAGATGGTTGTCAAGCCCAGCAAGGTGGTCCTAATTCCTTAACTTCGTGTAAATCTAACTTCCGACGTGTAGTCCAGATCTGATACGGAGTTTCGAGATACTCCCGAGAGCAGCCGGGTAATGAGATTAATCCTAGATTTTAGGGTAACCTAGCGTCAATGATTCTACAAGTTTTCGGTCTTGCAGATCGTATTTAAAGTGATTGGTGCTAATTTCACAGGTACTCTAGTTTAACACTGGCTAATTCTCGCCTAATTTCTAAAGGATTTAGTCCTGAGTAATTTTTGTCTAAGGTAGTACTTGGGCCTTTGTAGTTTGTATATAAAGTGATCCAAGTTATAATACTTAACTAGTTTAAGGTAATGTCTAGGGTGAAAGTACTTAGAAAAATTGAAAGAACAAAGTGGTGAAGGGTGGGATTTGTGAAGGAAATGGATTCAAACGCGGTTTTAGACTTTGGGATTGAGTTTTGACAAGTTAATAAGGCGTTAGGATTGACCCATTGCCTAAGGACGTCTAATTCTAAATTGGCAAAAATCTGGGATGTTACAGGTTTGATGTGATGTATTCAACCTGATTCATGACCACGACCGAGATAACTAGGGGATCATTTTCAACATTGTAAACCAAACTTAGAAACTGTTGTACCAGGTTATGTTGAAAAGTTCCTCCAATGTTCACAACATTTTCCCATCCAATTTGTTTCAAGAGATCGATGATCCTAAAGGGCTCAATACTCTTTCTGTGAACCATTTGTTCCGCCACAAGGTTTAAGTTGTATGAAGGAGAAGAGGCGGTTGCGTCATGCTTACCTTTCTTCTTCTCAGTTGATGCATGCTGTGGATGGAACAATTCTTTGTCTTTTCCCATCTTTGAAAGATGAAATATCCAAGTCTGAGAGCGCCCGATGAGGCTCTTCTTTTTGATCTACTGATTCTTACCAAGCAGCAACTACCTATCCCTTTGATCATGTTCTCAGTTTTCGAATTTTGATTTTTAATTTCAAGTTCTAGGGAAGAACAACCGCCCCCGACGTTTCAGCTACCCGGAGAGTCGTCGATGATATCGATTCTCACTTGATGTGATCGACATTCACAAGTGACCAATCGATGCTCATATCGAAGGTGGATCTTTTTCAAATTTTTCTGCAGTCTGACGATTGTTCATGTACAGAATAATATATTTATTAAGGTTTTTGCAAAAATTATTAGCAAGATTTTGTATAACCTCTGTACACCAAAAGTATAATCATTTGAATGTTTACGTGCAAAAAAAAAGAAGAAGGTGAGAGACCTCAATTGTTTCTTTGAACACTCAACAAAAATGCATCATTTTAGCAGGTATCCAGATTTTGATGCATGATCTGGACTGGTTTCTTCATTCTCAGTGTTTCTCAATATCGCTCCTTTCTTTTCCTATAATAATGTAGCAGTGGTCGTTTGTGCGATGACCCTTAATTATTGATTTTCCTGATTGATCTAGGATACCGCATTCTCCTTTGTTGAATTTGACCACATGCCCATTATCACAGATTTGAGAGATGCTTATTATATTATGTGCTAGTCCTTTTATGCAAAAAGTATTCTCATTTTTTAGCAAATCAATTCCTCTTATCATTCCTTGTCCAATTACATTGGCAGTGGCTCCATCTTCGTAGGTGACTATCCCTTTATGAAGAGTTTTATAGTTGGAGAGAAGGGATTTGTCACCTGTGACATGTCTTGAGCAACCACTGTCAAGGTACCATTTGGCCTCATTGCCTGGTAGACGATCTGAATATGTAACAAGGCAATTTGTCTTTTCCTTAATCACCCACTTTGTGACAGGAGTTTTACTTGTAGTAGATTTGTTCAACTTATCCGATTTGTCCACATGACTTAATGATCCTTCATCCTGTCAACTAGCTCGAGTGGTGATGATTGCATATTTCTTTTGTTCAGCTCATAAACTGACTCACCATTTTTGTGACGAGCTGAGATAGGTCTGATGTTACTATTAGAGGCAACAGATTTTTCAAAAGGTTGTGAATCATATTCAGTTTTTGTTCTAGCTTTTCCATAACCTAATCCCTTTTTGTCCTCTCCACATTTTCCCACGCCTAACAGTTTTTCTAATTTCTCATCACTTTGGGAAAATTTGCAGTTTAGCTTGGCCATTTTTCTGGATTCCTCTAATTCAACTTGAAGTGTATGATTTTCATTTTGAAGAATCATGTTTTTCTCATTTAGTGTTTTAATTTGTTTATTTAATCTTTTAGACTCAGATTTAAGAGAAATGTTGATTCTTTCAAGTTTATCATTATCTGAATGACATTGTTGCAAATCGTTAATCAGATGAGTATTGATATCTAAAGTTTTGTCTAGATCTAGTTACAACAATTCCTTTTTGTTCTCAACTATTCCAAGTCTTTTGACAATATTGACGCTGCGAATGTAAAGTTGATTGTAAACATCTTGTAATTCATCTTGTTCTCTTTCTTCCTTTTCTTCAATTTCCTCATTGTTAGATAGAAATGATTCAGTAGCTTGTTGTTCTTCCTCATTTTCAGTTGGAATGATCAAGCAGTGGGGATCATAAGTATTTTCAAAGATTTTCGGTCTCCATCGCTCCTTGAGTCGCTTGATTCTGAATTTAACTCCTTTGAATCATCCCACGTGGCGGCCATTGCCATGCCCTTAGTATTTCTATTTGGGCATTCAGTAGACAGGTGTCCATACTCGTGACAAGCGTAAAATTGTGGTTCTTTGGTTCTTTTACCAAATTTGCCTGCAGAAGGTTTATAGTTCACCTTTCTTTCCCTAGAGGAACGACCGCGATTCTTCTGAAAGAATCTTTTGAATTTTTGTGCCAGCAAGGCTACTTCTTCATCTTCATCTTCCTTTTCACTTTCACTGTCCTCATGAATTGTTTTCTTTGAGGTTTTTAGGACAGTGTTTTTGGATTTTTGGGGTTGTGTGAA
Organism: Magnolia officinalis; assembly: GCA_021015155.1. NCBI lineage: Eukaryota > Viridiplantae > Streptophyta > Magnoliopsida > Magnoliales > Magnoliaceae > Magnolia > Magnolia officinalis. The sequence goes on from JAJHSJ010000009.1 coordinate 37,077,716, forward strand.
GTGTAGTTCAAAAGTTTGTAGGGAACCTACTAGTTCTTCTACTTTCATTTCATCTATATTTCTACACTCCACTATTGTTGTAACCTTAGGATTAAATCATTCCGATAGGGATCTTAGAATTTTTCTACAAATTTTCGGTATCGGAACTTTCTCTCCCAATCCACCCATGGAGTTGCAAATTATATTTAACTTTGTGAAAAACTCCATAAATGTCTCATGCTCTTCCATTCTGAGACTTTCGAACTATGAAGTCAGGAGTTGAAGTTTGGATCGCTTCACAGTGCTTGTGCCTTCATGGGTTGTTTCCAATAAATTCCATGCTTCCTTGGATGTCCCACACAGACTTTTCTGATTGAATATATCCTGGGACACGACACAGTAGATAGCATTCATAGCGTTGGCTTCAAATGTCTGCTTTTCTTTATTGAATGTTGTCCACTTTTCTTTGGATTTGGGCTTTGTGATTGTTGTGCCACTATTGAGTACAATTTGTTCAGTAGGTGGCACATATCCACTTTCAACTATATCCCAAACGTCATGATCCAAGGATCTCAGAAAGTAGTGCATCCTAGCCTTCCAGTATGCATAGTTTGAGCCATCAAATACTGGAGGTCTAGTGATTGATGAGCCCTCTCCTTTGGCCATATTCCCAACTTCAGTCAAGATCACTCTCTAGGCGGTGAAGCCCTTAAAGAGAGACCCGCTCTGATACCAATTGGAATGGCGGTAAAGACCGTACTAGTTGAAGAGGGAATATGCCAATATGTCCTAGAGGGGGGTGAATAGGACTTTTTAAAGTTTTTATGATATATTTAAAAATCCTACTTCACTAATCCTATGATCATGCAATTCTCAGGATTACTCAAAAGTAACTCTATTCACTTCCAAGCCTGGTAGAGGATCCAATCATAAATTGCTTAAAGAGTAAACAATATGAAGTCTAGTTCATGATAGATATGACTGTGTAGGTGTGTGTGAGGAGTGATCAGATATTCAGATATGGAAGTATTAAAGAAAATCACTCAATCAAAATAACAATCTCAAACACAATCATTTTATAGTGGTTCAACGATAAGTCTACTCCACTCCCGACTGTCGCACTCAACCCTTCAGTGTACCAGATTTCACTAAGGAGGTTTCCCAGGGTTCACCTCAAACCTAAGGTTTTAAATCATGTTCACCTTCAACCTTTACACAGAGGTTTATACTCGGTTCACCTCTAACCCTGGAGTTTTACTGGTTCACTACTAACCAGATGTTTATGCTCTCCATAGAGCAAGGGTCCACATAACGCACCCAGATGTTTATGCTCTCCACAGAGCAAGGATCCACACAACGCACCCACTATATACACTCCCGCCGGAGGCCTCCCTGAGGACTTCAAAGGGCGAGAACCACTTAAGACCCAATCCTAGAAAGGAATGATCACAAGTGTCCTCTTGGACTTTGAATACTTACAGATAAGCTGATGAGTCCTGTTTAGCACAATGACGAAGATCTCCTCCTTGTTGTTGAAGAGTCTTCGGCTCCCTTGATCCGCAACACAAGATAATATACCTATACTAGGCTTTGGGTTGGGTCAAGGTTATGATGGAATCCTACTCTCTAAAGATTTTCCTATAAGGAAGATAGAGTAGGTCCAAGCTTATGCATTCAACGCATCCCAGCTTAATGATTTGCCATTAAGGTAGTAGCTGGAGGATCCTTGAATGCGGAAGTTCATTCCCCAATCCACTCTATCAAATGTCAATGGTGAGGGTGAATTGAAGGATGAACTCCCTTGAGAGAAAGGGCTTTAGATATAAGATATAAGTTGAAACACTCAAAAGCTCTCTCTGCTTTCTCTACAGCAACAAAAGACAAGTGCTCTATATATGGGCAAAAAGTTCCAACGGATATAAAACAATCACATTTATGATAGAGTTCGATATCATCGAGCAGGTTCGATATCATCTAGCGTATACTCTCGATACATCGATGGTCTGCTCGATGACTCGGACTCACTGTCATATGCTTTTGAAACTCTTTGCCAATTGGTCGATGAATCGAAACTATTGTCGATGTCATCGGATTTCGAACTCCGATTCTATCGATGACAGGTTCGATCCATCGACACTTGAAAAATGAGAGAGACTTGACTTTGAAATATTTCAGGTTTTCATGAATGATCGAGGAACCGTCAAGATCATCGAAATTTGAAGAGTCGATGCACCGATAAATCCAGCGGATTAGTCTTTAAGCTTGCTGGACGATTTGTGTCCTTGTTCAATGCAATTGATCTGGTGCCGATATCATCGATATTTAAATATCGATTCTATCAAAGGGCCCCCGATCATTGTTAAAAATGACCTGAAATATCTGTTGTAAGAAATGCGTGCCCACTATCGATATCATTGATGGACCTCCAATCTTATCGATATTTGAATTTAGATCATATCAGACGGTCATCGAGATATCGAAAGAATTTGAGATTTTCTTTAAAAAACAGGGGCACTGGAAATCTGCCTGTCAGTCTTATCAAGCCACTCTCGATGGACTCGAGATTTGAATATCGATGATATCGATATGTGTATCGATACATCGATAATTCGTCCAGATATGTTGTGAAGTTGCTGGACATATTTGGTCCTCACATCGATAATATCGTTAAGGTATCAAGGACATCGACAGTGCAGGTCGATCATATCGAGGGTGCTTCGATAAAATCGACAAGGTGAGAAAAACTTAGAGATTTTCCTTTTCTGAAAAACATTTTCTCACCTTAAAAACCCTAAGATGTCTATCTTGTTTTAAGGGTTTTAATCACCTGGTGTTTTGGGACATGGGATGTGAGGCTATGATTTACCTATGGCGAGCTTCCACACATTCGGATGAGGCAGACGCTTGAATTGATCTTCCTATCGAGCTCTGTAGACAGTCTGACCTACCATTCACGTAACTTGACAAACTAGGGCACTTTCACCGTTCACTCCTTTTTACCAAAATACTCCCATTCACTCCTTTTTACCAAAATAAGGAGTGAACAACCCTATAAAGGATCCGCACCATAGAATTCTCTGACCAATGTAATGGACATGCAATGAGATGGAATATTTTTTGGACCTCAACAGATGCTCCCTCGATCCTTCTTTGATTGATTCATGAAATCAAATGGAGGATCGATCTTCTTCCGACCGAAGAACTAAATGAACTGTAACTGAAGGATGACTGGATGATCATGCTTGCATGGAAGACTAAATGATCATACTTAACTAAAAGATCGAATGATCGTGCTCGAAAAGAAGACTTGAATGATTGCGTTCGGATGGAAGACTGAATGATCGCACTCGAATGGATGACTTGAATGATCGAGTTTGAAAGGAAGAATTGAATGATTGCGTTCAAACGAAAGACTTGAATGATCATGCTAGAACGGAAAACTTGAATGATCTCGTTCAAACGGAAGACTTGATTGATCGCGCTTAAACGGAAAACTTAAATGCTCCTAGCCAGCAGTGTCGAGCGGATGTTTCACTAGAGAGGATAAAATTCTCTTTTTCATCGAAACCCGTCCCTGTAACAGCTATGACGACTTCATCTCTAAGTATCTTGGTCAGAGAACTATCTTTCAATGCTGCTGATACTACAATGGTCTCTTTGATTAACTCCAGCAACTCTTCCTTTGAACTCTCTATCTAGGGAGTTGTTATTTAATGCTGCTCCTGCTGCAACAACTCTTTCAATTGTCTCCTTAATTCATGATCCGCAAAACTCAAGCTTTCGAATGATAGTCTTTCCTGCCAAATTAACCAGAATTAGTATCTCAAGACATTATAATTTTTCAATTTAGTTTTATGAAGTATTGATAATTTTAAAATATATTGAAAACTTCTCCTCTTTTTTAGGCTGATTGTGATATTCGCAATATGATAATGATTTAATCATTTCATCTTTGTGCTTGTCATCATGCTTCACATTACATTCTTTGCTCATTATATCGTGCTTTTGGAGATGTAATCTCCAGCTTCAAATGTTCAACCACTGAGTCTTTTTGCCGAGTCTTTTCTAGTTTATGCTCCTTGGCATATACTTTTCCTTGAATCTTTGTTGATTCTGAAAAATATATAAGAATTTTTTTAATTTTCATTTAATAACTTTCTGAAGGCCATAAAAGTTACTGATGATGATTCCGTTTGTTCTTTGTCTCCATCAGATCTGGTACTTGGAGTCTTACGATATCATTACTAAAGCAATGAGAGGTTACGGCATTGGGCCATATAATTGGGCCATGTTATAGAAGTAACTTTTGAATGTTCACACTAGATCATGCTTCATAATTCTCGGCATATGAATTCCTCCGCCGCGTATAAGAAATTATCAGAAAGACCAAGGCATATATTACTTTGAAAACATAAATCATGCTCCCTTTCCAGGTCAACTTTGCATAAAGATTTCTTCAGAAGATAATGAAAAGGCCGAGCTAAGAGTCCTAGAGGGGGGGGGGGGGGGGGGGGGGGGGGGGGGGGGGGGGGGGAGGGTGATTAGGACTATGCCAAATTAAAATTTTAATTGTGGAATAAGAAAGAAATAAATAAAGATATACTTATCTATTCAAATCGCAGAAATGAATAACAACCTTAAATGCACAAATATTGAGAGGTTGATACAGATGTTGTTCTAAGGACAACCTTACACCAAAAACCAATGGCTTATGGTAGGACAACCTGATTTCTAGAACGGTCTGTGTATCAAAATCCCAAACAAATACAGAGGAATAAAGTATAAAACAGAAATAAATTTCTACTACTATTACAACATTCACCATATGTGCAGAAAATAAATTACAATCATTCTCCACAAAGGCATAAAGAGAAATTACAACATTCACACAAAGCCACAATCAACCATCCACCACAACACCAGAAATTATAGTGGTTCACTTGTGTGTACACCAACAGTTAAAAAATAGCCACGCAACTACTCCACTCCTAATATCCTCACTCTCGGGATATTGACTTTCACTATGAAATAGGTTTTTCAAGGTTCACCTAAAACCTTCACAATTGTGTCTTTCAAGAGGGCTTACACAATTCAAAAACCCCACACTGAGATTTTCTGGAACACCTCAGACAAACCGAAAAGGAAAGAGAGATTTTTCTGGCACAACCTCAAAAACCAAAAAGAGATTTACAAAAACGTAAATATATTTATCTGGATATTCTCCTTTGATGAAGCCTGGTAGAACCAATTCGGAGTAGATGTTCAATGTCCACACTCACTTTTTTTTAATGAAAAGGTAGGAACGTACCACCTGAGATCAATGATCGAAATAGCCAAAACAAAAAGGGGGGGGGGGGCACCATAAAGAATGGGCCTCACCATAAACTATCCTAAAATCAAAAGGAACAAAAAAGAGGAATGAGAAACTCTTCAGATGGGGCTAGCCCAAAAAATAGAGGCCCCATCTATCATATGCTATACAATTGTACTTCTACTCTTCCTAATGAATCCGATCCCAACTCTGTCCAGAAATAAACTTCCTCTCACTAGCCGAGGAAGACTCGTTGGATTTCTGACTAAGTTATAACTTTACTTCGAACTGCCTTCCTCCCCAGGCCATCAACCTGCACATTGGCCTCTCATAGGATGTGGGAAAAACTAAAATTACCCCAGCTGGCAAGCACCTTGATCCTCTCCAACCAATGTCTCCAAATCCAAGCTGGTGTGGAGTTTCCTAATATGCAATCAATCGGCCATTTGGAGTCTGATTCGACAAACACCTTGTCAATTCTGAGGTTGATGCATAACTCCATCCCCTCGTACATGGCCTGAATCTCGGTCATATTGTTGAAAGCAATCCCGAAGCTAGAATAGAAGGCAAAGATCACTTTGTTGTTATTGTCCCTGTAAACTCCTTGTAACGCCCTGAAAATCGGGGGTCGAACATAAACTCAACTCCCGAGTTCCAGAACATCACTTATGCAACAAAATGAATGATGATTGAATGTTGAGTGTATTCGTGCATTGAACATGAGTGAGATTAAGCCAAAACCTCATATCATACTCCAGAGACAGTTAAATTTGCAAGCGGAAGACTGTGATAGATAGATAAAATATATAACTTATGATGAGTCTCCAGAGTGTGATAACATTACCAGGTTAAATAAATACAAGTGCAGTTCTAAAATGTACCAAATGTGAGGAAGTGTAATGCCTCCTATCCCATGTACCATAGCCCCGTCAATACAATATCAGGTCTTCATTGACCTGCCAGAGAGATACAGATAGGAGAATTCCTCCTATCATCATAGAAGTAGTCCGGCTCTGCTTCACAAGCATCGCCACCACCTGAAACTCAACAAATCTGGTTGGTCTATACAACACCGTCCTGTAACGTGGGAGTGAGTGATCAACTCAATGGAACAGTAAAGCATAGGTTAACATGTTATCAATTCAATCAAGCAGTAATGATAAAGCAGTACAAATCAAACATTTCTAACTACTCTTGTTAAGTGCGAAAATGAAATGACATGATGCTGTATGCCCTTGCCAAACCACCCTCAAGCGACATCATCTTACGTTCGCGAATGCTTACTCCCTCAGTGCGCCACATCTACAAAGCACATGCGGTGCGATGATGCTCATGATTACCAAGTTTTTATTAGTCCATTTCAAACAGCAGTATTGGGAAACTAAGGTACCTCCCTTGTATCATTCCCAAACATGATCCATTCTAGGGTCATCAATCCTAGTTAATCTCATACGATATTATAGTTTGAGAAGCGTAGTGAAGGCATCGCAAAGGGCTCGTCACCCGTTAGCGCGGATACAGATCTCATCGTATGCGACTCAATTGCTGGCCGTCAGCTCAAGTACAGGTCTCACCGTACTCGGCTCAATCACTAGCCGTCAGCTCGAGTACAGGTCTCACCGTACTCGGCTCAACTCATACTCTAGTTACTGTGAAAGACTCGTCGCCAATCACAGACCCTTGGAGTATACTCGAAGATACTACGGAGGACTCGTCGCCCGTCAGCACGAGCACAGGTCTCACCGTACTCGGCTCTCGCCGTAAGTATCGACAGCTCGAATACAGTGTCCCATACCACCGTATTCGGCTCACGAGTTTGGTTACGCAATGGTCACTACGGGGAGGCACATGGCCCCAACGTAGGCCGCCAGCTCGACCACGGTGTCCCATACCACCATGCCCGGCTCATGCGTCTTAGCGGATCGAGGTACCATGGTTAAAAGGGGGTTTCACTGGTAAGTTTGGTACCCTAGGTTTAAGCAGTAGCGTCCAAACAGGGTGAACATGCATAAGACAGATCGGGTTACTTGACGAGCTCGACTAGCATGATCACCCGTTGAGCTGCACGACATGAAGTGCATAAACAACTTCGTGTGGCCTAGCCACTGCCGACAGGCAACGCACGACTCGAGTTCGTCGAACACATCCCACGTGGCAAATGAATCTCAGCCACGAGTTCAATCCCGTTACCGATTGCCTGGGCCATAATCATAGCCCCAAACACAATCAATTGCATATAGATAAAGCAGTAATGGATCAAGATTCAACTCATACAGTCAAGGTCTGTTATTATCCGTTTAGGGCTGCCAGGGCTGTTGCACGCACTCGTTGCTCCGCTCCCCCATCACCCAAAGACGGATCATACAACGTAAATATAGATTAAACATTTGCATTACATAGTTAAAATCATAAAGCAGTTGAGCATGTTATGAATCACAACACAAGCATGAGTTTGTACATGTTCAATTCCTAATCACACAACTATCAAAGGAGATCATACACATAGTTAAAAGAGGTTGAGAATCATATCTCAACATCCTTATACATTACAATTTGCTAACTACTACTCACTCAGACATTTCAAGATACACTTGAACTACATACATCACATACATGACATATGTCGATCACATAGGCATTAGGCCAAATCCTTTCACTAGGGAGTTGCCCCAATCATAACACGCATACACCCACGATGGATAGTCATGGCAAGTAGGAATCCAAGTTCCACATTCATTCAGTCATTTCCACAAACACTTGGGCCACACAATTTAACATGTATAGTGTATATTGGCCGTGGCGTGATTTAGGGCAAATCCTTTCGTCAAAGGGATATCGCCAATATAACAATCAATTATCCATGACAATTAGTCATGGCGAGCACGAATGAGAATTCTATACTCATTCAGTCATTTTTACAAACACTTAGAATACACTATTCAACATACTTACTGTATGTTAGCAAACATCCATTAGGGCGAATCCTTTCACAAAATAAGTATTTTATTCACATATCATATATTCATACTACAAATAATCATGTCCGACACACTTCCAAAATATATACGTATATGGTATTTTCTACACTACACAATTTCAACATACATAGTGTATATGAGCAGAACATGTATTAGGGCGAGTCCTTTCGCCAAACAAGTAATTTATACATATATAATATATTCATACAACAAATAATCATGTCAAGCATATTTCCAAAATTTATACGTATACCGTACTTTCTACAAATACCTAGAGTATGTAGAATTTCATATTTTTCATCTTTAATCGAAACGGAAAACAGACAGCACTTTGTACATGTGCAATTGCATGCAGATCATGAATCTATCATTATCTGACATTGAAAGCGTTGAAAACCATAACCTATACACCTAAAGTCCGCACCTTTTGTCGTAGAATCGCAACGGAATCGATAGGGTTGTTGAGCTTCCGTATACGGGAGTTTTCTAGCCTAAAGAGCGAAATAGATTAGCCTTTACTCAACCTACAACCTACATACTTCAAATCAGACCTAGGGTTAGGGTTTCTCACCTTCAAACGGAGTGGATACCGTCGGGAGAGCGCCTGGAATGAGGCGGTGTGGGCCGTGTGATGGCAGGGAACGACGGCAGGGAGATTCTCCCACCTCTCCCTCACTTTCTCTCTCTTTTCCCTCTCTCAAATCCTAAATTCGTATGGCTGCCATGAGAGAGGGTTTAAGGTCCTTATATAGTCTCAAAACTCACCGAAATAGACTCCTGTTCAAGGGTTACTGCTAATATAGGTATTTCGTCACTTTTCCAGCTCAAAAGAGAGGTTCTGGTGGCCCTCCTTGAGTCAAACGTCAGACTTAAGCTCACCACACATGGATCTATGTGGGATTACGTTTTCGACTCGATCGGATTCCCAGATCGCACGTGGCGGGCCACTTTCAGTTCAACGGTCAGTGGGCCACGATCCGAAATTCCAAGTACATGTAAATGTTCCTGAAATTTTTCTTAATCCGAGGGTGTAATTTAGTCTGATTCTGACGGTCAGGTTGCTTAATACTGATGCGCAAGCGAATGGTGCCAGATCACTATTCCAGATATTTATTTTGGAATGGGAATAGTGTTTTTCACACTCCCTCGCTCCGGATCGAAACGAATGGCCGTGGGACATCGGCTGGATCTGATTTTTGAGATGATTATCAAGCCCAGTGAGGCGGTCCTAGTTCCTTAGCTTCGTGTTAATCGGACTCCCGATGTACGGTCTAGACCTAATACGAAGTTTCGTTCCATTCCCGAGAGCAAATGGGAAATGAGTTTGGTTCTAAACTTTAGGGTAACCTAGAGTCACTGATTTTGCAAGTTTTGGGTCTTGCAGATCGTATTTAAAGCGATCCCAATGGATTTCATGGCTAATCGAGTTTTGCACTTAGTTAACTTTGTTAAATTTCTAAAGGATTTAATCCTAATTTTTTCTGGTTGAGATGGTACTTAGGCCTTTGCAGTTTGTATATAAAGTGATCCAAGTTTTACTACTTAGCTAGTTTAAGATAGTGTCTAGGGCGAAAGTGCTTTGAAAAATTGAAAGCACAAGGTAGTGAAGGGTGGGATTTGTGAAGAAAATTGTTTAAAAAGGGATTTGAGGCTTTAATTGAGCGTTTGGGAAGTTAAACCTGTGTTAGGATTGACCCATCACCCAAGGACGTCTAATTCCAGGTTGGCAAAAATCCGGGATGTTACACTCCTCCTCCCCCTGCCGGTCCTAGGTTGGCCAGCGTCGATCCATCAACATTCAACTTGAATGTCCCCTCGACAGGCCTGATCCATTTCACAACTAGATCAGAAAAAGGGGACTTGATAGGGCTGGGCGATTGCCCTGTCACTGTTCTGGGTGGGCTCTAAGTGGGACCGTGGAACAGGGACCCTATCCACCACTTTTTCCTCTGAAGGATGGTATGAAAATGAACAGGGAGGTTGTCGAATCTAGCCTCATTCCTAACCTTTCGGATTTGCCAAAGAAAGAAGACCAGAGCAAGTCTGAATAGGGTGGGACTGACATTAGGGGGAAGGGGTCTGTTCCACCACCAGTGAAGCTGGATCTGGATGGACTGGTGGGCGAAAAGAGGAATACCAAAATACTCAGCTAGATGCTTCTAGACCCTATCTACCAGGATACCGTCAATAAACAAGTGAGACAATGATTCGATGGATGGGTCTTGAGACGAAACCAGCTGACAACACGTACATTGGGACGCTAAAGGAATGCCCTTGGCTTGAATGTTCACATCACCTGGGATCGCCCCCAACAATAACCGCCACATAAAAGTGGACATCTTTGGCAGAATCTTAGGATTCCACACCCATCTCGACCAAGGCTTCTTTTGCCCAACCCCCCTCGTCACCCTCCAAGCAGACTTCACTGAGAAACAACCTGAAGGATCAAAGGGCCAAATTTGATGATCATCACCAACTAAACAACAGAAACCACCATGGAGAATATGAGCCTTAATCTAATCAGGCAGCTCGAATGGGGGCTCCGAAATAAGGCCACCTTCGTCTAAAAAATCTGTCACTTTGAGACCTCTGCAATTATCGGAGATAAGGAGGGGATATCTATTAGACGCCCGAAACCCGACCAGTTATGGTTCCACATATTGCCCTCCCCTTGATGGATGTCAACTCGAGCATTACTATCTAGCACGTTAAACAGCTCCGCTAGCCACTTCCATAAGTGAGAAGAATCGGCAGAGAGCTAAGATAGAGTGGCGTTCCAATCTGGTTGTTGATATTTAGACTTAATGAATTCTGCCCAAAGGCTCCTTTTGGACTCGTACCGAATATTCCAGGCCATCTTCAAATGGTGAGCCGTCATAACCTCTTTTAACTTACGAACACCAAAACCTCCCTCCTCCTTAGGCTTTGTGACTAAGCTGCGAGAGACCCAATGAAGTTTTCTTTTGCATCGCTCCAGCCCCAAAAGAAATTGGAGAAGGACCGCTCCATCTGCCCAATCACCTTCGCAAGGAGAATAGTAGCCACCAAAGAGTGAATCAGGATACTACTCAGGACGTGGGAGATGAGCGTAAGCCGGCTTGCCTGGGACAGCAACCTCGCATTTCAGCCCTGCATTCCGGCAGAGTTCCTATCTAACAATGGCTTAAAGATGGTGTTAAACATCCTACCTTCAACGATAGGGATTCCCAGATAGGAAAAAACCCTAGCGGCTCTACAAAAACCAAGTGATCTTTCAATTGATTTCACCTTGCCGTGCGGAACCTTGGACGAGATGAAGAAAGCACTTTTTCCCTTCTGCTCGGAAACTACCTGGTAATTGTTGATGAAATGCCGCATCTTTGAAAGAGAGAAGGATGCCCCATTAAGAAAGAGGACAGTGTCATCGGCATAGAGGAGGTGAGAAATCTGGGTGTAACCCCGTTTGAGCTTGAACGGAGTGACAGAACCCGCTGCCACCCGCCTGGAAATGCCACGGCTAAATACTTCCGCACAAAGAATGAAAAGGCTGGGAGAAAGCGGATCTCCTTGTCTCAACCCTCTCGAAGATTTGAAAAACTGTAACTCTCACCATTCAGAAGGAGCGAGAACCCATTATTATTACAGTAACGCTCCACCATTTGCACCCAGGCGTGGCTGAAGCCAAATTTGAGTAGAACTTGAGTCATGAAACCCCATTCTACTCTTTCATAGGCTTTTTCTATATCGAGTTTGAGGACCAAATTGCCACCATGGACTTTCCTGCCAATATCCCTAAAAATCTCTTGCCCAAGGGTAATGTTCTCAGCCATGGAGCGACCCTTGACAAACGCACCCTGCTCTAGGGAAATCAGCTTTGGAAGATAGGAATTGAGTCTTATAGCAATAACCTTGGCAAAAATCTTGTAAATCACGTTACATAAACTGATAGGACAGAAATCAGCCAAACTTTTAGCCCCGGGGGATTTAAGAATTAGGCAAACCTGCGTAGATGTGAAGAACCTAGGGAGGAGGCCCCCTTGGAAGAAATCAACCACAGCTCTATGAATATCCGGGCCCACAGTAGACCAACATGCCGAATAGAATGTAGCTAAATTCCATCAGGGCCAGGAGCACCATCCTTGGGGAGAGAAAGAGCAGTCGCTTTAACCTCATCCATGGAGGGAGGGGACATCAACAGCTTGTTATCAGCATTCGAGATGATAGAGGGGATACAGTCCAACAAATCCCCAGCTTCCACCGTAGCTAAGGAGGAGAGAAGGGATTAGAGGAATTTGACTGCTTCATCCTTAATTGCCTGTAGGTCCGTAAGCAATTCGCCTTACTCCAGTTTGATGCTATAAATACCTGATTTACGAATCTTCTCTGAGGCAGAGAGGTGGAAAAACTTCATATTTTTATCACCTTCGACGAACCAATTGTTGCGGGCCTTCTGCTTTCAAAAGATTTCCTTAGCAATTTCCAATTGATTTAGCCTATCCTTAGTTGCTGCAATGTTAGAGGAAATGTCTGGATTAGGGGAGGAGTGAGCATTGGCCTATAGTTGACAGAGGTCCTGCACCGTGACTTTCAAGTTTTGGACAATATTCCTAAATATATCTCTATTCCAGAATTTTAACGCAATCTTCACCTGCCTGATTTTCATCATAAGGTTCAGCATGGGATTGTCATTGGGATCATTACACCATGCTTGCTGCACAATCTACTGGAAGGAATCATCAAGTAACCACATTCTCTGAAACTGAAAAGGTCTCGGAGAGGACGAGGGAGGCTTAGGGAATGAAACAATCAGTGGCGCGTGGTCCGAGTTAACTCTAGGTAGGTGATTGACGAGGAAACCTGGAAATAGCTGGAGCCATTCACCATTACAAAAGAACCCTGTCGAGCCTGGCCCAAACTCAAGAAGCACCGACGTGGTTGTAACACCAAGTAAACTGATTCCCAATGAAGCCCGCATCCAGCAAACCCGCTTTGTTGATGGCAGTCTTAAATTCAGCCAAGCTATCTGTGTCCTGGCTTCGACTGCCCCTTCTTTCTGAGCTGTCCATGACAGCGTTGAAATCGCCTCCAACAGCCCAATGCCCTGAAGTGGAGGTAACCAAAGTTTCTAAAGAAGACCAAAGGAATCTCCTGTTGTACTTAGAACACTTGGCATAGACAATGGATTGGCGAAATCTGGCTGGGTGGGCCTGCGAGGAGACATCCAAAACAAGTGGATTAGTCATACCCAAAATAGATATAGAGAGAGAGAGAGAGCTCCTGTGGAAATTCCAGATTTTGCCTCCTGAATCTCCATTCGAGATGGAACAATGGAAGCCGAGCTTTAAACCTCTACCGACTCGCTAATTGTCTTTAGCCATAGGCTCAAGGAAAGCCACAATAGCAGAATTGTACTCCCTAATAAGCCTTGATGAAGTCTGAATGGTAGCAGAATTGGCCATGCCCCGGGCATTCCAAATGAGAATGCTATCCATCAGACACATTACCCGAATTTATCGGCCTCCTCTTCAACTTTCTACCTCTGATATGCCCTGCTACTGCCGAGGAATTGATGTTCGCTGCGTCTAACCTTAGACGGGCTGCCGAGACTTCTCAGATATTTTGATGAGTCTCCCTTCCCTTGTACCCCGGGCTAATATGGGGTTGAGCAGGACCTTCTAGATCCTAGGGAAGAATTCTAGAATTGGAAAGATTAACCACCTCATGGGTTGAGGTGTGGGGGATATCTAGAGATGGGAGTTCCTTCCTGAGGGGGACTTGTTTAAGTGATCTCCAGTTCCACTCTCGGGAAGATGATACGTAGAAAAATCCACAAAAAGATCCAGCTGCCTATAGACTAAGATGCAGCCGTCGGTTGGACTCTTAAGAGGGGTTTTGGCTTCCCCTGCTAAACACGGAGGGGATGGGGTATAGGAGAAATCTTCTTCAGGAGAGTGGACTGAAGGCCCGCAGTCGAGGTGACCCTTACCTCGAGAACTATCCACAGATCTGGTAGAGAGGTGGTTAGCAGTTGCTCGAGGAACAAAATGTAAATTCATACCTGGCTGATGGAAAGTAACGAGAGGCGAGGCTGGCACCTGAAGAGAATCAGAGTTGCAATCGAGCTGGTCCCTGGAAGTGTCTGTGCTAGGGGCTGCGATAACGGGGAGACTGGGTTCTGCTCTGCCACATCTTATTGGCTATCCTTGACAGCTGGGGTAATACATACTATGCTTGAGGGAATAATGGCTAACGTTCCCCCTGTTGGGGCAATGCAGGGGTTGAGATGACTGACCGTAGGTGGGGGTCTTGGGTTCTCATTGACCTACTTACAAACATGAGAATAACATGGTCTCTGAGGGCTCTAGAAGGTATTGCTGCCTCTGACTGTATTTTGTTGACCTTCTATATTGATGGGTCCACCTTTAAAGCATCTCATAACCCACTCTCTTGTGCCTTCTCGACCTAAAACTCCGGTCTCCGCTGCTCCGTGAAATGAGTCAGGATGATGAAGAGCAGGATTTGTCTCCCTCATCGCCAAGATTGGGAAAGATTTCCTGGCTACCAGCAGCTCAATGGGGATGCTGAAGTCCAGATTTTGCATCATTCGAACCTTGACTCTGGCAAATATTCGGAATAAACCGTATTTTGCGTTTGTGTCAATTTGAATAACATGCCCAAAAAGGTTTCCCAAGCCCTTAACCACTAATTCAACCCACGCGTGAGAGGGGATTCCAAAGAGGCGAATACAGCCTTCATCATAAGCTAGATGAGCTTCAGGAGACCAGGGTGCTAACTCCACCAATCCCAAACTTTGTCATAACAGGCGATCCTCAACAAATTCTGAAAGATCCGCCTTAAATTTGAACGTGAAAAGAAAAGAGGACAAAGATATTCGCATGGCCTCAATGGCTGATACTCTGAATCTGGACACCCTCAGGCCATCAATCAGAGTTAAAACGGAAGTGAGCTTCTCCCCTGAGGATCCCACAAGACCCAGATGTAATTCCTTCAACATACGAGCAACTGTAAAAGAGTCAGTGATAAAGGACCTACGACCCAAAGCAGATGGATGAGGTTGTCGGTTGGGGACTTCCCATCCTCTATGATTGGGCGAATCTGCTGCAAGGAAGGAGGAGGGCGAGAAATCAGGCTTTTGGGGGAAAATGGGTTGAGGGACAGCAGCCCTCTTGCCTTTCCTAGGTCTAACATCCACAACAGTCACCTTCCTCCCATCTATGCGTTTCCCGTTGAGAACTCCTTTGGCCGCACGAGCGTCGTCTTCATACATAAACTTGATGAAAGCAAAACCTTGAGATTTATCGGTACCAGGAAACAGTGGAAGGAAAACCTCAGATAATCTACCATACCTCTGAAAGATCTTCTATGGACTAGGAGAAAGGGAGATTCGCCACAAAAAGGCATTTAGGGCCTTCAAATGCCCTCCATCAATCGATTCCATTCCGAAAGGGACTCCGACTCCTAGATCAGGAGATTTTGGGGCGGTACTGAGACAGTCCCCTCATCCGGGGATGAGGAAGGAACCCTCAAATCTCGTGGTAGCGATGACCCTCAGAAACCCTCAAATGCTCTCAGAAACCCTACAATGTATACCAATGCATCATGTCCACACTCACTTATAAAAGGGTTCTAAGTTCTAAATGATTTTTAGATTAAATCACGGGCTAGCTTGATTTGATTTTGATCTCAAGAAAGGGGAAAACTTAAATCCCTTCTTCAATTAAGATTGGAATAGAGAATTCAAAATCAAATGTAAAAACCCAAATTAAAGAGAATATTAAATGATCACAATATAGCTTAAGAATATCACAAACTTATCTCTTAGAGTGGTGTCTTGATCTTACTTGAATGACTTACCAAAGTCTGAAATTCGTGCTCAATTTATAGGCACAAATATTGTTCACTTGACTGGCCCAGTGGTCAGTTCGATTGGTCGAAGGACCAACAAAATTTTAAATATTTCGGGCGCGATAAGATAAGACCGTTCTTCAACTGGTCGAGTGGGACCAAGAATGTTTGCTGGACTTTGAGTCGAGCCTGCTCGACTGGTCGAGCAGTCTCTAGGACTAGTCGAGGGTCCAACAGAAAATCCTAAAAATTAGTAACAAACCTTAGACTGGTTGAGGGAATTCTTGGACTAGTCGAGCCAGTGCTTGGACCAGTCGAACATAGACTTGGACTAGCCAAGAAAAATCCTATAAAATTATATAATGACCCAATTTAAGTATGCAATCAATATGACCTAACCTATGGTCAATCTAGGGTCATTCATATCTTATCAGTGAAGATTGAACATTGAAACATCGTTTGCTTAGGTTGATAGTTTATCTTGAAGTACTTTGAAGCTTGTCATCTTGAAGTACTTTAAAGCTTGTCATCTTGAAGTACTTTAAAACTTGTCATCTTGAAGTAGTTTGAAGTTAAGCATGTATTCTTAAGTAATACACACTGTCTTGACATAGTTGAAGCTTAAAAACTTGAAGTAGTACTTGATGTTGTACTTGAATCACTTATTTCTTGTACTTGAACTTCTTAAACTTGAATTTGAGATGCTTGATGTTGAATTTGAACTTCTTGAATGTAGGCAAGGATGATATAAAGTTGAGCTACACAAGATACAGATTCCAAGAGGTTTTGGCACTACAAATATTGACAAATCTAAGATAGCATTTACAGATAATACTTCCAAAGTGAAGCCTGCTGATACCCTTGAAGGATGGATAATCTTTGCTGCCCCTTTAACGAATCGAAAGAATATATCTGAATCTTTAAATTGTCTGGGAGAGAATGATGATTCTTCACTATTTTATTCTCTGCCACCTTTGAGAATCTTGTGCGATAATGTTTCTCTATCATTAAGAAGGCAAGAGATAAAAAGACCCCACGCTCTTGTCAATATATTAATTGATCTTGAAGATTTGAAGTTTTGAGTAGATAATTGCCAATATTTTTGAGGCATTTGTTATTGATGTAATTTGAACCTGATTTAAGAGAAACGCATTTTTGCATGTTGTGTACTCAATATTTAAAATTTTCATCAGGCAATTGCATATTTGAGCATATCTAAAGTGAAATATATATATCTGCAGCATTTTGAAGGCTACACATAGTTTGTGCTTTTGAGCAGTGGAGCTAGTGTACTTTTGATTGACCATACCTTGACTAGACAAGACTGAACTTGTCCTAACTAGACTGGATTGGACTTGACTAGACTAGACTTGACTGGACTTACACTTACACACACAGTTTAGGCTCTTGAGTAGTGGAGCAACACATAGTTTAAGCTCTTGAGTAGTGGAGCAACGCAATTTTTTAGACTCTTGAGTAGTGGAGTCGGGTCTCACGTGATGGTCTTTATAACTCTTATGAGTTCGCTGGACTTCTCATAACCTGGTGAGTTCACAAACCGTGATCCATCAGAGGGGCCCAGTGAAGCTACCAAGGCTGTGAACTCGGTTGGATTTATGCATGGGGTTGGCCGCAGTAACTCTTTAGAGTTCACGAGGTTCACAAGGCTACCTTTAGAGTACCAAATTCAAGGCAGTCAGCCTATCAATGAGTAGGTTTAAGCCCTTCCTCATGAGTTACTACTGAATTCAAGCTAGAGATCTGGGGGATCTTATGCATTGTTGGCCTATCTATGGACATGTCCAAAGAGCATACGTTGTTGCCCACTTTTTCTTCGTCTGTAAGGTCGGACCCATTCACGGGAGGTCAATTTCATCCGTTCCCCGTGACGTTATCAAAAAGCTATACAGATGGCATTGGTGTTATATGTGACTGGCAGTTGAGGACTTTTTAGCCTTCTAGGGCTTTTAGTCGCTAGCTTCGTCCGCTGCCCGCATGGGTATGCATATGATGGCCTTCACAGGTTTTTCAGGCCCACTGGTTTCTCACTGCTGCCTGAATGGCAATGGTGATAGGCCTTATGCGTAGTTAGCCATATAGGGCTTGGCTAAGCTGCCTTGAATGATAAATTGTTGTCGCTAACGTGATAGTTGATCATACAGGCTTTGCTGAAGATAAAAGATTGATAATTGAAGATAATAGGTCAATGATTGATATATCGCCCCTGCTGCTGTTGATGATATTATAAGATTTGGTCTGAATGGAGCTTCAGCTTGGTAATAATATCAATTCCGATAAACTTCGATAATAGAATAATCTTCACGTCAGCAATTTGGCGATGGTAATGGTAGTTTTACTAATCTAATCCAGCAATCATCATCGGTGCACGACAATAATAATATATTTTAACTTGATATGCTTGGGAATCTGCCTTTTATTCATGTATGACATCGGGATTCTAAGACTTTGTCATTCTGAGACTTTGCATTCCTGAGACTTTGGTTATCTGAAACTTTGGATTCTGAGACTTTGGTTATTTGAAACTTACATTCTGAGACTTTGCTTATCTTGCCCCATTTTGATTTGGAAGTATTATGCTAATAATCTTCGAAATCAAAACTGTAATTTATCTTCAAAGATAACGTATTTTATAGGCTTTTATCTGCCCCCTAAATAATTATGTTGTGAATCTTCTGAGTCAAAATGCCGTGAATCTTCTGAGTCAAAACACCGTGAATCTTCTGAGTCAAAACACCGTGAATCTTCTTGGTATTCAAGGATGATATATTTTGCTGAACTGCCAGGTATATTGATGAAAATCTACCCCCATGATGCTTGTCTTGCTTTCTTCTTGTTTGTTCTTCTATGGAGCGTTTATTTTCAATCGGGACCATATGTCATTACTTTCTCGTTTATTCCATATATCTTCTTTATGACAATTTCTACTATCGTCGATCATCTTCGGTAGAATACCTTTTTCTTTTTTGCTTCATTTCCTTTATTTTCTCTGCAGCTAGCCATTGATTCCTCATAGGAAGTATATCGTCTTCTTCAACTGTATGTTTTATGTAGTCCTTGAATCGTCCGAACCCTTTCTTTACTTTCTTAATTGTAGAATCACCCATGTTTTCTTTATCGAATGATTCGATTCTTTACTTTTAACGATCCTTCGTTTTACTTTTCTTTCTTCGGCAATATCTATTGTTGTTCTCTTAAGACTTTGAAATAGCCGATTCATATGAGAGTTGAGTAGCTTCACTTTGATTCTTTTCAAATTGACTTGCTTTTCTACTCTGGCAAGTTGTGAACACAACGCCCCCAGGGTTCTCTATTGACAGATGAATTCTTTAATTAATTTGTCTACTCGTTGGCGATCAACGCCTAATTCAATTGAACTAACTTCTTATCTGAGGGCTTTCCTTAGGGAGAAATGTTGTTCACGACAATCACTGTTTGGAAGATTAGGGACTTCTTCAACAACATGTTCATCTGATTAAGGCTAATTAACATCTGCTGGCAAATTTCTATTTCTTTACACTTTGAAGGTACTTATATCGAAAGAGAAAGTGAAAACTGCATTGCCTTCATCTTTCAGATGTTACCATCATCCATTCTTCATCGTCTTACCGCACTACCGGTGAAGCAGAAACCATTCCGAACATTACCTGGCATTGTCCATCCTTGATCGCAACTGATTTTACCTTTTCTGGTACTTTCCGTACTAGCAATCATGTATTGTCGATGTAATTTACTGGGAATCCGTTAGGTGCAAAGTATGCGACCACATTAGTCAAGAGAAAAGTTGTTACGGTATACCAGTCATTCGAAACCGAGTGTTAGTTATTTTATTTATATAAAATTGTACTTGGTTTTTAGAGATGAAGGGGAGGATGTTCCCACTGAGAGTCACCATTTTGGCGTCTATACAGACGCCAAAAAGTGATAAATGTTCTTTGAATATTTTTTAAGTTATCATTGAAAAGAATCCCCAACAGAGTCGCCATTTTGTTTTGACAAGAAACGAATGCGTTTGATTTGGGGGATTTATTCAATGATAACAAAGAAAGTATGAGAGAACAATGATCATAATGTTTTCATTCTGAGTTCATTTACATCCTCGGATATCCCTTGATTCTGAAAACAGAGTACAATCAATCAACGCAATGAATGAAAGATAAGACAGTTTGATGGTGATTTTGGCAGCATTTCGATGCTTTTGATGTTCATCGCCAAGGCGGATGGGTTGTGCGGACTTGAAACCCTTAATCTGGTCGTGAGATAGGTTTTGATCATCCTTCCAGTCGTACTGACGGATTCCTCCTTTCCCCTCTATGAGCTTCTTGGACAAACTCTTCTTTCCCTCTATGAGCTTCCTTCCTCGGGTTATGAGAACCAGGGTGTTACAGATATCATCATCATCATCATCTTGTTTAGGATTGGGTGTGATCTGTTGATCATCTATTACAACATTTATAGATTCTTGTATCACCCCAGTTCTTTTGTTAAGAACACGGTATGCATGACTATTTAGAGCATAACCAAGAAATATTCCATCATCACTCTTAGCTTCGAATTTTCCCAACTTTTCTCGGTCTTGTAATATAAAACACTTGCTTCCAAAAGTTCTATAATATTTAACTATAGGCTTTTCATTAAACCATAATTCATAAGCTGTTTTGTTTTTAGCTTTTCTAATATAAACACGATTTATTATACAAGATGCAATACTAATAGCTTCAGCCCATAAATTTTTTGGTAGATTCATGCTATTTAGCATTACACTAACCATTTCTTGTAGAATTCCATTTTTTCTTTCAACAATTCCATTTTGTTAAGGTGTTTTTGGAGCAAAGAATTCATGCGATATACTATGATCATTGCAATATTTCTCATAATTGCTATTTTCCAATTCGGTACCATGATCACTTCTTATTTTGACCACAAATAACTCTTTTTTCAGTCTAGATACATTTAAAAAAATTTCTCACTTCATCAAGAGTATCTGATTTTTCTCTTAGAAAGGCTACCCAAACATATCTAGTGTAGTCATCAACTACAACCAAAAAATATTTCTTTCCACCTCTACTCACTGTTCTAGTTGGTCCGACTAAATCCATATGGAGAAGTTCAAGAAGTCTGGTCGTGGCTAAGGAGTTCACTTTCTTGTTATTACTCCTAATTTGCATGCCAATTTGACATGCGCAACAAACTTTTCTATCTTTTTCAATTTGCGTAGGATACATAAGCGATCTCTTTTGCTCGATTTATATAGATCTTGTTGGGGCGTAAAAAAGAAGAATAAAGATTGAATATTGAAAAGATAGGTATCAAAGAGAAAAGATAACAAAAATGAAGGAAAAGTGTTATTTCTAGGGTTTACGCGGGTCCGTGCAAACCATATCGGTTGTGAGGGATCACACAAACAGTTATGCTAGTTGTGCAGGTCCACGAAATGGATTTCAGGAGTTGTTCATGAATGGTTGGATCTAGTGAAAGGCAGGTCCCATGGCACGAAGATCGAGGGTTCACACATGTGAAGTCCTATAAATACCCATCTCCCCCTCTCATTTGTGGTGATTGAAGAATTTGGAAGAAGAGCAGAGCTACAAAGGAGGCTGAAGGTAGAAACAGAAGAGAAAGAAAGGGTTTGCGCGGGTTCACGCAAACCATATCGGTTGCGTGGACCTGCGCAACCAGACTGTTATACA
Organism: Magnolia officinalis; assembly: GCA_021015155.1. Classification (NCBI taxonomy): domain Eukaryota; kingdom Viridiplantae; phylum Streptophyta; class Magnoliopsida; order Magnoliales; family Magnoliaceae; genus Magnolia; species Magnolia officinalis. Next base: position 37,099,537 of record JAJHSJ010000009.1, read on the forward strand.
GTCAATAATGATAGAGGTTGAAATGCTAACGAAATGATTAGGCTCCAATTCTCCTTTTGTACAAGCTTTAGAAAGAGAAATCAGACAATTCTCCTTTTCTACAAGCTTCAAAAAGAGAAATCAGACAATCAAATCCGCACAATATTCCTCTTAAAGAGATGATCAAATCATAAGTCGAAGTGCTGTCAGATTTGATATTCAGATCCACTATTCGAATTATGTTAATTTGTTGTATTCTAAATAATCTATCTCAGAATCAAGGGATGTCCGAGGATGTAAATGAACTTAATATTAATAATACAACGATTATTCTTGATACACTCTCTCTATTATGTTTGAATAAAATAATCTCCCAAATCATATGCATTTTTTTCTTGTTCGAAACAAAATGGCGACTCCGCTAGGGATGCTATCTAATTTAATGTTAACATTGAGAAGGTTACAGGACTTTCGTTGTAGTTTGGCGTCTTTTTGACGCCAAAATGGCGACTCTCAGTGGGAACATCCTCCCCTTCATCTCTCAGATAGATTACATTACTATTTAAATAATAATTACAATTTCGTGTTCTATTTTGAAGGTAAAAAGATAAAATTGTGAACTACGATCAATGGCAAACTCAATGAGAAAGGTGAACTTTTATTTCACTACAACTGGATTCATAGTGGAATATGCACCGGATCAGCCTCCAAGGCACGAAACCCAGTCTCCCATAAGCAACAATGACTTAACTAGAACAACTGTTGGAGTCGTGTCTGCTTCACCCCAAGCACTGGAAGGTGATGAGGACTGGATTGTCATGACATCTCGAAGGACGAGAGCTCGAAATGCAAGAAGCTTCAGAACAGGTCTACTTTCGCCAAGAGCCCGGGGACCAATAACACAGAAGACTGCTAAAAAGAATCCCAAGTTAGCCCCTCCTGCAATATATCCTGGGCAAACGGTTTTGCAGTTAGCATCACGTGACTTCCCGGCTCTGATAGGTCCAAGAGTCCGATGGGCAAAAGAACAAAAAGGAAAGGCACTACTCGTAGGATCACCTACTTTTGTATCACCCCGATCAATCAGTTGCAGCAGAAGTATAGGAAAATCGAATGAGACCCCTCTCTTCGTAAGCCCCATCACGTCAATATATTCCCATCCTACTCCGACTACAACTTTGTCAGGAAGTGGGGAAGCTACAGTATGCATAGCTGGAATGAATCAAGAAATTATGCCGACTACAGAAAACCGTATGAATGAAATGACACAAGCATAGAGAACACTGATGGAAGAGTGTAGAAATCTCAGAGAGGCCTTGGCAACTCTCGCACACAACATGACCCAGATGGTGGCTCCTCCAATGATGGGCACGATGAACATACAGGAACATCAACTTGAAGGCTTTTAGCCACTGGGGGCAGGATCACTCGGATATGCTCCGACAGTGAGAACTATAACTCAAGAGGAAGTATGACAAGTTGTTGAGGAAGCTGTCAGAATAGAAAGGGAACGCAAGAATGTCGGCCAATTCAGATATTGAACACCATATCCAAGGGAAGTGGAAGATGTCCCCTTTCCAGTTAACTTCAAGCATCCAGGCTTTCAGAAGTTTAACGGAGACGGATTGCTAGAGGAACATTTGATGATTTTCATCACCAGCATGGGAAATTTCTCTATAATACTATAATATTGCCTACGATTGTTCGGATCTTCTCTGACAAGTAAGGCATTCCGATGGTATTCTAATTTGGCTCTAGGATCGATACGCACTTGGGAACAAATGCAGGATGCTTTTATGTTGAATTTCTTCTCATCAGAACGTGACATTAGCATTACGAAGTTAGCTTCTGTACGACAGAGAGAAGGGGAACCTGTGGAGAAATTCATAGACAAATGGAAAACATTGGGAGCCTCTTGTAGATAGTTGCCAGAAGAAAAAGAGCAGGTCAAGATGTGCTCGAATTTTATTCAGACGGGAATAGCGTTTGGGCTTACTAGTGCCGATATCAAGACTTTCCGTGACCTAGCTACCAAAGCCCACGCATTAGAGCTGATGACCTGAAAAATGTCAGTGTTTCACTATGAAGCGGCCAGGAGAGGACCCAGTAGGTTGATCACGAACATTGTGGATCATGAGAAAAGAAGTCAAGAGACAAGAGATTTAGGAGAAAAAAGGACAAAACGGAAAGAAGAATTAAGCCGTCCTAGGAGCAGATTCAGTGGAAAGAGGCTCAGATCACTTAATTCTCATGAAGGGTTCGCATTCGATAGGGAAGATGTCGTTCCCATGATGAACCAACTGTTGAAGACCAGTACTATAGAATTACCTACATCCAAGCATACCGAAGATGCAACAAGAACGAGAGAAAGGGATTTATGCCACTATCATCGTCTAGTGGGGCACCTGACAGAAAATTGCTACACGTTGAAATGCATAATACAAAGAATGATAAATAGGGGGAGATAGTGATTGGAAAAGAGAAAGAAAGAGATGCAAAGGCGACAGTGAATGTACTAACAATTCGTGAAGGTATTCATGAAAGAACAGGGAAAGAGAATCGTAAGACGACAGGAAAGGCCACGGTAATCACACTACGGTCAGGGAGAAGAATGGCAAGTCCCCTATGGAAGAAAGTTGGAGCCATAAGAATAGAGGCCGTCAAGGATCAGCATGATGGTGATAAAAAGGAAGAGAAGAATGAGGCAGCGAAAGTGACTTATGATGTAGTAAGTCACATGAAAGACATACCAGCTCGGTTAAGCGTTTATGACGCGCTAAAGTTATCAGAAGACTTTCGGCAAAGTCTGATTCAAGCATTATCCGACCACGATGTTAGAGAAACATTGCTTGCGGAAATGGAAAATGAAAAATGCAAAGAACAAGAGGACTGCATGCTAGTAGTTTCTTTCTTTGACGATGATCTAGCCTGTAATACAGGGCATAATAGACCGCTAATAATAGTCGGCCACATCCGCGGTAGGGAGGTTAAGCGGATTATGCTCGACAACGGGTCTGGGGTGAATCTGCTACCACTGACGATGTTGAATAAATTAGGCTATCATCATTCTGATATGCGCCCTAGTGGAATGATGATACAGGGATTTAATCAAGACGGACGACACGCGCTCGGTAAAATTACAATGACATTGGAAATGGGAGAATTAACTACTGATGTAGTTTGCCATGTAATTAATGCAATTACGACACACAATCTTCTCTTGGGGAGACCATGGATGCATCAGTACGATATTATACTTTCTACCCTACATCAAAGTTTCAAGTATTGTAAGAATGGAATACAGTATAAAGTAATGGCCGATGCGAGGTCATATACAGAAGCCGAAGCCTTCTTTGCAGATGACAGTACTTATGACGGATTTGCTAGAGAAAAAGAGAAAAAGAATGATGAAAAAAATCCCTAGAAAATGTTCATGTGAAAGTGATGAAAGAGGAATCTGAAAGAACTTCAGAAGCAAAGAAGAAGTTCTATTTTGTGACGACACATCTGAGACAACCAGGACAGCCGCCACTAATGTTATTATCACCTGAAAGGTTGAAAATCCTGCAGTCAAATTATACTGTACCATTGCCATATGCTGAAAGAAGTAAGCCATTCCCGGCTGTTCTGGAAAGGTTGCATGTCAAAGCCAGTGCGAAGTATCCAGAGCCGATTGAATTTTACGCCCCTTGGAAGTAAAGATAGAAGAAAGAGCTGAGAATAATGTATATCACGAAAAGCTAACATCTCACGATCTTAAGAAATACAGTCCGACAAGTAAGAAAAATATGAAAAGCATGGGTTTTGATTACGAAGAACTAATTGGTTTAAATCATGGAAAAGGAATCCAGATCCCTATCGGAGTCGGTTAGAAGAGACGAGAAAAATTTTAAGGATTGGAGGCAAAATCTTCGATGAATATGATCACAATCAATCAGCTATCAGAAACATATCCTGAAATAGTCAAGCATCCTGAGACAACTGCAAAGCAAACGGAAGACAGGGGGCAACCGATGATCGATAGTTTGCGAGAAGTAAATCTGGGTACAGAAGAAGAGTCGAGAAATACGTTCATAAGCGATGGTCTTCTTAAGCAAGAAACCGAAAAATATGTCCAACTGCTGAAAGAAAATAAAGATGTCTTCGCCTGAACATATGCGGAAATGCCAGGTTTGGAACCCTCAGTGGCAATGCATCGATTAAATATTTCCAAGGACAAAAGGCTGATTAAGCAAGTGCAAAGGCGATTTCACCTAGACCTGGTTCCTCTAATAAAAGAATAAGTGAACAAGCTGATAAAAGTCGGGTTTATCAGAGAGGTCAAATATCCTAAGTGGATATCGAACATTGTCCAGTAAAGAAGAAAAACGGACAGATCAGGGTGTGCATTGATTTTAGGGACGTGAACGAAGCTTACCCGAAGGACGACTTTCCTCTACCAAAAACAGAACTGTTATTGACAGTACGACACAATATGTTGTCATGTACTTCATGGATGGCTATGCTAGTTATAATCAAATTAGAATGGCTCCTGAAGATGAAGAAGTAACAACGTTCAGAACTTCATTAGGAATTTACTGCTACAAGGTCATGCCATTCGATCTCAAGAATGCTGGGGTGACGTACCAAAGGGCAATGCAAAATATCTTTCAAGACATGATGCACAAGCATGTTAAATGTTATGTAGATGATCTGGTAGTCAGGTTAGGTGATCATCAGGAACATCGTGAGCATCTGGCATCAGTCTTTCGTCGGCTCAGAAAGAAGCAAGTAAAGATTAACCCAGCTAAATGTGCTTTCGGAGTATCGTCAGGAAAATTTCTCAGTTTTTTCATCAGGTACAGGGGTATCGAGATTGATCCAGGGAAAGTTAAGGCCATTCAAGAAATGCCGCCTCCAAAAACATTGAAGGAATTGAAAAGCTTGCAAGGAAAACTAGCGTATATTCGTCATTTTATTTCAAATCTGGTAGGGTGATGTCAGCCGTTTTCTCATCTATTACCATACTCTTTAACGTTGGGTACTGCATGCATAAACAATGAAGCTGAATATCGAGCTCTCATCGTCGGAATGGAAATTGCCCAAAAAATGAAGATAAAGACGCTGCAGATTTACAGAGATTCCAAGTTGACTATAAATCAACTAACGATTGAATTTAAAATAAGAAAGCAAGAACTCTTGTTGTATTATCGAAAAGCACAGCAGTTATTGGAGCAATTCTACCACATCGAAATCAAGCATGTACCGCGGTCTGAAAATGCAAAGGCGAATGCTCTGGCTAGTCTAGCAACAACCGTGTCTTGCCCGAACCGAAGTGTGCTCCAAGTATAACTATAGAAGAAAGGAGGTTCTTGCCCTCTTCAAAAGTTATCGATGAAGTCATCGAGGCGTTCCCCATATCATGTTTAGAAGTGACAGCAAATGATCGGCACCAGCCTTTCGTAGATTATCTCAAATATGATATCTTGCCGGAAGATCCAGCGCAAAGACAACAAATCAAGCAGAGAGCAAGCAAATTATCATATCTAACGAAGTGTTGTATAGAAAATCTTACAATTGGATTCTGTTGCGTTGTCTTGATGGACAAGAAGCAGGTCAGAAGTTACGAGAAGCTCACTCTGGGGAATGCGGGGCACATCAGGCTGGCAAAAATTTATTTCATCGAATATATTGAATGGGGTACTATTGGCCTACAATGTTCAAAGATACAATAGATTACGTGAAGTGATGCCACGACTGTCAGATCTGCAGAGATGTCATACATATATCCCAGAGGATCTCCATCAGACGGTCGCTTCTTAGCCTTTCGCTGCTCGGGGACTCGATGTTATTGGGCCCATAAATCCGCCTTCATCCAAAGGAAAACAATATATTTTGGCAGCAAAAGACTACTTCTCTAAGTGAACAGAAGCGATCACATTGCGCAATGTCGAAGAGAAAGATGTAGTCAATTTCATCCGACACGCAATAATATATCGCCACGGCATCCCAAAGAAAATCATTACTGTTAATGGTACCCCTTTTAAAAATAAAGGCATGGAAAAGTTGTGTCAGAAATTCACTATTCACCAATCATTTTCAACACCTTACTATACATTGACCAATGGATTAGCCGAGGCATTTAATAAAACGATAGTAAAGATACTGAAGAAGACAGTGACGAAAAACAAGCATGATTGAGACAAAAAGTTACAAGAAGCATTGTGGGCATACAGGACTACCCATCGAACAGCAACAAGAGCAACGCCATATTCATTGGTTTACGGCGTAGAGGCGGTCATCCCTATTGAAACATAGGTCGCATTACTCAGAGTGGCAGTGCATCAGTCAATTACAGATGATGAAAATGCAAAGATAAGGTTGAAAGAACTAGACCTGCTCGATGAGAAGCGTCTGCCAGCTCAGCAGTAACTACAGTTGTATCAGGTAAGAATATCGGTTGCCTTCGATAAGCGAGTTAAATATCTCTCTTTCAAGAAAGGGGACATAGTGGTAATGTTGAAAAGACCAATAGTGGTGACCAATGGAACAAGGGGTAAATTTGAGCCTAAATGGGATGGGCCATACATCATAAAAGAAGTATATTCTAATGAAGCATATATAGTGGTCGATCAAGATGGACAGGGTATCAGTATACCAATCAACGCATGCTTCATCAAGAAGTATCGTCCCTAAAGATAGTCACAATTTTGATCCAGAAGATTATCGGCATAATGCTTCTATATCGAAAGGTGGCAAGGACAAGTGAAGTCATGTTCATATATATATATATTTTTAAGATAATTGAATAAAGGAGGAATTCCAAGTATATCGTCAAAGATTACATATCAGTGATTTCTTAAAAAGAGAGTAACCATTGTTGTCGTCATCGAACAAGCTTTGCTAAAACTCGTTGAAATTGGTATCATCACCAAGCCGATATATTATTATAAGTATAGTGCGAATATTGTTAAAGACATTATCAACAATGCTGATATATCAATCAAGACGCAGTGCGAATATCATTAAAGACATTATCAGCAGTGGTGATATATCAATCAAGACACTTATTACTATCATGACAATGATAGCAACTTATCATCATTTAAGGCAGCCTAGCCAAGTCTATACGGCCAACTACGTAGAAACACCTATCGCCATTCGGGCAGCAGTGAGAAGCCAGTGGCCCTAAAAAGCCCCTGAAGGCCATCATATGCATACACATGCGGGCAACGGATGGAGCCAGTGACTGAAAGCCCTAAAAGGCCAAAAGTCATCAACGGTCAGTCACGCATAACACCAATTCCATTTGTATAACTTTCTGACATTGTCAAGGGGCATGGATGAAATTGCCCTCCCATGAATGGGTCCGACCTTGCAGACAAAGAAAATGTGGGCTGCAGTGTGCGCTCTTTGGCCATTGTCCATAGTAGGCCAACCATGCATAAGACCCCCAAGATCCTTGGCTTGATTTCAGTAGTAACTCATGAGGAAGGTTCAAACCTACTCAACGATGGACTGGCGGCCCTGGATTTGGTACCTTAAAGGTCGCCTTGTGCGCCTCGTGAATTCTAGAGAGTTACTGCAACCAACCCTGTGCGTAAATTCAACCGAGTCCACGGGCCTAGTAGCTTCACTAGGCCCCTCTGATGGATTGCGGTTTGTGAACTCATCAGGCTGTGAGAAGTCCAGCGAACTCATAAGAGTTATAGAGACTATCACGTGAGACCCGACTCCACTACTCAAGAGTCTAAAAAACTGCGTTGCTCCACTAATTAAGAGTTTAAACTGTGTGTGATCATCTAACTAAATTGAAATCCAGTGCCACCTATTAAAACAAAAATCATATAGGAAATCCCATATAACAGTCATAATATATTGACATTTTTATCTCAACTCTTCATTAAATAACATGTTAGATGATTGTATAAATGAACATGCTTGAAATGATCCATGATTTAGAAATTTATGAAGAAGCAAACTATCTCAAGATATCATTATGTCTTCATTGATATATGTTAAAAATCAAAAGAAGTTGCATGTTCTAAAATAATTAAAAAAAAAGTAAAAAACAAAACAAATAAAACGAATTCTTTACGGCTCATCTGTAATTCCTAATATTCCCAGATATTTTTTCAAATCTTCCTTCAACTGAATTTGAGCTGCGACATGCTTTGACTTTTCTTCGAGAATAATTTTTGCCTGATGAAGAATTCCAGCTAGCTTGCTCTCCAAGGATGCGATTATCTCTTCATTTTTTATTAATTCAAATTTCTTAGCATTGGCAGATTGAATACTGATTTGCGTCTTCTCTTCGATCTCCTTCATAGTTGATTCTTCCGTACGGTCTTTCAACTCCAGTTGCAAAATTTCCTCCTTCAGAGAGCTATGCGATTCTAAATAATCGTCATGTTGTCAGCACAAGCCTTCAACTATTCCTGAAGAGTTGATTGCTCTTGATTAAACTCAGAAATAATGGAAGTGATGAAGGAAGCCTTCTCTTTGGAAAGAGCTAGTTGTTTTCCATATTCCAATATCTCAGGAGTGATGGTGACATTTTCTGCTGATGCTAGAGAAATTATTGAATCACAGAATTTAAGAAGAGAGTCACGTAGGACGGAAATATTAATTTTGGTCATCCTTACGGTGCTTTCCTGGATTTCAATGGCAATATCCAGATCTGACCACTACTCAAGATCTTTGAAAATGTGAACTATTGTTGACATAAAATTCCTCATAAAAAACCATTTATGTGCAGGAACCTTCTCAAAAGATAATAGATCAGACACAGTAGCTACGAAGTCAGAACTTGATGTACCACTGCGAGGAGGAGTTCCTATAATATAAAGAGGAAGAGAGATTAGAATAATGATAATAGGACTAGAGGATGTGAAAATTCTGACAAAGAAAATGATATACATACTTGTTGCAGAAATATGAGTAATAGGAGGTTGAATTTCTTGAACAAAAGAAGGGCCGGGTCTCAGCATATCAGCAAAGGAAGGCGCTCTGGCCTCCGTGCTCGAATCCCTAGTAGTCGGAGTTGGAAGATCAGTGACCTCTACTAGAAAAACGATTCCACGAGCTACCATCTTTGGTGGTGTCAAAGGAGCCAAAGGGACTCTCGGTGAAACCACTGGTGCAACTGGAGGAAGATTTGCAGGGGAGTAATTATCTGTCCCACTATTGACAATATGAGCACCTGAAATAAAAATATAACAATAATAATGAGATAAATTATCGTAAAAAGAATATATGCATAAGATTGCTAAATTCCTTACTCGGCGAATATCCATATTCCCCATAATCCAAAGGCTCATCCTCTTCCTCCTTTATGGTGGCTGAGATCTTCTTGGGGATATTGGCATTAGGAAGAGCTTCAGAGGTTGATGGAGGATGTTCTTCATCAATAAAAGTACCTTCTCTAACAACATCTTCCTCACCATCGATGTCAACCTCTCCCTCCTCGAAGTCATCATCGAAGTTATCATTTTCATCATCCTCATCATCTTCATACTGGGCAGAAGCGGTTTCTTCAGATGAAGAGGCTGAATTTTCATCCTCTAAGTCTTTTTCATCAACTTCTTCAATAATGACATGTTTTCCCTTGGAGGGAGGAGTCCGACTACCACCTGGTTGAGAATCTCTATTAATTGGGGTCGGAGAAACTTGAGCAATAACCCTTTCTTGAGGGGAGGGAGGAGAATTTTGGGAGCGTGATCGAGACCTTGTCATCGGTGAAGATGGACTAGGACGGGTAGTTTTTGGGGTAGGAGAATGTAACGACCCGTAAATTTCCATACGTTGGCTCGAGTACCACCTCGACCAGAAATCAATTAGGATTAAATCCTTTAGAAATTTAACAAAGTTAACTAAGTGCTAAACTCGGTTAGCCATGAAATCCGTTGGGATCGCTTTAAATACGATCTGCAAGACCCAAAACTTGCAAAATAAGTGACTCTAGGTTACCCTAAAGTTTAGAACCAAACTCATTTCCCGGCTGCTCTCGGGAATGAAACGAAACTTCGTATTAGGTCTAGATCGCACATCGGAAGTCCGATTAACACGAAGTTAAGGAACTAGGACCGCCTCACTGGGCTTGACAATCATCTCAAAAATCAGGTCCAGCCGATGTCCCACGGCCATTCGTTTCGATCCGGAGCGAGGGTGTGTGAAAAACACTATTCCCATTCCAAAATAAATATCAGGAATAGTGATCTGGCACCATTCGCTTGCGTGTCAGTATTAAGCAACCTGACCGTCAGAATCAGACCAAATTACACCCTTGGATTAAGAAAAATTTCAGGAACATTTACATGTACTTGGAATTTCGGATCGTGGCCCACTGACCGTTGAACTGAAAGTGGTCCGCCACGTGCGATCTGGGAATCCGATCGAGTCAAAAACGTAATCCCACATAGATCCATGTGTGGTGAGCTTAAGTCTGGCGTTTGGCTCAAGGAGGGCCACCAGAACCTCTCTTTTGAGCTGGAAAAGTGACGAATATCCTATATTAGCAGTAACCCTTGAACCTGAGTCTATTTTGGGGAGGTTTTTGGCTATAAAAGGAGCTTAGAACAGCCCCTCTCACAGCCATACGAATTTGGGATAAAACCCTAGAGAGAGAGAGAGAGAAAAGAGAGAGAAAGCTTTGGATTTGTGGGACCAACTCCCTCCTGCTGCTTTTGATTGTCGCACGGCCTACACCGCTCCTTTCCAGGTGTTTTCCCGGCGGTATCCACTCCGTTTGAAGGTGAGAAACCCTAACCCTAGGTCTGATTTGAAGCATATAGGTTGTAGGTTGTGTAAAGGCTAACCGATTTCACTCTTTAGCCTAGAAAACGCCCGTATACGGAAGCTCTACTACCCTTGCTGATTCGTTGTGATTCCAAGGGCAAAGGTGAGGACTTTAAGTGTATAGGTTACGTTTTTCAACGCTTTCAATGTCAGATAATGATAGATTCATGATCTGCATGCAATTGCACATGTACAAAGTGCTTTCCGTTTCCTGTTTCGATTAACGTTGTAGAATATGGAATTTCACATACTCTAGGTATACGTAGAAATACCGTATACGTATTTTTTTTTGGAATAATATTTGACATGCTTATTTAATGTATGATTATACAATACATGGATAAAATACTAATTTGGCGAAAGGAATCGCCGTAATATATGTTCGCTTGTAAACGCTATGTATGTTGAAATTGTGTATTCTAGAAATACCGCATATGTGTAAATTTTGGAAGTGTAATAGACATGATTATTTGTTGTATGAATATGGTATACGCGGATAAAATAACCGCTTGGCGGAAGAATAGCCCTAATACGCATTCTGCTAACATACGTCATGTATGTTGGAATAGCGTACTCTAAGTGTTTGTGTAAATGCTTGTGTGTGTAAATGCTTGAGTGTTAGTGCCTTAGAGAGGCGCTGATATGGGATTTCCGACTACCTTAGAGACATGTAGGATTCCCACCATGTGGTGGTTCACTAAAACCACTCACTTGTGATGTGTATGTAATTGTATCCCTATCTGTTTAGTGCTTTACAACATGCTTCACAACATGCTTTACAACATGCCTTACTTCATGTTTTGTTTCATGCTTTATAACATGCCTGCTAACATGCTTGTATTACTTGTTTATCATGCTTTATTCCACCTGCTATTGATGAGAACTGTTTGAGTTTGGGACTATGTCTATAGTCCAAACATTCGGTACCAGACTTGAGATTGTGGCTGAGATTCATGTCGCCACAAAGGATGTGTCTGGCGAACCCGAGTCGTGCTTCGGTTGGTGATAGTGGTTTGCCACATGGAGTGCTTTTGCGCTCCATATCGCCCAACTTGTGGTGCGCTCGAGCTAGTCAGGCTCGTCAAGTAAACCGATATATGTATGTGTGTTCACCATGTTTGGTCGCTACTGCTTGAACCTAGGGTACCAAACTTACCAGTGGCGATCCCGTTAACCATGGTACCTCGATCCGCTAAGACGCATGAGCCGGGCATGGTGGTATGGGACACCGTGGTCGAGCTGTCGGCCTACGCTGGGGCCATGTGCCTCCCCGTAGTGACCATTGTGCAATTAAACTCGTGAGCCGAATACGGTGGTATGGGACACTGTATTCGAGCTGTCGATACTTACGGCGAGAGCCGAGTACGGTGAGACCTGTGCTCGTGCTGACGGGCGACGAGTCCTCCGTAGTATCTTCGAGTATACTCCAAGTGTCTGTGATTGGCGACGAGTCTTTCACAGCAACTAGAGTATGAGTTGAGCCGAGTACGGTGAGACCTGTACTCGAGCTGACGGCTAGTGATTGAGCCGAGTACGGTGAGACCTGTACTTGAGCTGACGGCCAGCAATCGAGCCGCATACGGTGAGATCTGTATCCTCGCTGACGGGTGACGAGCCCTTTGCGATGCCTTCACTACGCTTCTCAAACCATAATATTGTATGAGATTTGCTAGGATTGACGACCCTAGAATGGATCATGTTTGGGAATGATACAAGGGAGGTACCTTAGTTTCCCAATACTGCTGTTTGAAATGGACTAATAATAACTCGGTAATCATGATCATCATCACACCGCATGTGCTTAGTAGATGTGGCGCACTGAGGGAGTTAAGCATTCGTGAACGTAAGATGATGTCGCATGAGGGTGGTTTGGCAAGGGCATACAACATCATGTCATTTCATTCTCGCACTTAATAAGAGTAGTTAGAATTGTTTGATTTGTACTAGTTTATCATTACTGCTTGATTGAATTGATAACATGTTAACCTATGCTTTATTGTTCCACTAAGTTAGCTACTCACTCCCACGTTACGGGACGGTATTTGCAACACCCACCAGACTCTGTCGCAGGTGTAGATGGTGCCTCGGTTCAGGAGCCGGAGCCCGGCTTCGATGAGGATCAGGAGGAGTTCTCCTTTATGCAGTACTCTGACGGCTTTGCTTAGGCCGGCTGCATCGCGGGGTTTTCAGGGCTTCTCTTGGGAGTTGTATTTTGATTTTTGACTTAGAAACCATACATGTATATTGGTACTCAGTTAGTACTCATACTCTGGAGATCATAAAATTTTGAATATAAAATTTCAGTCTTCCGCTTGCCTTTATACAAGTGAACTGGAGTATGAATTACTGTTTTGGTATAATCTTATTCATGTTTATTGCTCTAACTCAGACAACATTTAACCATCATTGTGTATGTTGCATAAGTGATGCGTTGGAACTCGGGAGTTGAGTTCATACTCGACCCCCGAATTTCAGGGCGTTACAAGTTGGTATCAGAGCATGATTTTGATTAAACCGGACCTGAGTTATGTCCCCACTACGTACGCTGACGTGTTACAACCTAGGAGGGTGCGCAAAAATTTAGAAACAGTCTTAGGGTCTCCTGATTTCACCGTTCGGCGAAGTTCATTAAAAACAGACGCGTTGATCGAGTTTGTACTCGATCCTGACCGCACATATGGACTCTAAATCACTCCTAGACCGTCTATTGACGTGTCCAGGTCACTATCCACCCAAAATCAGTCGTTAAAAATTAGGAAAAATTGGGTTGGTTCAGAAATTTCTCAGAACTAACCGTTCTGGAGCTGAACTGAGTTCGGGGGCCCCTCCACATCAACACACTAAGACTCCAGATCGAACCAGGGTGTATTTGGCACCCTGGGCATGTGGGAAACAGATCCCCACCGCAGCGGTGCGGTTCCGGCCAAGTCCGGCCGCGGCGGAGCCGCGGCTCGTGCGGCGAACCGCGGTCCGGTGGGTTTCTCATGTGGGCCAGGGCTGGGGTTGGTCGGCCTGACCTCCCCTACCCCCTGGCACGTGCCATTTTGGCATTTGTTTGGGATTTAAGGGGCTGGAGCACCCTTCTCCCTCATTTCACCCCCTTTCAAGCTCTCCAAACCCCATTTTCGATTTTTCTCTAAACCCATCCCTCCAAACCTTGCAATCTTTCATTTTCTTCCATAACCCACACACCCCAACCTTCCACAACAGCCCTAGCCTCCTCCTTTCCCCATTTTCTCAAGTTGGAGCTCTCATACCCCTCATTTGGAGCTCAAAATCGGGTAATCTCCTAACCAATTCCATTTTCTTCTTATTTCTCCTTCATTTCCTACCTCTAGTGCCCCTTCCACACCTATTGGATTGTTGCTTGTGGTGGATCAAAGAGATCAGCCCCTTTTTCCCCCATTTTGGCAATTTTTCATGGCCCTCCTTGGTGTGGTGGCTACTATTTTCTCCATTTCCTCCATCCTATCTCTCATGGGAAAGAGGAAAACCGCGGCCAATGACGCCGGCCCAAGTAGGCCAGCCCATTCCCGAAGAATATCCGACGTTGGGGCCGGCACTAGCACCGTTCGGAAGTTTAGGTCGAAGCGAGACCTGGATCCTGACCATCCCGTCGGAAATGCTTATCCGATAGGCATTGAATATGGGCGCTTCGCGGGCCGCAAGGTTGTGTTTGAAGCTCATGTGGATGAAAGGATGTTCGGGCTACACCCACTGATGGATCGCCTGGTGGACATCGGATGGAACTCTATGTTTGACGGTGAGTCCCCTGCATGTGAGAACACGGTTCGCGCTTTCTATGCCCACGTCGTGGACTCATCAATAGATCCTCCTTAGTTTACTGTTTCTGTGAGGGGAATAAGGTGCACCATTACGGTGGATGAGGTGGCTCGGATCACGAAGCTACCGCTTGGTCAGGTGCATCCTAGTGACAACTTCTCCAGAAGTGCGCGGTAAAGGGATCGCCGCACGCGATACCTCTGTGGTCGCCGGGTTACTTGGAAGCGAGGAAATTGCATTGCGGCGACAAAGATGGCCGAGGACTTCCGTTTACTCCATCACATTTTCACCTACAATGTGTACCCACGGTCGGGTAACCGCACGGAATGTACTCGGTTGATGGTGGACTTTCTGTACAAGATGGGACATGGGGACAACATATGCCTGCCCACATTCATCCTATCCCAGATAGTTCAGGTTGTTCGTTCTGCCAAGAACGATCTTTCGCTCCCATTTGGCCGTCTGATCGGCAGGATGGCTCGTGATGTAGGCTACAGATTGAACATGGAGGACCTTACACCAGTCCGAGTCATAAGCGAGGCGACACTCAAGAATATGAAGATCGGCCCTCAACAGCGGCAAGCACGACTCGACAAGTCTGGAGATGAGTCGGATAGCGCCGGCGAGGAGAGTGTTGACCTCCAGGCTGAGAGTGATGAGGAGCGCGGTGATGACATACAGGAAGAAGAACCTGAGGCTCAGGACACTGAGGAGAGTTCACCTCCTGCGACTCAGGAGCAGGGTGTGGATCGGGATGCTTTGGATGCACGTTTGGCCCGTCTCGAGGAGGGTTAAGCCGCCCTGCAGCAAGAGATTGGTCAAGTTCGAGCCAAGCTTGAAGAGAATGAAGCCTACATGAAGAAGAGTTTTAAGAAGATGTCCCGTACGTTGAAGGCCATTCTGTGCTGTGCGCAGGACAAGAATGCTCCTCCTCCACCGCCTGCTTCGGATGCTTAGTCATCCACGTTGTTGTGTGTTGTTGCTTACTTTGGTTACTGCGATAGGTGGTTTATGTTTTCATGTAGATGATGTAGTAGATAATAGCATGTTTTAGGTGTTTGATGTAGTGGATGTATTGGCTATCATGTGATTTCTGTCGTGATTCATGTAACTCTGTATTCCATGTATTATGACAATTTTGGGTAAATGAAAAGCATGTAGCCTCTTTTGTTTTGATGATGTGTAGAATGCTTAAGTGCTTTATGAAGTGTGTTGTGCTTTATATTACAAATGATCTACCCTATGTTGTATAGGGCATGCCGCGGCAGTACACATGGAGCACGGCACATCTTCTTCTGACCGGCTCTATGGACCAGACTCCTTCTGGTAGTAGCGGTCCTGCGGACCGAGGGTTGGGATCTGATCAGCCTCCTGCTGGTCCTACCGGTGGACAGCCACCTTATACGCCCCCGGTCCGTGAGCAGTATCGACCGTCATCTTCTGCGCAGCATGATTCTCAGGCTGCTCCGCCGCCTGATAGGTTTGAGCAGCTGATGATGATGATGCATCAGCAGTAGATGTAGCAGCAGCAGATGCAGCAGCAGCAGATGCAGCAGCAGCAGATACAGCAGCACCAGCACCAGCAGCTTATGGCCACTATCGCTGAGGCCTTGTCCCATGGTG
The DNA here is from genome assembly GCA_021015155.1 of Magnolia officinalis. NCBI lineage: Eukaryota > Viridiplantae > Streptophyta > Magnoliopsida > Magnoliales > Magnoliaceae > Magnolia > Magnolia officinalis. Next base: position 37,115,698 of record JAJHSJ010000009.1, read on the forward strand.
GTAGTGCGACTCCACCTACGACATCTGCACATCCTGATGAGCATTCTGAGCCTCCTGCTCGGTTTGAGGATGTGCCTCTGCCTACACCCGTCGCACCTCCTACTGGAGATGTCGGTACTCGTGGTCTACTCGAGCGATTTCAGCGCTTGAGGCCTCCCTCATTTATGGGTTCTCACAGACCCGAGGAGGCGGAGTTCTGGCTAGACCGCATCTCCAAGATGCTACGGATGCTGCACTGTTCAGAGGCAGAGCAGGTCGAGTTGGCTACCTTCATGTTTGAGAGGGAGGCCAGCTTATGGTGGGACAGTGTGCTACGCACGGTCGCAGTAGATTTCGTGTGGACCTGGGAGGCTTTCAAGTCTCGGCTCCACGAGAAGTATTACCCGCAGACGTATCAGCATGAGCGGGAGGATGAGTTTCTGCACCTCAGGCAGGGAGGCATGACGGTGACGGAGTTTGAGCACCGTTTTACTGAGTTGGGCCGCTTTGTCCCAACCATCCTCGTCAATGAGCAGATGAGGATGCGTCGATTCACTGGGGGCTTGCGACCTGACATACGGTCGAAGCTATGCTGCCTCAGTATTCCTACATACGCGGCGTTGGTCCACATGTCTATGATGGCGGAGCAGGATGTGGATCGTTTGGCCAGATCGCATGGCGCTATAGTTGCGAGGCCACGGCAGGACTTACAGAGCAGGCCTATCTTGGGCAAGAGGCCTCGTGCTGATTCGCCTCCTAGGGCCGCAGCACCAGTTGTTCCTATGAGACGCCCGTTGCTGACCTGCACGTTTTGCGGGAAACCAGGACACCCTGCTGAGAGCTGCTTCTCGCGCATGAGGGCTAGCGGATTTGCGCCACCGTAGAGATTGGATCGCCCTTATCCACAGGCCATATCAGCTCCACCGCTACAGACTGTTCCTGCACATCCTTCTTTCCGACCTCCTGTGCCGCGCTTCAGGCCGCCACAGCGACCCTTGGCTCCTCAGCCGAACCGCCAGCAGCAGGCTCGCGTGCACACGCTTGCTGCCGAGACACCCGAGACGTCGATTTCGGCACCGACGGCTTTTGAGGGTACGGCTCATGTTCATGGTACTCCCGTTTCTTTATTGGTGGACATTGGGTCCACTACTTCTATTATTTCTTGTGGGGCGGTGAAACGTCTATCTTTGCATACTGTTCCCACTAAGGGAACTAGACTCACTACGGCCACTGGGACCTTCTCGGATGTCACACGGTTATGCGAGGGTTGCGCGATAGTTTTGGGTAGCAGCACAGAGCTCGTCGACCTTATTGTTGCTCCACTATGGCACTACGATGTTATACTTGGCATGGATTGGCTCGCCAAGATGAGGGCGGAGATAGATTGCGATGCTCAGATCGTGACTGCCTATAGACCTGACGGCACAACTTTCACGTTTCCAGTGCAGGTCAGTTGGCCCTGCTGCGTTGATTGTTATGCTGCTTTACTTATGCCGATTGATGGTCCGACATTGGAGGGTACGCCGGTGGTTCGGGAATTTGTTGGTGTCTTTGAGACTATTCCTGGTTTACCTCCTCGGCGCGAGATTGATTTTACGATTGATCTTACGCCTGGTGCGACGCCCATCTCGTTGTCGACTTATCGTATGCCTCATTGTGAGATGGAGGAGCTTTGGAAACAGATTAATGAACTTGTAGAGAAAGGTTTTATTCGACCTAGTGTGTCTCCTTGGGGAGCACCTGTGTTGTTCGTGAAGAAGAAGGACGGGTCGCTACGGTTGTGTATTGATTACCGTAGGTTGAACCAGGTCACGGTGAAGAACAAGTATCCTCTGCCCAGGATAGATGATCTGTTTGATCAGTTGAGGGGGGCGAAGTATTTCTCGAAGATTGATCTTCAGTCAGGGTACCACCAGTTGCGCGTGAGAGAGGAGGACGTACAGAAGACAGCCTTCAGGACGTGCTTTGGGCACTATGAGTTCTTGGTGATGTCGTTCGGGCTGACGAACGCACCAGCCGTGTTCATGGATCTGATGAACCGGGTATTTCGGCCCTTCCTTTACCGATTCGTCATCGTCTTTATTGATGACATTTTGATATACTCTACAAGTCGGGAGGAGCATGAGGAGCACTTGCGAGCGGTATTGGGTACGTTGGAGAAGAACCAGTTGTTCGCGCAATACAAGAAGTGCGACTTCTGGCAGGAGGAAGTCAAGTTCCTGGGACATGTAGTGTCCAAGGATGGGATAGCAGTGGACCTTGCTAAGGTAGCCGCGGTTCAGGATTGGCAGCAACCTGAGTCGGTTACTGAGGTGAGGAGTTTCCTTGGTCTGGCTGGGTATTACAGACGCTTCATTCGGGACTTCTCGAAGATTGCCAGGCCATTGTCTCAGTTGACTCGGAAAGACCTGAAGTTCGCCTGGAACGAGAAGGCGGAGGCATCTTTTAAGGAGCTGAAAGACAAGTTGACGTCCGCTCCTGTGCTAGTATCGCCAGAGCAAGGGGTGAAATACACGGTATATACTGACGCGTCTCGCGTTGGTTTGGGTTGTGTTCTGATGCAGAAGGATAGGGTGATTTCGTATTCCTCGAGACAATTAAGGAAGCACGAGGAGAATTACCCTACACATGACCTGGAGTTGGCAGCTGTCATCTTTGCATTGAAGCTCTAGAGACATTACCTCTACGGAGAGGAGTTCGAGCTTTTCTGCGACCACAAGAGCCTTAAGTACATATTCACACAGCGAGACTTGAATATGAGACAACGCCGATGGATGGAGACCTTGAAGGACTTCAAGTTCGAGGTTTCCTACCATCCTGGCAAGGCGAACCTTGTGGCAGACGCGTTGAGCCGTAAGAAGGCGATTGCATTTGCGGCACCGCTGATGATAGCCGAGTGGGACATGATGGAGTTCGTACGGGACTTCGAGCAGAGACTCACTGTCGAGGAGCCATTTGAGTGTGTTGCGCACGTTCGGGTGCGGCCACTTATTGACGACATGATTGTTGAGGCCCAGGAGGGCGATATACGGCTGTCTGAGCTTCGAGAGCAGGCTAGCGACGCCGAGGACTCCGAGTGGAGAGTTGGTTCTGATGGGGGTTTACGATTCCGTGGCCGCCTATGTGTTCCTGATGTGGCTGACTTGAGACGCGAGCTTCTCGAGTCTGCCCATAACACGAAGCTTGCGATGCATCCTGGTAGCACGAAGATGTACCAGGATATGAGACGGACGTATTGGTGGGATAACATGAAGGCCCACATTGCTGAGTATGTGTCTCGATGTCTGACGTGCCAGCAGGTCAAGGCAGAACATCGCCGACCTCCTGGACTACTTCAGCCCATGCCCATAGCAGAGTGGAAGTGGGACTTCATCTCCATGGATTTCATATCAGGGCTGCCGAAGACGAGGAAGGGACACGATTCCATTTGGGTGATTGTGGACCGGTTGACCAAATCGGCCCATTTCCTCCCTATCAGAGTTACGAACTCTGCAGACGAGCTGGCTAGATTGTACATTAGAGAGATCGTCCGTCTGCACGGGGTTCCTTTGGAGATCGTGTCGGACAGAGACACGCAGTTCACATCTATCTTCTGGACTCGTATCCAGGAGGCGATGGTGTGAAGTTGATGTTCAGTACGGCGTTTCATCCTCGGACTGATGGGCAGACAGAGCGGGTGAATCAGATTCTAGAGGATATGTTGCGAGCATGTGTGTTGGACTTCAAGGACAGCTGGGATGACTGTCTTCCGTACGCAGAGTTCTCCTACAACAACAGCTTCCAGGCGACTATTGGCATGGCGCCATATGAGGCTCTATATGGTCGACCTTGTAGGGCACCGCACTGTTGGACAGAGGTTGGCGAGCGTAGTCTGGTTGGCCCGGAGTTGGTACAGACGACTACAGAGAAGGTCGACATTATCAGGCGTCGATTACTCACAGCGCAGAGCAGGCAGAAGAGTTACGCCGATACGAGGCGGCGACCGTTGGAGTTCGAGGTCGGGGATCATGTGTTCCTTAGAGTTTCCCCTATGAAGGGAGTCCTTCGGTTTGGGAAGAAGGGGAAGCTCACACCGAGGTTTATCGGTCCATTTCAGATACTGGATCGAGTGGGTGATGTGGCGTATCGTCTCGCTTTGCCCACACCACTTGCATCTGTACACAGCGTATTTCATGTATCTATGCTGAAGAAGTACGTTCCTGATCCTTCACATATCATCAGATGGGAGCAGGTACAGTTGAGTGAGGATGCTACGTACGAGCTGCGCCCGACGCGTATCCTGGATAGGAAGGAGCAGGTACTACGTAGCAAGGTCATCCCACTTGTGAAGGTACTTTGTACACATCATTCCGAGGAGGAAGCTACCTGGGAGACTGAGGCCGAGGTCAGGAAGAACTACCCTCAGATTCTCGAGGATTACGAAAAGGTATAAATTTCGAGGACGAAATTTTTTGTTTAAGGGGGGTAGATTGTAACGACCCGTAAATTTTCGTACGTTGGCTCGAGTACCACCTCGACCAGAAATCAATTAGGATTAAATCCTTTAGAAATTTAACAAAGTTAACTAAGTGCTAAACTCGGTTAGCCATGAAATCCGTTGGGATCACTTTAAATACGATCTGCAAGACCCAAAACTTGCAAAATAAGTGACTCTAGGTTACCCTAAAGTTTAGAACCAAACTCATTTCCCGGCTACTCTCGGGAATGAAACGAAACTTCGTATTAGGTCTAGATCGCACATCGGAAGTCCGATTAACACGAAGTTAAGGAACTAGGACCGCCTCACTGGGCTTGACAATCATCTCAAAAATCAGGTCCAGCCGATGTCCCACGGCCATTCGTTTCGATCCGGAGCGAGGGTGTGTGAAAAACACTATTCCCATTCCAAAATAAATATCAGGAATAGTGATCTGGCACCATTCACTTGCGTGTCAGTATTAAGCAACCTGACCGTCAGAATCAGACCAAATTACACCCTCGGATTAAGAAAAATTTTAGGAACATTTACATGTACTTGGAATTTCGGATTGTGGCCCACTGACCGTTGAACTGAAAGTGGTCCGCCACGTGCGATCTGGGAATCCGATCGAGTCGAAAACGTACTCCCATATAGATCCATGTGTGGTGAGCTTAAGTCTGGCGTTTGGCTCAAGGAGGGCCACCAGAACCTCTCTTTTGAGTTGAAAAAGTGACGAATATCCTATATTAGCAGTAACCCTTGAACCTGAGTCTATTTTGGGGAGGTTTTTGGCTATAAAAGGAGCTTAGAACAGCCCCTCTCACAGTCATACGAATTTGGGATAAAACCCTAGAGAGAGAGAGAGAGAAAAGAGAGAGAAAGCTTTGGATTTGTGGGACCAACTCCCTCCTGCTGCTTTCGATTGTCGCACGGCCTACACCGCTCCTTTCCAGGTATTTTTCCGGCGGTATCCACTCCGTTTGAAGGTGAGAAACCCTAACCCTAGGTCTGATTTGAAGCATATAGGTTGTAGGTTGTGTAAAGGCTAACCGATTTCACTCTTTAGCCTAGAAAACGTCCGTATACGGAAGCTCTACTACCCTTGCTGATTCGTTGTGATTCCAAGGGCAAAGGTGAGGACTTTAAGTGTATAGGTTACGTTTTTCAACGCTTTCAATGTCAGATAATGATAGATTCATGATCTGCATGCAATTGCACATGTACAAAGTGCTTTCCGTTTCCTGTTTCGATTAACGTTGTAGAATATGGAATTTCACATACTCTAGGTATACGTAGAAATACCGTATACGTATTTTTTTTTTGGAATAATGTTTGACATGTTTATTTAATGTATGATTATACAATACATGGATAAAATACTAATTTGGCGAAAGGAATCGCCGTAATATATGTTCGCTTGTAAACGCTATGTATGTTGAAATTGTGTATTCTAGAAATACCGCATATGTGTAAATTTTGGAAGTGTAATTGACATGATTATTTGTTGTATGAATATGGTAAACGCGGATAAAATAACCGCTTGGCGGAAGAATAGCCCTAATACGCATTTTGCTAACATACGTCATGTATGTTGGAATAGCGTACTCTAAGTGTTTGTGTAAATGCTTGTGTGTGTAAATGCTTGAGTGTTAGTGCCTTAGAGAGACGCTGATATGAGATTTCCGACTACCTTAAAGACATGTAGGATTCCCTCCATGTGGTGGTTCACTAAAACCACTCACTTGTGATGTGTATGTAATTGTATCTCTATCTGTTTAGTGCTTTACAACATGCTTCACAACATGCTTTACAACATGCCTTACTTCATGTTTTGTTTCATGCTTTATAACATGCCTGCTAACATGCTTGTATTACTTGTTTATCATGCTTTACTCCACCTGCTATTGGTGAGAACTGTTTGAGTTTGGGACTATGTCTATAGTCCAAACATTTGGTACCAGACTTGAGATTGTGGCTGAGATTCATGTCGCCACAAAGGATGCGTCTGGCGAACCCGAGTCGTGCTTCGGTTGGCGATAGTGGTTGGCCACACGGAGTGCTTTTGCGCTCCATATCGCCCAACTTGTGGTGCGCTCGAGCTAGTCAGGCTCGTCAAGTAAACCGATATGTGTATGTGTGTTCACCATGTTTGGTCGCTACTGCTTAAACCTAGGGTACCAAACTTACCAGTGGCGATCCCGTTAACCATGGTACCTCGATCCGCTAAGACGCATGAGCCGGGCATGGTGGTATGGGACACCGTGGTCGAGCTGTCGGCCTACGCTGGGGCCATGTGCCTCCCCGTAGTGACCATTGCGCAACCAAACTCGTGAGCCGAATACGGTGGTATGGGACACTGTATTCGAGCTGTTGATACTTACGGCGAGAGCCGAGTAGGTGAGACCTGTGCTCGTGCTGACGGGCGACGAGTCCTCCGTAGTATCTTCGAGTATACTCCAAGTGTCTGTGATTGGCGACGAGTCTTTCACAGCAACTAGAGTATGAGTTGAGCCGAGTACGGTGAGACCTGTACTCGAGCTGACGGCTAGTGATTGAGCCGAGTACGGTGAGACCTGTACTTGAGCTGACGGCCAGCAATCGAGTCGCATACGGTGAGATCTGTATCCGCGCTGACGGGTGACGAGCCCTTTGCGATGCTTTCACTACGCTTCTCAAACCATAATATCGTATGAGATTAGCTAGGATTGACGACCCTAAAATGGATCATGTTTGGGAATGATACAAGGGAGGTACCTTTGTTTCCCAATACTGCTGTTTGAAATGGACTAATAATAACTCGGTAATCATGATCATCATCACACCGCATGTGCTTAGTAGATGTGGCGCACTGAGGGAGTTAAGCATTCGCGAACGTAAGATGATGTCGCATGAGGGTGGTTTAGCAAGGGCATACAGCATCATGTCATTTCATTCTCGCACTTAATAAGAGTAGTTAGAATTGTTTGATTTGTACTGCTTTATCATTACTGCTTGATTGAATTGATAACATGTTAACCTATGCTTTATTGTTCCACTGAGTTAGCTACTCACTCCCACGTTACGGGACGGTGTTTGCAACACCCACCAGACTCTGTCGCAGGTGTAGATGGCGCCTCGGTTCAGGAGCCGGAGCCCGACTTCGATGAGGATCAGGAAGAGTTCTCCTTTATGCAGTACTCTGACGGCTTTGCTTAGGCCGGCTGCATCGCGGGTTTTCAGGGCTTCTCTTGGGAGTTGTATTTTGATTTTTGACTTAGAAACCATACATGTATATTGGTACTCAGTTAGTACTCATATTCTGGAGATCATAAAATTTTGTTACTTTACATACTTTGAATATAAAATTTCAGTCTTCCGCTTACCTTTATACAATTGAACTGGAGTATGAATTACTGTTTTGGTATAATCTTGTTCATGTTTATTGCTCTAACTCAGACAACATTTAACCATCATTGTGTATGTTGCATAAGTGATGCGTTGGAACTCGGGAGTTGAGTTCATACTCGACCCCCGAATTTCAGGGCGTTACAAATAAGGAGCTGGCTGATCTTGGGGTTTAACAACATTTTCTTGAACTGGAGAAGGAGCTTCTGTCACCTCCTCAGTCACTCTCTCTGTCACGCCCGAACCTGGAGATCAGACTCATAGGAATTCCAATCGTCGAATCCAGTGCTGACAGCCTCCGTAGTACCCCATTCTCGGGTCCCCGTCTATACGCCAGATACCGATCCTAGGATCCTAGGAGAATTTTCCAACGTACATTTTTCTTGTAAGAAGCATGACCACAAGTTTATCCAAATAAAAAAGGCAACATCATCATTACATATCCACTAATATAATCATTTGAATACAATGCTGAAAGGGAAATACATATATCAAAAATCAAAGGTCCAGAGGTCCGCTGCACGCTCCAATCTCAACGCTGCTGCAACCTAACGTCACCTGCACGCATCTATCCTGCATAAGCTTATAGAAAGCTTAGTGGGTGGTGAAAGTGTGTGCACAAGGTAATTGCCAAGTAAGCAATATTAGAGTAATTAGAGTAAGCGAAAATACTGACAAGTCTATAAACCATATAATATCAGAGTATGCAATACAGATCAGCTATGCAAATGAGGAGTCATAGAGAACCAAATATCATATGCTGAGGATACAATGCAATATGTAAATCCTGCTGAGTTTGTCTAGGCCATATAAGTGCAGAAACATAACAACCGAAAATGTCATATGCATGCGGATGTAATGCAATGTGCGATGCGAATGACCATGTAGGAGTGTGAAGTCGAGATGATAGTACGTAGTATCGCAGGCTACGAGGTCCACCATAAGGGACTTCTATCTAAACCAGTCTCATACCTAAATTTGGATAGTCAAACTCAATGTGGGAAACTCCTGATCTCAGGTTAGTCGCGCACCCCAACCGAAATCTTGGCCATTTGAAGGTACACGTAATAAATAGTTACGCACCACCAGCCCGAGTGGATAGTGAATGAATGAATGAGTATGCAACTCCTGTTCAATAAGTCCACATATCAGTACTGTTCATCTCTGGGATCATCACTGGGGTCTAATACACTCTACATGCAAATCGCCGCCTATTGACGCGCGACCATGCAAGTGGAAGAGACCTCACTATCCACCTGACCAAGAGTTAGCCAATATCTACCCAACACATCGATAGAGGACCCATTCACGAGCTGGTCAAACTCAGCCTAGCTATGCCCCTACACTCGGGCGGGTAAGGCCACACCCCCTTCCAACTGACCACGACATAGTGGGAGACGTGGCCTCCTGGTATTCGGCACTCGGGAGCTCGTGTTCTACTCAGTCTTGACGTTGGGGTGTCTCCTGGCCTCAGAGGTTTAGAGACTTTCACCCATGGACATCCAAAGTGCTCAGATGCTTTAACCAAACATTTTCGGTGTCCCATTTGGCCATCCACGACAAGCCTGTGGAGGTCACAGCTCTGATGTCGCCAGGGCGTACAGTAATCACAATCACACAATGCAAGATACATGAGTCATGTAGTCCAATCATGCATCAATCATGCACATACTATGCGCTCATGTGGGATAACTTCACCTATCAGGGAGTCTCATAAACCATCTATACTATGGCATATGCAAAGGTCAATCACATCTCACAATAAACATGCAGATGATGCGTATGGGCATGTATCACGATGCTATGCTGTCACATACTCATAATTGGTATCAATAACCGGCATCAACAATCGGCCTCGACAATGTGGACATTTAACCAACATTGCCCCCAAGGAATGACCCACATAGAGCCAAACATACAATGGGCCCACAGCCTCACACAAAGGCCTAATATACAACACAATGGGCCTTACTCAAGGGCCACATATACACAACAGGTGGGCCCTGCTCATGGGCCTCGAATACATGACATGTTGGCCCTACACATGAGTCTCAAATACATCAAATGGGTCATGCATCATGGGCCTAATACATATCACAATGGGCCTTGCCTATAGGCTACGAATACGTCACAATGGGCCTTGCCCAAGGGCCTCAAATACGTCACAATGGGCCTCAACTACGGGTCGCATAAACATTATATAGGTCTCAACAATTAGCCTTGGCAATCGAAATCGACCTCGACAATCGAAATCTGCCTCGACAATCGGAATTGACACTCGGAATCGGCCTCGATACTTTGCCTTGACAATCAGAATTGACCTTACAATTGGCATCGACAAATCGGAATCGGCCTCGACAATTGGAATCGGCCTTGATAGTCGGCCTCGACAATCGAAATCGGCCTCGACAAATCGGAAGTCGACCTCGATACTCGGCCTCGACAATCAAAATCGGCCTCGACAAATTGGAATCGGCCTCGACAAATCAGAATCGACCTATAAAATCGGCCTCGACAAATCGGAATCGGCCTCGATACTCAGCGTTAACAATAGAAATCGACCTATACAATTGGCCTCGACAAATCGGAATCGGCCTCGACAAATCAGAATCAGCCTCGACAATCGAAATCAGCCTCGACAAATCGGAATCAGCCTAGACAATCGGAATCGGCCTCGATACTCGTCCTCAGCAATCGGAATCGGCCTATACAATCGGCCTCGATACTCGGCCTCGACAATCGAAATTAGCCTATACAATTTGCCTCGACAAATCAAAATCGGCATCGATACTCGGCCTCGACAATCAGATTCGGCCTATACAATCGGCCTCGACAAATCGGAATAGGCCTCAACAATCGGATCGGCCTCGATAATCAGAATCAGCCACGATACTCACCCTCGACAATCGGAATCAGCCTATATAATCGACCTCGACAAATCGGAATCGGCCTTGATACTCGGCCTTGACAATCGGAATCAACTTATTTAATCGACCTCGAGAAATCTGAATCAACCTCGATACTTGACCTCGACAATCGGAATCGGCCTCGACAAATCGAATTGGCCTCGATACTCGGCCTTGACAATCGGAATCGGCCTATACAATCGACCTCGACAAATTGGAATCGACCTCGATACTCAGCCTCGATAATCGGAATCAGCCTATACAATCGGCCTCGACAAATTGGAATTGGTCTCGACAATCGCAATCGACCTCTACGCAAGGTGGGATCTATAGATGGACAGTCAATGATGGACCATGCAATATCAATGGGACCCAGTCATTTAGGGTAACTGTAATGACTCAAAATTTTTTGTACAAGGGATCGAGTACCACCTCGACCAGAAATCACTTAAGATTAAATCCTTTAGAAATTTGACAAAGTTAACTAAGTGCTAAACTAGATTAGCCATGAAATCCATTGGAATCCTTTTAAATATGATCTGCAAGACCCAAAACTTGTAGAATCATTGATGCTAGGTTACCCTAAAGTCTAGGATCAAACTCATTACTCGACTGCTCTCGGGAACGAATTGAAACTCTGTATCAGGTCTAGACCGCAGATCGGGAGTCCGAATAATACGAGGTTAAGGAATTAGGACCGCCTCGCTGGGCTTGACAACCATCTCGGAAATCATGTCCAGACAGTGTCCCACGGCTGTTCGCTCGAGTCCGGAGCGAGAGAGTGTGAAAACCCTAGATTTCTTTACAAAATAAATATCTTGAATAGTGATCTGTCACGTGTCACTTGCAAACATTTTATAAGCAACCAGACCGTCAGAATCTGACCCAAAGACACCCTCGGATCAGGGAAAATTTCACAGACATTTACATGTACTTGGAATTTCGGATCGAGACCCGCTGACCGTTGAACTGAAATTGGTCCGCCACGCGTGATCTGGAAATCCGACTGAAACGAAAACTTAACTTTACCTGGATCCATGGTCGGTGAGCTTAAGTCCGACTTTTGGCTCAAGGAGGCCCGCCAGAAGTCCTCCGTTGAGCTGAAACAATGTCATTTTGGCATAACATAAGTATACCTTGAACTTAAGTCTATTTCAGAGAGTTTTTAGGTTATATAAGGACCTTAGAGCACCCTCCCTCACAGCCATACGAATTTGGGAAAAACCCTAAGTAAGAAGAGAGAAAAAGAGAGAGAAAGCTAGAGAGTTGTGGGAGAATCTCCCTGCTACTGTTTCCAGTCACCACACGGGCTGCACCACCCCTTTCTTGTCGCTTTCCCGGTGATACCGACTTCGTTTTAAGGTAAGAAACCCTAACCCTAAATCTGTTTTGGGGTGTGAAGGTTATAGGTTACGAAATAGCTAACCGGTTTCACTCTTTAGGCTACAAAACTGCCGAATACGGAAGCCTGACCAACCTAGCTGATTCGTTGCAATTCTAAGGTGTAAGGTGAGGACTTTAGGTGTATAGGTTACAGTTTTCAACGCTTTCAATGTCAGATAATGATAGATTCATGATCTGTATGTGATTGCACATGTACAAAGTGCTTTCTGTTTTTTGTTTCGATTAAAGATGTAGAATATGGAATTTTATATACTCTAGGTATACGTAGAAATACCGTATATGTACAAATTTTGGAAATGTGTTTGTCATGATTATTTGTTGTATGAATATATGGTATACGGATAAAATACTTATTTGGCGAAAGGAATCGCCATAATACATGTTTGCTTATATACACTATGTATGTTGAAATTGTGTATTCTAGAAAATACCGTATACGTATAAATTTTAGAGATGTATTTGTCATGATTATTTGCTGTATGAATATGATATGCACGGATAAAATACTCTCTTGGCGAAAGGATAGCCCTAATGCATATTTTACTAACATACATCATGTATGTTGAAATAGTGTACTCTAAGTGTTTGTGAAAATGCTTGTGAGAGTAAGTGCTTAGATGTTAGTGCCTTAGGTAGGTGTTGAGATGGGGTTCTCAACTACCTTAGAGACATGTATGATTTCCTCTATGTGGTTGTTTACTCTAACTACTTACTTATGAAATATATGTGTTTGTGTCCCTATTTGTATAGTGCTCTATAATATGCTTTATAACATGCTTTGTAACATGTTTTATAACATGCTTTATGACATGCTTGTTAACATGCTTGAGTTGCTTTATTTATTATGCTTTACACCACATGCTATGAGTAAAGATTGATTGAGTTTGGGACTAAGTCTATAGTCCAGACATTCGGTACCAGACTTGAGATCGTGGCTGAGATTCATGTCGCCACGAAAGATGTGTTTGACGAACCCGAGTCGTACTTCAGTTGACGATAGTGGTTGGCCACACGAAGTGCTTCTGCACTTCATATCGTTCAACTTGTTGTGCGCTCGAGCTAGCCGAGCACGTCAAGTAAACCGTTATGTCTTATGTATGTTCACCATGTTTGGTCGCTACTGCTTGAACCTAGGGTACCAAACTTACCAGTGGAATCCCGTTAACCATGGTACCTCGATCCTCTAAGACTCATGAGCCGGACATGGTGGTATGGGACACCGTGGTCGAGCTGTCGGCCTACGCTAGGGCCACGTGCCTCCCCGTAGTGACCAGTGACCAACCAGACTCGTGAGCCGATTATGGTGGTATGGGACACTATATTCGAGCTGTCAGCCTACACTGATTGGTGACGAGCCCTATGTAGTGACCTCGAGCATACTTTGAATTTGCGGTGAGGCGACGAGTCTTGCTGCAGTATATAGAGTATGGACTAGGCCTGTATCTGTTTAGTGATGAACCGTTAAAAAGGTGATGGGGGAGTAGTGTAACCTTTGTGCGTAACTGTAACGACCCGTAAATTTTCGTACTATGGCTCGAGTACCACCTCGACCAGAAATCACTTAGGATTAAATCCTTTAGAAATTTAACAAAGTTAACTAAGTGCTAAACTAGATTAGCCATGAAATTCGATGGAATCACTTTAAATACGATCTGCAAGACCCAAAACTTGCAAAATCATTGACTCTAGGTTACCCTAAAGTCTAGGATCAAACTCATTACCCGACTGCTCTCGGGAATGAATTGAAACTCCGTATCAGGTGTAGACCGCACATCGGAAGTCCGATTAACACGAAGTTAAGGAACTAGGACCGCCTCACTGGGCTTGACAACCATCTCGAAAATCAAGTCCAGACGATGTCCCACGGCCATTCGCTCGAGTCCGGAGTGAGGGAGTGTGAAAACTTCTGTTTTCTTTACAAAATAAATATCTTGAATAGTGATCTGGCACCACTTGCTTACGGATCAGTATTAAGCAACCAGACCGTCAGAATCAGACCAAATTACACCCTCGGATCAGGAAAAATTTCAGGAACATTTACATGTACTTGGAATTTCGGATCGGGGCCCACTGACCGTTGAACTGAAACTGGTCCGCCACGCGTGATCTGGAATCCCGATTGAAACGAAAACTTAATAAAACGTAGATCTGGTGTCTGTGAGCTTAAGTCCAACGTTTGGCTCAGGGAGGGCCGCCAGAAACCCGCTTTTGAGCTGGAACAACGCCGATTTGCTTACAATGTAAGTATACCTTGAACATAAGTCTATTGTAACGACCTGAAAATTTCCGTACATTGGGTCGAGTACCACCTCGACCAGAAATCACGTAGGATTAAATCCCTTAGAAATTTAACAAAGTTAACTAAGTACTAAACTCGGCTAGCCATGAAATCCGTTGGGATCGCTTTAAATACGATCTGCAAGACCCAAAACTTGCAGAATTTGTGACTCTAGGTTACCCTAAAGTCTAAAGCCAAACTCATTACCCGGCTGCTCTCGGGAATGAAACGAAACTTCGTATTGGGTCTAGATCGCACATCGGGAGTCCGATTAACACGAAGCTAAGGAACCAGGACCGCCCCACTAGGCTTGACAATCATTTCAAAAATCAGATGTTTCCGATGTCCCACGGCCATTCTTTTCACTCCGGAGCGAGGGAGTGTGAAAAACACTATTCCCACCCAGATTAAAATATCTGGAATAGTGATCTGGCATCTTTCGGTTGCGCGTCAGTATTAAGCAACCTGACCGTCAGAATCAGACCAAATTACACCCTCGGATTAAGAAAAATTTTAGGAACATTTACATGTACTCAGAATTTCTGATCGTTGCCCACGGACCGTTGAACTGAAAGTGGTCCGCCACGTGCGATCTGAGAATCCGATCGCGCCGAAAACGTAATCCCATGTAGATCCGTAGATGGTGAGCTTAAGTCTGACGTTTGGCTCAAGGAGGGCCACCAGAACACCCCTTTTGAGCTTGGAAAGTGGCGAACTGCCTATATATGCAGCCACCCTTGAACCTGAGTCTATTTTGGACATGTTCTTGGCTATAAAAGGGGCTTAGAACAGCCCCTCTTACAGCCATACGAATTTGGGAGCAAACCCTTAGAGAGAAAGAGAGAAAAGAGAGAGAAAGTCTTGGAGATCGAAGCCGATCTTCCTCCTGCTGCTTCCACTCCTCCCACGACCTACACCGCCCTATTCCAGGGTTTTTCCCGGCGGTGTCCATCCCATTTGAAGGTAAGAAACCCTAACCCTAGGTCTGATTTGAGATTGGTTAGTGGTAGGTTATGCAAACACTAATCGGTTCCGCTCTTTAGGCTAGGAAACTCCCGTATACGGAAGCTCCAACACCCTTGCTGATTCGTTGGAATTCCAAGGGCTGAGGTGAGGAATTTAAGTGTATAAGTTACGGTTTTCAACGCTTTCAATGTCAGATAATGATAGATTCATGATCTGCATGTAAATGCACATGTACAAAGTGCTTTCCGTTCCCTGTTTCGATTAGCGATAAAGAATATGGAATTTTACATACTCTAGATATACGTAGAAATACCGTATACGTATTTTTGTTGGGAAAATGTTTGACATGTTTATTTAATGTTTGATTATATCATGTGTAGATAAAATGCTAGTTTGGCGAAAGGGATCGCAAAAATACATGTTCATGTGTCAATGTCATATATGTTGAAATTGCGTATTCCAGAAATTCCGCATACGTGCGGATTTTGGAAATGTAATTGTAATGATTATTTGTTGTATGATTATGTTATACACGGGAAAAATACTCTCGTGGCGAAGGGACAGCCCTAACCCGAATTTGGCTAACATACGTCATGTATGTTGGAATAGTGTATTCTAAATGTTGTTGTAAATGCTTGTATATGTACATGTGTATGTACTAGTGCCTTAGATAGGCGCTGATATGGGATTTCCGACTCCCTTAGAGACATGTAGGGTCCCCTCCATGCGGTGGTTCACCGCAACCTCTCACTTGTAATGCGCACACAACTGTATCCCTATGGGGATAGTGTTTTATCACATGCCTTACAACATGCTTTACAACATGCTTTGCAACATGCTTGACTTCATGTTTTACTTCATGCTTTATAACATGCCTACTAACATGCTTGTATTGCTTGTTTATCATGCTTTACTTCACATGCTAACGATGAAAACTGTTTGGGTTTGGGACTATGTATATAGTCCAAACATTCGGTACCAGACTTGTGATTGTGGCTGAGATTCATGTCACCACAAAGGACGTGTCCGGCGAACCCGAGTCGTACTTCGGTTGGCGATAGTGGTTGGCCACGCGGAGTGCTTTTGCGCTCCATATCGCTCAACTTGTGGTGCGCTCGAGCTAGTCAGGCTCGCCAACTAAACCGAAATGTACTTATGTGTTCACCCTGTTTGGTCGCTACTGCTTGAACCTAGGGTACCAAACTTACCAGTGGCGATCCCCGTTAAACCATGGTACCTAGATCCGCTACGTCGCATGAGCCGGGCATGGTGGTATGGGACACCGTGGTCGAGCTGTCGGCCTACGCTGGGGCATTGTGCCTCCCCGTATGACCATTGCGCAACCAACTCGTGAGCCGAATACGGTGGTATGGGACACTGTATTCGAGCTGTCGATACTTCGGCGAGAGCCGAGTACGGTGAGATCTGTGCTCGTGCTGACGGGCGACGAGTCCTCCGTGGTATCATCGAGTACACTCCAAGGGTCTGTGATTGGCCACGAGTCTTTCACAGCAATTAGAGTGTGAGTTGAGCCGAGTACGGTGAGACCTGTACTTGAGCTGACGGCTAGTGATTGAGCCGAGTATGGTGAGACCTGTATTCGAGCTGACGGCCAGCAATTAAGCCGCATACGGTGAGATCTGTATCCGTGCTGACGGGTGACGAGCCCTTTGCGATGCCTTCACTAAGCTTCTCAAACTATAATATCGTATGAGAATAACTAGGATTGACGACCCTAGAATGGATCATGTTGGGAATGATACAAGGGAGGTACCTTAGTTTTCCAATACTGCTGATTGAAATGGATTAATAAAAACTTGGTAATCATGAGCATCATCGCACCGCATGTGCTTTGTAGATGTGGCGCACTGAGGGAGTAAGCATTCGCGAACGTAAGATGATGTCGCTTGAGGGTGGTTTGGCAAGGGCATACAGCATCATGTCATATCATTTTGCACTTAACAAGAGTAGTTAGAAATGCTTGATTTATACTGCTTTATCATTACTGCTTGATTGATTTGATAACATGTTAACTTATGCTTTATTGTTCCACTGAGTTAGCTACTCACTCCCACGTTACGGGACGGTGTTGTACACACCAACCAGACTCTGTCGCAGGTATAGAGGGCGCCTTGGTTCAGGAGCCAGAGCCCGACGTTGATGAGGACCAGGAGGAGTTCTCCTTCATGCAGTACTCTGACGGCTTCGCTTAGGCCGGCTGCATCGCGGGATTCTCAGGGCCTCTTTTGAGGATTGTATTTTGGGTTTTGACTTTAAAACAATACATGTATATTGGTGCTCAGCTAGTACTCATACTCTGGAGTTCAGAAAATTTTGTTACTTTACATACTTGAATATAAAATTTCAGTCTTCCACTTGCTTTTATATACAGTTGAACTGGAGTATGAACTACTGTTTTGGTTTAATCTCATTCATGTTTATTGCGCTAACTCAGACAACATTTAACCGGCATTGTGTATGTTGCATAAGTGATGCGTTGGAACTCGGGAGTTGAGTTCATACTCGACCCCCGAATTTCAGGGTGTTACATCTATTCCGGAGAGTTTTTAGGCTATATAAGGGCCTTAGAATAGCCCCTCTCACAGCCATACGAATTTGGGATAAAAGCCTAAGGAGAGAGGAAAAAGAGAGAGAAAGCTTAAGAGTTGTGGGAGAATCTTCCTCCTACTGCACCACCACACGGGCTGCACCACCTCTTCCTTGACACTTTCCCGGCGATACAGACTCCGTTTTAAGGTGAGAAACCCTAACCCTAGATCTGTTTGGGTGAGTGAAGGTTATAGGTTATGAAATAACTAACCGGTTTCACTCTTTAGGTGATAAAACTGCCGAATACGGAAGCCCTTCAAACCTTGCTGATTTGTTGTGATTCCAAGGTGCAAGGTGAGGACTTTAGGTGTATAGGTTACGGTTTTCAACGCTTTCAATGTCAGATAATGATAGATTCATGATCTGCATGTAATTGTACATGTACAAAGTGCTTTCCGTTTCATGTTTCGATTAAAGATGCAAAATATGGAATTTTACATACTCTAGGTATACGCAGAAATACCGTATATGTACACATTTTGGAAATGTGTTTGCCATGATTAATTATTGTATGATTATATAGTATATGGATAAAATACCTGTTTGGCGAAAGGAATCGCCGTAATACATGTTTCCTTGTATACACTATGTATGTTGAAATTGTGTATTCTAGAAAATACCGCATACGTATAAATTTTGGAGATGTAATTGTCATGATTATTTGTTGTGTGAATATGATATATACGTATAAAATACTAGTTTGGAAAAAGGACAGCCCTAATACATATTTCTCTAACATACGTCATGTATGTTGAAATAGTGCACTCTAAGTGTTTGTGAAATTGCTTGTGGGTGTAAGTGCTTAGATGTTAGTGCCTTAGGTAGGTGTTGAGATGGGGTTCTCAACTACCTTAGAGTCACGTATGATACCCTCCATGTGGTTGTTTACTCTACCCACTCACTTATGAGATATATGTATTTATATCCCTATTTGTATAATGCTCTATAACATGCTTTTTAACATGCTTTGTAACTTGTTTCATAACATGCTTTATAATATGCTTTATGACATGCTTGCTAGTGTGCTTGAATTACTTTGTTTATCATGCTTTACTTCACATGTTATGGTTGAGAATTGATTGAGCTTGGGACTATGTCCATAGTCCAGACATCCGGTACCAGACTTGAAGTCGTGGTTGAGATTCATCTCGCCACACATGATGTGTTTGGCGAACCCGTGTCGTACTTCGGTTGGCGACAGTGGTTGGCCACACGAAGTGCTTCTGCGCTTCATATCGCTCAACTTGTGGTGAGCTCGAGCTAGCCGAGCACGTCAAGTTACCCGTGTGTCTTATGTATGTTCACCATATTTGGTCGCTAATGCTTGAACCTAGGGTACCAAACTTACCAGTGAGAATCCCGTTAACCATGGTACCTCAATCCGCTAGGACTCATGAGTCGGGCATGGTGGTATGGGACACCGTGGTCGAGCTGTCGGCCTACGCTTGGGACACGTGCCTCCCCGTAGTGACCAATAAGCAACCAAACTCGTGAGCCGATTATGGTGATATAGGACACTATATTCGCGCTGTTGGCCTACATTGATAAGGTGATAGGGGAACGGTGCAACCTTTGTGCGTAGCAGCCCTGACAGCCCTTTGTAGTGACCTCGAGCATATTCTGAAATCGCAGTGCGCCTTAAGGTTTGCCGCGGTATATAGAGTATGAACTAGGCCTGTTTCTGTATTGTGATGAATCATTTAAGGGGTGATGGGGGAGTGGTGCAACCTTTGTGTGTAACAGCCCTGACAGCCTCTGCAGTGACCTAGAAAACACACCATCGTCTGATATTAACTAGGACTGATGACCCTAGAATGGATCATGTTTGGGAATGATACAAGGGAGGTACCTTAGTTTCCCAATCCTGCTGTTTGAAATGGACTAATTAAAAACTCGGTAATCATGCTCATCATGCATTGCATGTGCCTGGAAGATGTGGAGCACTGAGGGATGAAAGCATGCCGTGATCGTGAGATGGTGTCGCATGAGGGAGTATGTCAGTGAGGGCATCCATCATACCTGCATCCATACTTGCATTAATAAGAGTAGCTAGGAGTGTTTGATTTTACTGCTTTATCATTACTGCTTGACTGTATGGATAACATGTTAACCTATGCTTTATTGTTCCACCGAGTTAGCTACTCACTCCCACGTTACGGGACGGTGTTGCGCACACCAACCAGACTCTGTCTTAGGTTTAGACGAGTCGACGACTCTGGAGGCGGAGCCAGATTATGACGAAGATCAGGAGGAGTTATCTTATATGCAATACTATGGCGGCTTCGACTAGGCTGCCGCACTGACGGGATTTGCAGGGATCACTCCTTAGATTATTTTTGACATTTTGTTCGTAAACAAACATATGTATATGGTAACTCAGATAGATTCATACTCTGGAGAACAAAAATGATTTTTGTTTCTTTACATACATGTATATGTAGTTCAGTCTTTCGCTTGCCTTCATATAAAGGATCTGGAGTATGAATTACTATTTTTTTAGTATAATCTCACCCATGTTCATTGTTCTAACACAGACAACATTTAATTAGCATTATTGTGTTGCATAAGTGATGCGTTGAGTTATACTCGACCCCCGATTTTCAGGGCGTTACAGTAACAGCCCTGACAGCCTTTGTAGTGACCTAGAAAACGCACCATCGTCTGAGATTAACTAGGACTGACGACCCTAGAATGGATCATGTTTGGGAATGATACAAGGGAGGTACCTTAGTTTCCTAATACTGCTGCTTGAAATGGACTAATAATTACTCAGTAATCATGCTCATCATCGCACTGCATGTGCCTAGTAGATGTGGAGCACTGAGTGATGAACGCATTCGCGAACGTAAGACGGTGTCGCATGAGGGTGGTTTGGTAAGGGCATTCATCATGTCATTTCATACTTGCATTTAATAAGACTAGTTAGGGTTGTTTCCTTGTACTGCTTTATCATTACTGCTTGACTGAATTGATAACATGTTAACATATGCTTTATTATTCCATTGAGTTAGCTACTCACTCCCACGTTACGGGACGGTGTTGTACACACCAACTAGACTCTGTCACAGGTATAGATGGCGCATCGATTCAGGAGGCGGAGCCTAACTACGATGAGGACCAGGACGAGTTCTCATACATGTAGTACTCTGACGGCTTTGCTTAGGCCGACTGCATCGCGGGAATTTCAGGACTCATCTTTTAGTTGTATTTTGACTTTTTGACTCAAAACAGTACATGTATTTGGGTACTCAGTTAGTGTTCATACTCTGGAGTTCGTGATGGTTTGTTTCCTCACATACCTTTTATATACAATTTCAGTCTTCCGCTTGCCTTTATACAATTGATCTGGAGTATGAATTACTGTTTTGGTATAATCTCACTCATGTTTATTGCTCTAACTCAGACAACATTTAACCATCATTATCTATGTTGCATAAGTGATGCGTTGGAACTCGGGAGTTGAGTTCATACTCGACCCCCGAATTTCAGGGCGCTACAGTAACCCACTAGAGAATGATAAGAATGGGCCTAACCAAGACTAAGGGAAGGTCACAATGTGGACGTTTAACCATCATTGCCCATCAATGTGACATTCAACCAACATTGCTCCTAAGGAGTGGCCCTCATGGGGCTAAACATATAGTGGGCCCAAGTCCTCACACAAGGGCCTAATATACATCACCATGGGCCATAATTACATCACATCGGGCTACTCCCATGGGCCTTAAATACATAACAGGTGGACCCTGTACATGGGCCATTAATACATCTCAATAGGCCATGGCCCATGAGCCTCATTACATCACAATGGGCCTCAACCCATGGGCTTCAAATACACAATAAGTGGGCCCTACACATACCCAGCATGGGCTAGCTGGATATCCCATTGACAGACAGCCTAGATTATACACACCATAGTGGACCCACTACCACTGGATGGCATGGATGAAACACATCCCGGTGGGCTTACTACTGCCGACAATGTGGATAAAACATATCACAATGGGCGTGCTACCGCCGGGCAGCGAATACAACACATACATCGAGGTAGGCCCCATGATTTGGACGGGCTAGGTGAAACACTTACATTAATGTAAGACCCGTATCCTAGACCGTACCGTTCCGTAGGTTCCCGCGGTCTTTCCGGTCCAATTTTGGCAACCTTCTAACCTTAACCGGCATTGCGCGTGACCCTGATTCACACGCTGTCAACCCGAGTCGACTCAACCCGAGACTTGTACCCTTGTGACTGCACTGTCGCCGCGGTTCCGATGTCGCGACTCGAGCGCCGATCCGATTCTCTGGTTAAGAGATGAGGGTCAGCGTTCGGTGCAAGGAAAATGCCGCGTGTACGAATCCCGAGAGAATCTCAATGAGATGTCACATCAATCACCCATTAATCAATCCCATCAATCCATCACTTCTCACCCTTTCCCAAGCAACCCCATAGTCAAAAAGTTCTTACACCACTCATACCCCTCTTACAACATTTACCACAAAAGTCAAAAAGTGGCTCTTACACCCATCACCACCACATCAAACATCACCCATCTCTCTCTCCCTTTACAACCCTCTCTCTCCTTCATTTTCTAAGCACAATCCCAAGCAAAAGAAATTCCCATACGTCCAAGCTCTCCCACTCCAAGAGAGATACAAGTGTGGCCCACCTTTCCTAGCCTTTCATCACCCATCTCAACCATCCAAACCCCATCTCCTCCGTTGGAATCGAAGCTAAGGAGCAAAGGAAGCCTAAGGAGCAAGAAGGAATGGTGGGTGATTTTTAGAGTTGTATTTTTATCCATTTATTTGATTTAAGGGCCACATGTAGTGGGACCCACCTTAATGTAATTTTTGTATCAAAGAGGGACCCATAGTGGCGGGGCCCCTCCATCTTTGCCGGTGATTTCCTCCTTCTTTCTCTCTCTTTCCATGATCATGGCCCACCTATAGTGTATGTATTTCATCCATGCTACCTACCGGTGGACCCCATCTATGTGGGACACACCATGATATTTTTATGTCATCCCAACCATCCATTGGGGGCCCACCTTGAGGTGGCTAATGGTGGGGGTGGCCACCTATGAAGTGTGATTTAACGTGGGCCCACCCAGCCCCATGGCTCCAGTGGTAGACGAGTGAAAGATGCCTCGTTTCAACACAGAGATCTTGGCACCGATTCCCTGTGAAGGTGGCTAAACAATGAGGTGTACTGACATGGGTGTGTGTACTGACGTGGGTGTGCTAATTGGGGGTATGCTAGCATGGAGTGTGTACTGACATTCGTGTGTGCTGACATGAGGGTGGAGTGACGGTGGGGTCCATGAGATCCTATCCACATCATCCATCCATGATGGTGGGCCACACCATGTCGTATGTGTTATATCCAAATCGTCCACCGTCCTGGACAGTGGACCATGTCTGTGTGGGGCCCACTTCCACACCAAGATTCATAGCTCAACTGTAAGACTGAGTGGAGATACCTCGTTTCAACGATGGGCCCTAGCTCATGTGGTAGACTGTGTGAAAGATACCTCATTTCAACACTATGGTCTTGGCATCGATCCTCCAGCTGGGTGACTGACAGTGGAGTGTACTGACGGTGGGTCCGTGGGACCCACCCCATTCACACCGTCCATCCATATGTGGGCCACACCGTGGTGCGTGTGAGGTCTCCACCGTCCCTGGACGGTGGGACCCACCCCACGTGTGGGGGCCTCCCTTGATGTATCCGCACGTCCAGGACCGTCCTGGCCTGGACATTGCACATTATTTAATATAATATATTATATTATACTAATATACTATATAATATATTATAATATTACATAATGTTTGAGGAGGGTGGGTATACGTGGGACCCACCTCTGCTTTGTTGCAGAGATGTTAAAGGAAAAGAAAAAGAAAAAGTAAGAGAAAAACAAAGGGGCAGCACGTGCTGCTCTCTCTCTGACTCTCTCTCTAGTTCTCTCTCTCTAGTTTTCTCTCTCTCTGTCTCTCTCTATCTCTCTCTCTCTTAATCATCCTAACAGGTCCCACGTGATGTACTTGTACATCCAAGTGGTTCTGATTGATGGTGGGACCCACTCCAGATGCAGGTGATTCATCCATGTGGTGTGGGCCCAATGATGTATGTGCTCTATCGACACCGTCCACTATTTGAATGGTGGGGCCATCATGATGCAAGTGTTGTATCCATGCCATCCAACCGTTTGTGAGATCACTTTACAGCATGGGAAGATAGTGGTGAATCATATCTAAAGTTCAAATGGACCCCACCACTTAAATAAGTAGACCGTGTCATCCACCGTTCAAACTCCTAAGGGCCACGGTAATGTCTATTGTTTACATTTCATCTATTTCTATGTTAACTTGTGAATAGGTCAGATCTTAAAAATATATGAAGGTGGGCCTGATTTGATATACCTGAGGCCCATTTTACTCGGCCCATTTGACTTGGCCCGATTGTTTCGGCCCATTCGACCCGGCCCTTTTGATCGGCCCATATGTTTAGGCCCATCTTGATGTAGTTATGGCCCATTCGTTGAGGCCCACCTTGATATATATGAAGCCCATGTTAGGAGGCCCAATTAATGTAACTAAGGCCTATGGGTCTAGGCCCAATTGGATGTACACAAGCCCATTAAGATGTATGACCCTACCATGGTTTGTGTAATGATGTTATGACAGCCATGCCTTGGGAGGAATGTTGGTTTGACGTCCACATTGAAGAATAATGTTGGTTAAATGTTTGCATTATGACTCTCCCTAAGGCCCATTGTTAGGCCCATACTTGTAGGCCGTCTAGGCCCATCTTCATTATAAACAACATCCATTACCATAGAACATGTTTAGTATAGTCCCATGATTCCTGATCATACACATCATATGTATGCTTGATATGAGAAGTGACTGATCATAGCATATGCCTTCGGGCAGATTGTTTAGGGGCTCCCGGTTAGGTGGTGTTGCCCCACATGAGCGCATGAGACACACAGGATTGCTGCATGACTGGGTAGTGTGATTCATGCATTCGCATAGTGTGATATGGTTACTGTACGCCCTAGCGACATCAGGGTCGTAGCCGCCACAGGCATATCGTGGTTGACAGGATTGGATACCGAAAATCTTATTCTACATGGGGTGTTATAGATATCCCTGGGTGAAAGTCCCTAAACCCTTATGGTACCAAGAGGTTACTCCAACGTCTAGACCGAGTGGGTGCATGAGCGCCGAGGGCCGATTACCAGGAGGCCACGCTTTTCACTGTGTCATGGTCGGTTGGAAGGGGGTACGGCCTTACCTGCCCGAGAGGAGGGGGCAATGCTAGGCTGAGTTTGGCTAGTTCGAGGAATGGGTCCACTATCGACGAGCCGAGCCCGATATTGGCAGGCGGATAGTGAGGTCTCTTCCACTTACCTTATTGCGCGCGATGGGGCGGCAATCTGGTTTAGAGTGTACTAGACCCTGGTGATATCCCAGATTTGAGCTGTATTGATATGTGGACTTAGATGAGGATTTGTATGCTTGAGTTGCATTTCGCATCGCATGGCCTTAGTATGGCCGACATCATTCATGTCTTGCATCGTATAGCCTTGGTACGGCTAGTGGTATTCATGGATTCATCAGCATGTTCCGCATTACTCTGATACTGCATGTTGCATTACTACCTTGTGCACACACTTTCACCACCCTCTAAGCTTTCTATAAGCTTATGCACGACCGTTGCGTGCAGGTGACGTTGGGACGCAGCAATGCTGAGGTCGGAGCGCATAGCAGATCATTTTAGAGCTTTTTGTCTATCATCATTATATTTCCCTTTATGTTCATTGTACTTGTAAAGTTTTTGATCATAGTGGAAATGTGGAGTTTTTGGTTGTTATTTGTGGGTTATGCCTTTAGTTATGCTTATTACGAATTAAACTGATGTTGAAAATCCTCTTTGTAGCATCCCAGGATCGGAACCTGGCGTATGGTGCTGGGAGCCGAGAATGGGGTTCTACGGAGGCTGTCGGCGCCGGATTTGGCGATCGAGAATTTTATGAGCCCGGTTTCCGAGTTTGGGGCGTGACAATTAAGGTGGGGTCCACATCCAGCGCTATACGACAGGGATAAAACACATCCATCAAGGTGGTCCTACATCCAGCTGGACAGGACGGCGTGGGGACCACACGTACAGGTGGGTTCCACCGTCTAGAAATTCTGAACGGTGTGGATATAACAAATACATTTAAGTGGGCCCACGAAACTTGCTGCCATACAAACAGCAGCTACATGGCTGCTTGATCCCCACCGTCCAGATGGACGGTTGGGATATAACATGTATCTCATGATGGGCGCATGGAACTTTGCTGACATCAGTCAGTAGTGGGACCCACCGTCTCAACTCCAACGGACGGTGTGGATCCAAAATACATACTTTCAAGGTGGACCTCACCCACTGCCAGGGAAAAATGAATGGATGGTGAGAATATACACCATCCAAGTACGGACGGTGCTTATATAGCACGTGTGGCCCTATAGGATTGCTGACGTTAGCCCAGCAGCCACCTGCTGCTGGATGAACGGTATGGATAAACACATACATCAGGACAGGGCCCCTGTTACAGCCCATATTTTTTCCAACCTGGGATTAGACGTCCTTAGGCAATGGGTCGCTCCTAACACCTTATTAACTTGTGAGAACTGAATCCCACAGTCTAAAATCGCTCCTTGACCCATTTCCTTCACAAATCCACCCTTCACCACCTTGTTCTTTTAATTTTTCTAAGTACTTTCACCCTAGACGCTATCTTAAACTAGCTAAGTAGTATAACTTGGATCACTTTATATACAAACTACAAAGGCCCAGGTACCACCTCAGACGAAAATTACTCAGGACTAAATCCTTTAGAAATTAGGCAAGAATTAGCCAGTGTGAAACTAGAATACCCGTGAAATTAGTACCAATCACTTTAAATACGATCTGCAAGACCTAAAACTTTTAGAATCATTGGAGCTAGGGTACCCTAAAATCTAGGATCAATCTCATTAGCCAGCTGCTCTCGGGAGCATCTCGAAACTCCGTATCGGATCTGGACCGCACGTCGTAAGTCTGATTAACATGAAGTTAAGGAATTAGGACCGCCTTGCTGGGCTTGACAACCATCTCGGAAATCAAATTCAGATAGTGTCCCAGTGTAATTCGCTTGAGTCCGGAGCGAGGAGTGTGAAAACACTTGATTTTCTTTACAAATAAATATCTCAAATAGTAATCTAGCACCTCTCACTTGCGGATCAGTTTTAAGCAACCAGACCGTCAGAATCAGACCAAATTACACCCTCGGATCAGGAGAAATTTCATACACATAGCCATGTACTCGGAATCTCCGATCGAGATCCGTTTACCATTGAACTGAAACTGGTCTGCCACGCGTGATCTGAGAACCCTACTGGAACGAAAACTTAATAGTACGTAGATCCATTGTTAGTGAGCTTAAGTCCGACCTTTGGCTCAAGGAGGCCCGCCAGAAGTCCTCCGTTGAGCTGGAACAGGTCCGCTTTGGTTATAACCTAAGTATACTTTGACGTGGAGTCTATTTTAGTGAGTTTTAGGCTATATAAGGACCTTAAACCCTCTCTCATTGCAGCCATACAAATTTGAGAGAAACCCTAGAGGGAGAAGAGAGAAAGTGTGAGAGATGTGGGAGAATCTCCCTGCCGCTACACGAGCTCCACCACTCCATTCTAATCGTTTTCCCAGCGATTCTAGCTCTGTTTCTAGGTAAGAAACCCTAACCCTAATCTGTTTTGGGGTTTTGATAGTTGTAGGTTATGAAATAACTAACCTAAAGCATCCTATAGGTTACCAATCTACCAAATACTAATGCTTAGCAAACCTATCGACTTCGTTACGATTCTACGACAAAAGGTGCGGACTTTAGGTGTACAGGTTATGGTTTTCAACGCTTTCAATGTCAGATAATGATAGATTCATGATCTGCATGCAATTGCACATGTACAAAGTGCTGTCTGTTTTTTGTTTCGATTAAAGATGAAGAATATGGAATTTTACATACTCTAGGTATCTGTAGAAAGTACCGTATATGTATAAATTTTGAAAATGTGTTTGCCATGATTATTTGTTGTATTAATATATTATATATGGGTAAAATACTTGTTTGGCGAAAGGGTTCGGTCTAATACATGTTTTTGCTAATATACACTATGTATGTTAAAATAGTGTATTCTAAGTGTTTGTGAAAATGACCGAATAAATGAGTATAGAATTCTCATTCGTGCTCGTCATGACTAATTGTCATGGATTTATGATTGTTGTATTGGCGATACCCCTTTGACGAAAGGATTTGCCCTAAATCACACCACGGCCAATATACACTACTTATATTAAAATGTGTGGCCCAAGTGTTTGTGGAAATGACTGAATGAATATGGAACTTGGATTCCTACATGCCATGACTATCCATCGTGGGTGTATGCGTGTTATGATTGGGGTAACTCCCTAGTGAAAGGATTTGGCCTAATACCTATGTGATCAACATATGTCATGTATGTTGATGTATGTAGTCTAAAGTGTTTGTTGAAATGTCTGAATGAGTAGTAGTTAGTAAATTGTAGTGTATAAGGGTGTTGAGATATGATTCTCAACTCCTTTAACTATGAGTATGATTTCCTTGAATAGCTGTGTGATTAGGAATTGAATATGTACAAACTCATGCTTGTGTTGTGCTTCATAACATGCTCAACTGATTGTATGATTTTATCTATATAATGCATATGTTTAAATTCATGTTTACGTTGTATGATCCGTCATAGGTGATGGGGGAGTGGAGCAACGAGTGCGTGCAACAGCCCTGGCAGCCCTAAACGGATAATATCAGATTTTGGTTACATGATTTGAATCTTGATTCATTACTGCTTTAATTATCTGCAATTGAATGTGATTAGGGCTATGATTATAGTCCAGGCAATCAGTAACGAGATTGAATTCGTGGCTAAGATTCATTTGTCACGTGTGATGTGTTCGACGAACCCGAGTCGTACTTCGGTTGGCGATAGTGGTTGGCCACACGAAGTGCTTATGCGCTTCATATCGTTCAACTTGTGGTGCGCTCGAGCTAGCCGAGCTCTTCAAGTAACCCGATCTGTCTAACGTATGTTCACCATGTTTGGACGCTACTGCTTGAACCTAGGGTACCAAACTTACCAGTGAAATCCCGTTAACCATGGTACCTCGATCCGCTAAGACTCATGAGCCGGGCATGGTGATATGGGACACCGTGGTCGAGCTGTCGGCCTACGCTGGGGCCACGTGCCTCCCCGTAGTGACCAGTGAGCAACCAGACTCGTGAGCCGATTATGGTGGTATGGGACACTATATTCGTGCTGACGGCCTACATTGATAAGGTGATGAGGGAGTGGTGTAACCTTTGTGCGTAATAGCCCTGACAGCCCTTTGTAGTGACCTCGAGCATACTCTGAATTTGTGGTGAGGCGACGAGTGTTGCCGCAGTGTATAGAGTATGAACTAGGCCTGTATCTGTATAGTGATGAACCGTTTAAAAGGTGATGGGGGAGTGGTGTAACCGTTGTGCATAACAGCCCTAACAGCCTTTGTAGTGACCTAGAATCACACCATCGTATGAGATTAACTAGGATTGACGACCCTAGAATGGATCATGTTTGGGAATGATACAAGGGAGGTATCCTAGTTTCCCAATACTGCTGTTTGAAATGGACTAATAATTACTCAGTAATCATGCTCATCATCGCATTGCATGTGCCTGGTAGATGTGGATCACTGAGGGATGAACGCATTCACGAATGTAAGATGGTGTCGAATGAGGGTGGTTTGGTAAGGGCATACATCATGTCATTTCATACTTGCATTAAATAAGAGTTGTTAGAATTGTTTGATTGTACTGCTTTATCATTACTGCTTGACTGATTTGATAACATGTTAACCTATGCTTTATTGTTCCACTGAGTTGGCCACTCATTCCCACGTTATGGGACGGTGTTTTAAAATACCCACCAGACCCTGTATCAGATGCAGGTATCACTAGAGCACAGGAGACTGAGCTCGACTTCTATGACGATCAGGAGGAGTTCTCCTACATGCAGTTCGCTGGAGGCTTCGCAGAGGCTGTCCAGTGCTACGGGGCTATAGGGTTGATAATTTCAGTTGTACTATTTTGATATTTTGATTCAGAACCAACATGTATATATACGGTGACTTAGTTAGTGTTCATACTCTAGAGATCGAGAATGTTTTGTTTTATATATATCTATATACACCTTTCAGTCTTCCGCTTACGTTTTATACATGGATCTGGAGTATGAATTACTGTTTTGGTGGAATCTCACTCATGTTTATTGTACTAACACAGACAACATTTAATCATCATTATCTATGTTGCATAAGTGATGTTCTGGAACTCGAGAGTTGAGTTACTACTCGACCCTCGATTTTTTTCGGGATGTTACAGCCCCACCAGGAAAATCGATGGACGGTCAGGATGTGAAATGGAGGGGCAGTTTGGATATAGTACATACATCACTGGGGCTCATAGATGGACGACTGGATGAAACGCATGCAGCATGGGGTCCATGCACCGTATTTGGACGGAGTGAATAAATCACTCACATCACGGTGGATCCCACCATACTTACTGGATGGTGAGGATTTCACACGTGCAAGAGGTAGGCCCCATGAATGGACGGCCCAGGTGAACACGTACCTCAGGACGGGACCCACCGTCCAAACGGATTAGACGGTGAGGATGGGACCCACGTAGTACGGTAGCGCCCCACCGTCCATGGTCTAGACGGTGTGGAAAAACACATGCGTTAAGGTGGTGCCAGCACATGGTGGCCCGCTTGACCAAGCTGATATTTATTTCTTCGTCCAGGCCCGTCCATGAGGGACGGCCAGGATGTACAGCGTGTCAAGATGGTGGTCCCATGTAGGTGGCCCACCCTGCATGGGATCAAAGCTGATATTTGTATTATGCCTACGTCCAGCAGCACCTGCCGCTGGATGGTGTACATACAACACATAAATGGTGGGGTCCCTGTAAGTGGATGTCATGAATGAAATACATACATCATAGTGGGGTCCACGTGGTGGTTTGGATGTACTGTACACATCAGGTGGGCCCCACACCATTATTATATTAAAGAAAAGGAGAGAGAGATAGACGGTATAGTTGAGGGACCCCGCCACTATGGGCCCCTCTTAGGTCATAACACATACATCAAGATGGGTCCCACCACAAGTGGGCCCTCAAATCATCAAATCATACAAATCAAACCTTAGGAAACACACACCATTCTTGCTTCTTCTTGGGGTCCTCCTCATCTTAACTCTAATGGGACTTGATTCAACAGTTCAGATCGATTATGGAAGGTGGGATCGGGTGGTAGGAAGTGGACCACACTAGCTTCTCCATGGGAGGCTCTCTTGCTTGGACGTTCTTGCTTGGAGAATGAGAGAGGGAGGGAATGAGAGAGAAAGAGAGAGGTGATGGGAGAGAGGGATGGTGGAGTGACATGAGAGGTAAGGTGCTTGTTGAATTTATGGTACTTGTGTAAGAGAGAGGTAAGGTTGGGGTAGGGTTGCTTGTACTTGACTTTGATTGATGGATTGATGTGACATTTGATGTACTTGATGGGACATTCTCTTGGTAGTTGCAACGCGTGGCATTTTCCTCAAACTGAACGCGGGTCCACATCTCCTGGCCCAGGTATTGCCTCGGCGCACGAGACGCGGCGTCGGAACCGTGGCGACGGTGCGGTCGCAAGAATACAAGTCTCAGGTCAAGTGGACTTTGATATACGGGACACAACTCAGGATTGCACGTAAACGCCGATAAAAGATCGCGGGTCACCGAAATTCGACTGGGAGGATCGCAGAGGCATACAGAACGGTATGGGATAGGATATGGGTCTCACACTCTCAGAACAATCTCAGGAAACCTTTTCAAAATCCATGATAACCCCATGAGCGATCAACCCTTCTAAAGTATTGTCAAGTTTGCGTTCGCAAATGGGGTCATCCGTGGATATCTTGACGTAAAGATGACTAGGGAAGGGGGCATGGCTTGTCTCCAGTATAAAACCTACCCCTTCTTCAATTACACGGCCCCTGAGTCTTGGTGGCGGAATCTAGATGGGTTTATTTACAGGTAAGCATCTGTTAACTAAATATGACTGATGAGCCCACCATCTCATATGATTGTACGAAGCACAAGGAATGCGGTTGCAGCCTGGGATAATAAAAGTGGATCTAACATGACCACCCAAAAAGTTGCTTCCATATCATCGCCCAATTAAAAGGGCCAGTCCCATAGCTCCGCATTCTCCTGGTCACCAACCCACAGTCCTCTGGGACGGTTTGGTCGAAACCAAATTGATGAGCAAAGTGGCTCGGATAATATGGCTCCCTCCAAAATTTCTTTACCTCTCTCAGCTGGAGACTATAGGATCAGATTGACAGGTAAAATGCCCTTTCCCCTGAGGTAAGTGATCCGGTATCTGTTTTATCTGTATCCTCTATGTAGCGATACAGGCAAAAATGGAAATAGTTGATATTATTAGCAGAACGAATAGCGTCAGCAACCCATTCGTATAATCTTTTCGCCGTCATTCTCCTCTAAAAGAACCAAAGCGGAATCTTGGTGGGATGGATATAGGCCTTCTTTGAAACTTCGAAAGTCCATGGGAAATATACACTGAGCTAGCCAGTGATGTAATGCCATGGGGTATAAGAGGAGAAAGAGCCGACTGATGGACTTTTGATATTCGAGGCAATTTCTCTAAGAGCCTTATAGATTGAGCATAGGACTGGAGGGGCGAGAGAAAACTTGAACCCTTCTGCCATTCCACCGGCAATGACAAATACGGTAGGACAGATAACATCTACCCACTTCGAGTTGGGGAGGACTACCACGCTCAACCAATACGCTAGAAATGTCACAAGTTCCCCATCAAGACTATACTCAGGGCGTTCTTTTATATTATTGTGAAGAGTTGTCAATTCACGCAAATAAGAGTCGTTGAATCTGGAAAAGAAAGAAAAGATAGATGATGAGAAGTGTGAATCAAGATATAATAAGATCGTTCAGCTTATAAGAAAGAGAAATTACCGGAGGGCTATGCTGAAATGTGCAAGCCATTGTGCAGATGAAATCTTGTGAATCTTCAGAAATTTGGCCATCTCTCTAAAGAGTTCGTTGGTCGTCTCTGAGATCGAAGCCACGCGGCTTGGAGAAGAGATGTAGGTCAATTCTTCATTTGTCAACACGAATTCATCATAGAATTTCCTAGTTATCGGAAGACCGGCGATGTGTTGCAAATCCCAAAGTATGATGCTCATCTCACCAACGGAAAGATGGAGTGAATTGGTCATAGGGCACCAATAATTAAGGAAACCTTTCAGGATAATAGGCTCCTTGTAGAAATGCTGCGATGTAGCTTCTATCGCATTATAAAGATCGATCTTGATCAAAATCTTTGAATGTTTGGCCAGGATCACAGCTGCCCATTCAGGATAATAATCCCGAGAAGTCAAAAGACCTCTTATCCTTAACTCTTTTGGGCTCCGGAGAGATGCACGTTCAGCATGTTCTTTGAAACGCTGCTAAAGCGTCTCATAGAAATGGGTTGGAAATAAAGTGTGAGGGTTGTGAGAAGGGGTGAGGAAGATCATCAGATGAATATCGCCGATCTGTTGTCGTGATTTCTTCGCCGATAAGATACCTTCGAGAATCCCGAGTTCCTTCGATGACTAAGATTCCGTATAGGCTAGCTTCTCTCCATCCATCTGGTCTGATGGCTCGCAGTTGAGGATGGACTGATGGTGGTGAAGGTTCATGTAACACCCTTAAAATCGGGGGTCGAGCATAAACTCAACTCCCGAGTTCCAACGCATCACTTATGCAACAAAATGAATGATGATTGAATGTTGTCGGTATTAGTGCATTGAACATGAGTGAGAATAAGCCAAAACAACATATCATACTCCAGAGACAGTTAAATTGCAAGTGAAAGACTATGATAGATATATATACAATATAAAAACAGTGGTGGGTCTCCAGAGTGTGATAATGTTACCAGGTTAAATAATTACAAGTACAGTTCTAAAATATACCAAATGTGAGGAAGTGTTAATGTCTTCTATCCCAAGTACCATGCCCCGTCAATACAATACCAGGTCTTCATAGACCTGTCAAAGAGCTACATGTAGGAGAACTCCTCAACATCATAGTAGTAGTTCGACTCTGCTTCATAAGCATCGCCATCACTTGAAACTCAACAAATCTGGTTGGTGTGTACAACACCGTCCCGTAACGTGGGAGTGAATGATAAACTCAGTAGAACAGTAAAGCATAGGTTAACATGTTATCAATTCAGTCAAGCAGTAATGATAAAGCAGTAAAGTCAAACAATTCTAAATACTCTTGTTAATGCAAGTATGGAATGCAGTCATGATGTATGCCCTTGCCAAACCACCCTCATGCGACACCATCTTACGTTCGCGACATGCTTTCATCCCTCAGTGCTCCACATCTTCCAGGCACATGCAATGCTATGATGAGCATGATTACCGAGTTGTTATTAGTCCATTTCAAACAGCAGTATTGGGAAACTAAGGTACCTCCCTTATATCATTCCCAAACATGATCCATTCCAGGGTCGTCAGTCCTAGTTAATCTCATACGATAGTGTGTTTCTAGGTCACTGCAAAGGCTGCCAGGGCTGTTACGCACAATGGTTACACCACTCCCCCATCACCTTTTTAACGGTTCATCACTAAGCTGATACAGGCCCAGTTCATACTCTATACACTGCGGCAAAAATCGTCCCCTCACCACAAATTCAGAGTATGCTCGAGGTCACTACAAAGGGCTGCCAGGGATGTTGCTCATAATCGTTGCACCACTCCCCCATCACCTTATCAATGTAGGCCGACAATACGAATATAGTGTCCCATACCACCATAATCGGCTCATGAGTCTGCTTGCTCACTGGTCACTACCGGGAGGCACGTGGCCCCAGCGTAGGCTGACAGCTCGACCACGGTGTCCCATATCACCATGCCTGGCTCATGAGTCTTAGCGGATCGAGGTACCATGGTTAACGGGATTTCACTAGTAAGTTTAGTACCCTAGTTTCAAGCAGTAGCGTCCAAACATGGTGAACATACATAAGATAGATCGGGTTACTTGACGAGCTCGGCTAGCTAGAGCGCACAACAAGTTGAACGATATGAAGCACATAAGCACTTCGTGTGGCCAACCACTATCGCCAACCGAAGTACGACTCGGGTTCGTCGAACACATCTCACGTAGCAAATGAATCTCAGCCACGAATTCAATCCCGTTACCGATTGCCTGGACTATAATCATAGCCCTAATCACATTCAATTGCAAATAGTTAAAGCAGTAATGGATCAAGGTGCAAATCATACAATCAAAGTCTGATATTATCCGTTTAGGGCTGTCAGGGCTGTTGCACGCACTCATTGCACCGCTCCCCCATCACCCTTCATGGATTTTTATGGAATACAACTTAAACATGTGAAGTAATCAGAGCAGAATTACATAAAAAAGTAATTCAAACATGTTAACAAGTATGTTGTAAAACACAATGCAAACAGGAAATTCAAACACATACGTTTCATAAGTAAGTGGTTAAACTAAACAAACAACATGGAGGAAATTATACACATTACTAAGGTAGTTGAGAATCCAATCTCGACACCCTTATACATTACAATTTACTAACTACTACTCATATAGACATTTCAACAAACACTTTAAAATACATACATCAACATACATGATATAGGTTGATCACATAGGCATTAGGCCAAATCCTTTCACTAGGGAGTTGCCCCAATCATAACACGCGTACACCCACGACGGATAGTCATGGAAAGTAGGAATCCAAGTTCCATATTCATTTGAACATTTTCACAAACACTTGGGCCACACATTTCAACATATATAGCGTATAGTAGCCGTGGCGTGATTCAGGGCAAATCCTTTCGTCGAAGGGGTATCGCCAGTACAACAATCATATATC
Source organism: Magnolia officinalis (assembly GCA_021015155.1). Classification (NCBI taxonomy): domain Eukaryota; kingdom Viridiplantae; phylum Streptophyta; class Magnoliopsida; order Magnoliales; family Magnoliaceae; genus Magnolia; species Magnolia officinalis. The sequence goes on from JAJHSJ010000009.1 coordinate 37,151,768, forward strand.
CATGACAATTAGTCATGGCGAGCACGAATGAGAATTTTATTCTCATTCGGTCATTTTCACAAACACTTAGAATACACTATTTTAACAACATAGTATATATTAGCAAAAATATGAATTAGGGCGAACCCTCTCGCCAAACAAGTATTTTATCCATATATAATATATTAATACAGCAAATAATCATGGCAAACACATTTCCAAAATTTTTACGTATACGGTACTTTCTACAAATACGTAGAGTATGTAAAATTCCATATTCTTCATCTTTAATCGAAACGGAAAACAGACAGCACTTTGTACATGTACAATTGCATGTAGATCATGAATCTATCATTATCTGACATTGAAAGCATTGAAAACCATAACCTATACACCTAAAGTCCGCACCCTTCGTCGTAGAATCGTAACGGACCCGATAGATTTTATAGGTTTTCGTATACGGCAGTTGGGTAACCTAGAGAACGAAATAGGTTATCTATTTCATAACATACAACTATCAAAACCCCAAATCAGTTTAGGGTCAGGGTTTCTTACCTAGAAACGGAGCTGAAATCGCCGGGAAAGCGATTAGGAATGAGTGGTGTAGCTTGTGCACTGTAGGGAAGAACGGCAGGGAAGAATCTCCCACATCTCCCACACTTTCTCTCTCTTTTCTCTCTCTTTTCCTAGGGTTTTTTCCCAAATTCGTATGGCTAAAATGAGAGAGGGTTTAAGGTCCTTATATAGCCTCAAATCTCACCAAAATAGACTCCAGGTCAAGGTACACTTAGGTTATAACCAAAGCGGGCCTGTTCCAGCTCAACGGAGCACTTCTAGCAAGCCTCCTTGACCCAAAGGTCGGACTTAAGCTCACTAACACTGGATCTACGTACCATTAAGTTTTCATTCTAGTAGGGTTCTCAGATCACACGTGGCGGACCAGTTTCAGTTCAATGGTCAGTGGATCTCGATCGGAGATTCCGAGTACATGGTTATGTTTGGGGAAATATCCCTGATCCAAGGGTGTAATTTGGTCTGATTCTGACGGTCTGGTTGCTTAATACTGATCCGCAAGCGAGAGGTGCTAGATTACTATTTGAGATATTTTATTTGTAAAGAAAAACATGTATTTTCACACTCCTCGCTCTGGACTCAAGCGAACAGCTGTGGGACACTGTCTGGATTCGATTTCCGAGATGGTTGTTAAGCCCAGCGAGGCGGTCCTAATTCCTTAAGTTCATGTTAATCGGACTTCCGACGTGCGGTCCAGATCTGATACGGAGTTTCGTGATGCTCCCGAGAGCAGACGGGTAATGAGATTGATCCTAGATTTTAGTGTAACCTAGCGTCAATGATTCTACAAGTTTTGAATCTTACAGATCGTATTTAAAGTGATTGGTGCTAATTTCACAGGTACTCTAGTTTAACACTGGCTAATTCTCGCCTAATTTCTAAAGGATTTAGTCCTGTATGATTTCTGTCTGAGGTGGTACCTGGGCCTTTGTAGTTTGTATATAAAGTGATCCAAGTTATAATACTTAGCTAGTTTAAGATAGTGTCTAGGGTGAAAGTATGTAGAAAAATTGAAAGAGCAAGGTGGTGAAGGGTGGGATTTGTGAAGGAAATGGGTTCAGAAGCGATTTTTAACTGTGGGATTCAGTTCTGATAAGTTAATATGGTGTTAGGAGCGACCCATTGCCTAAGGACGTCTAATCCCAGGTTGGTAAAAATTCGGGATGTTACAGTTCAGTGCAATTACTATCATACCTTGTCAGTGGGGGTTATCGAACTTCATTATTCCCTCGATCACTCGAATTGACTCCTAGGAATTCTAGAGTTTCTTCTTATTATGCTCTTTAATTTTCTCGTGGAATTCCTTGGCCTTGTTACGGCGAGTCTTCTTCGACCTAGACGATGGGGGAGTATCTTCTCTCATCGGCGGCTTCTGACTCATCGTCGGTAGATCAGTCGTCATCTTCAGCCATTCCTCCCAGTCATAATCACGACCATGTCTCAGAGGTCGTTCAATGTCGCCCATTGAAATCGCTCGATGGATGGGAGACGGCAGTGAGGAGAAACGATTAGAGAAATTGAAAGTCGGGAGCACAGGCTCCTTAATATAAGTATGGTGTCAAGCGGTGGTCTTCATGCGTTTTGGTTGGGGCGGGTCAGGAGTTGGAGAAGGGTTTGAGGTGTGAAAGGAAGACAGGCTTGGCAGATCATGGTGAGAAGGTTGTGTGGTAGGGGGTCAATGACACAATATGTTCGCTTAGTGCGGGCCATGATGACAAAGGTTGAAGTTCTGAAAAGGTTTTGAAAAAGTCTACGTTTGGAAAAATTTCGTAAGAGGTCTTTTGCACGGGGTAGTGCAAACAAAAGTAGTTGCGCGGAGCATCGCAACACCCAAATGACTTGCACGAATAGGAAATCTGTTAGCGGGGTCGCGCAAACGAAATTGATTGTGCAGGAAAACAACGAAGGGGCAGAGCTTCGCTAGAGGAAGATGAAAAAGTGGGAAATGAGTAAGGGTTGCTGGTATTTATAGGGAGCGTGGTCCAAGTGTGGTACATGAGCACTTGTTGTGCGAGACCGTGCAAAATGATTGCAAGGTGGAAAAGTGAATGGTTGATCCTGATTCTTTGATTCTGAAGAACAAAGAAATGATCAAGGGGGCATATGTTGAGGTATAAAAAAAGAAGAATAAAGATTGAAGATTGAAAAGATAGGTATTAAAGAGAAAAGAGAACAAAAATGAAGGAAAAGTGTTATTCTAGGGTTTGCACGGGTCCGCGTAAACCATATCGGTTGCGCAGTGCGCAGGTCCGCGTAATGGATTTTAGGAGTTGTTCATGAATGGTTGGATCTAGTGAAAGGTGGGTCCCATGGCACAAAGATCAAGGTTTCACACGTGTGAAGGCCTATAAATACCCCCCTCCCCCTCTCATTTGTGGTGATTGAAGAATTTGGAAGAAGAGCAGAGCTATAAAGGAGACTGAAGGTAGAAACAAAAGAGAAAGAAAGGTTGCAGACCCGTGCAACCAGACTATTATACAGTCAATAATGATAGGGGTTGAAATGCTGCCGAAGTGATCAGGCTCCAGTTCTCCTTTTGTATAAGCTTTAGAAAGAGAAATCAGACAGTTCTCCTTTTGTATAAGCTTCAGAAAGAGAAATTAGACAGTTCTCCTTTTGTATAAGCTTCAGAAAGAGAAATCAAATGATCAAATCTACACGATATTCCTCTTAAAGAGATGATCAAATCATTAGTCGAAGTGCTGCTGGATTTGATATTCAGATCCACTATTCGAATTCTGTTAATTTGTTATATTCTAAATAATCTATCTCATAATCAAGGGATGTCCGAGGATGTAAATGAACTCAATATTAATAATACAATGATTGTTCTTGATACACTCTCTCTGTTATGTTTGAATAAGATAATCTCCCAAATCGAATGCATGTGTTTCTTGTTTGAAATAGATCTTTATAGTTGACATGTCCAAGACGTTTATGCCATACTTTTGTCTCTTCTGTTTGGACCATGTAACATAAATGGTTTTCAGAGCAAGAATTATCAATTATATAGCAATTTTCAAATGCCGTACGACCATTTAATATTACACTAGCTTTCTCATTTTTAATCTCACATCCATGATCTGAAAATTTCACACTGAGCTTATTGTCACATATCTCAAATCGTTCAAAAGATTATGTTTTAATCCTTCAACATAAAACACATTTTCAAGGAGAGGCAAGTTAGGAAGTTGTACATTACCTTGGCCAATTTTTTTGCTGTTGCTTCCATCTTTGAAAGTGACTGAGCCGCCATTTACTTTGTTGATATTTTTTAATATCTCCTTGTTACCTGTCATGTATCTTGAACATCCACTATTCAGGTACCATCTTGAGTGGATAATGGCTTTGAGAGCTATGTGGGTAACAAGACACTTAACCTTTAGAACCCATTTTATTACGGTTCTAGGGTTTAGAGGATCTCTTATTTTTCGTTGTATTTGGGAGTTAGGATTTCTCCTTTTTCTATAAACTTCAGTCGTACCTGAGTTGTATTTCAGAAGCTCTTTAAGCAAGCCCAGAATTTTTTCAGCTAAGGGAGGTTTATTATTCTTTTGATGTTTATAGCTGATGGTATTATTATATGAGAGACTTGAAAAGTTTTTGAGTTTTTGAAATCATTACAACTTGAATCTCTTAGAGTCTTTCCTTTAGAGTTCGAAGATTCTCCTCTTACAAAGATAGGAGCAGAATCCTTGGTTTTCAAAGAGTTATTTTTAATATAACCCAAATCAGACTTGTCACCGCATCGCCTCGATGAGGTTAACAATTTTTCAAGATTTTGGTCACCAAGGGCATATTTCCAAGTGTCCTTTGAACTCTGAAGGGAAGAAACTTTAAGTTTTAGTTTCTCATTTTCTGTTTTGAGTTTTTACAATTCAGAAGATTTAAAACTTTAATATAATTTTGTTTTTTCAAAACAATCAGAAAAATGAGATTTTTCTAAAACTACTTTTTCAAGTTCTACTTTTTTAATTTTCAGCTTGACACCAATTTTATAACTCTCTCTGTATAGGGCATTGTAGGCATCTTGAAGATCGTCTTCATTTTCAGGGTCACTTCTTAAAGTTTCATAATCAAACATATCACAGCTATCTGAAGAAGTAACTTTGACTATTGTCATAAAAGCTTTTAACTCATTTGCATTCTCTTGATCTGATTCATCAGATTCAGAAGTAGTTTTAGAATCAAATGATTCATCCCAAGTAGCTATCATGCCATTTCTTTTAGATTTATCCTTTTTAGGACATTTGTTAGCCAAGCGCCCATATTCATGACAGTTGAAACATTAACCGTCTTTTGTTTTAAATTTCTAAGAATTTAATTTTCCTTTTCTTTTATCAGATGGTTTTTGAAAATCTGTCCTTTTTTATTGTTTGAAAATTCTATAAAATTTCTTAGCTAACAAAGCCATATTATCTTTATTATCTTCAAAATCAGAATTAGCATCAGTTTCCTTTGAATTAGATTTAGAAGATTTAAGAGCTATGGACTTGACTTTAGGAGCATTGAAATTCAACTTATAAGTTTGAGGAGATCCTACTAACTCCTCAACCTTCATAACATCTGTATCCCTTAACTCTTGTATAACAGTAACTTTTGAATTGAACCTATCAGGAAGAGATCGCAATATTTTTGCGCAAACCTTGCTTTCAGGGATACTATCTCCAAGACTAGAGATGAAATTCACTATGTCATTTAGTTTCATATAGAAGTTCATAAAAGCCTCACTTTCTTCCATACAAATCTCCTTAAATTTGGTTGTGAGGATTTGAATTTTTTATTTCTGGACAATAGTAGTTCCTTCATGTGTCATTTCGAGAATGTCCCATGCTTGCTTAGCTGTATCACATGAAATAATTCTTTCGAATTCATTAGGCAATAAAGCGCAAGTTATTGCATTTGCACTACTTTCATTTTTCTCAACCGTGGCCCAAAAAGTAAATGTGGTTTCCTTGATTGATTTGGTTCCATCATTAGCAGTTACTTCTATCATAGGAGGGATCCATTTAGTCAAAGTGGCTTGCCACACATTTTCATCTAATTAAGGATTTGAGGAAAATCCTCATCCTGGCTTTCCAATATGAATAATTAGAGTCATCAAAAGAAAGTGCCCTGGTAATAGACAAGCTGTTGAAATTTGACATAATAAAGCTTTGGATCTAGCTCAAGGAGGTAAATCCCAAAAAATAGAGCAACCCTCTCTAATACCATTTGAAAAGGAGAGCTTAAGATGTCCTAGAGGGGGGGTGAATAGGACAATGCCAAATAATCGAACTAAGTGTTGAATATGTAAATAAAGTAAAGATCTCAATTGCTTAAGTATTGAAATGTTGATTCTAAATAATTCATAGGACAACCTTCACTTAAAATTTTAGGTAGGACAACCTTATTTCATGAATATTTTTAAAATTAAAATCTCAAACTTGCAAGAGTAATAAAAATATTACAACATTCACCACTCAACTAAAATTAAATACAATCATTCACCACAAATAAAATAAAGGCATTCACTACATACCACAAAGGATTATAGTGGTTCAGTGCTTTAAAAACAGCCACACCTACTCCACTCCCAAAATTACTTCCCTCGTTGTTTCGACCCGAAATGAAAAGCATTTGATTTGGGGGAATTTATTCAATGATAACAAAGAAAGTATGAGAGAACAGATATCACAGAGTATTTTATCCAGTCTGAGTTCTTTTACATCCTCGTATTCTCTTGATTCTGAAACAAAGTGCAATGAATAAATGCAAAGAATGAAAGAGAAGGCGATCTAATGGAAATTTCGGTAGCATTTCGACACTTTTTAATCATATCTCTAGGGGAGATGAGTTGTGTGGACTTGAACCACTTGATTTGGTCCACACTGAGTTGTGCGGGTTTTCCGTCATGCCCTACTCTTCTATTTCTTCTGCAAGCTCGTTAAGGCTCTCCAACTTTTATCTTCTCTCACTTTCCCTTCTTGCTTCTCTCTCTCACTGCCCTCTCCAAATGGAAATAGGAGAGAGGTATTTATGGACATCCAATAGGTGTGGAGGTCATCTATCTAAAGGTATAAGTGCATAGGCTTAGACAAGAAATGTGGAGTGCACAAGGCTCGTTTCAAGACAAGAGCTAGGAATTTGGACAAGTCTCCACCAGAAGTGGTGCAGAGGCCAGGCATTAGGACAGTCTCCCATGCAAAGTGGTGCACAGGCCAAGCATTAGGACAATCATCCATGGAAAGTGGTGCGCGAGTCAGGCATTAGGACAGTCTCCCATGAGAAGTGGCGCAGGAACTAGCCTTCAGGACAGAAGCCCATGGAGAGTGGCACAACTCATTTGCTTAGGACAAAAGAGCAACAAGCTCCTTGAGAAGTGGCACATAGGCCACGCATCAGAACATACCTCAATGCAAAGTGGTGCGCAAGTCCTGGGATCAGGATAAAGTCCCTTACAAAGTAGCACCTAAAGCCTGTGATCAGGACAAATGCCCATTCAAGGTGGCATGCAACTCTTTCCCATTCCTCCACAAAATGTGGCACAAAAGACTTGTGTTAGGATAAAGTCCCATGAGGAGGGGTGCGCAAGTCTTTCCCATTCCTCCACAAAATGTGGCGCAAAAGACTTACGTTAGGACAAAGTCCCATGAGGAGGGGCACGCAGCTCCTTCTTTCTCTCTCTATCCCAAGGCAACTTTCTCTCTCCAGCGCAACTTTCTCTGTCTAGCGCAACTCTCTCTCTCTCTCCCCACAAAAGGTGGTGAGCAACTCCACCTGGCCTCCACAAAAAGTGGCGCAGAAGTCCTATCCTCCACAAAAAGTGACGCAACACCTCTTCTTGAGTTGCGCGGGAGCGCGCAACTCATTCTCTCCCACACTCTCTTAACTTAAAAAAAAAAAACCTCCAAAGGAGGAGTGAGGAGGGGGTATTTATAGGCCTCCCAGGCCCCTCACTCCTTAAATTGTGGTGATCACCACCACTACTTCTTCCTTCACACAACATCCAACCTCCTTCCTTAAATAATGGTGTCCACCAACCTCTCCCTTAAATAACGGTGATCACCCACTTCTTCCTTAATACTAGGCAACATCCATTCCTCCTTTTCCTACCAAATGACACCCATGCACCCCTCCATATTAGATGACGTCCATCCATTCCTTTATTCAAACTGACGCCTATGCACTCCTCTATATCAGATGACGCCCGTATATTATTCTACATCAGATGATGTCCATCTATTCTTTACATCAGATGACATCCATCCATTCTTCTACATCAGAATGTGGAGCGCACAATCTCTTCTATCATGGAGCAACACCTCACAAGGCTTCTATACTGTCATGAGCGCAGAACCTTGGGAGGGATCTGTACAATGGAATTCCTCTGCTAATGCAATAGGCACGAAACGAGATTGGAATATTTTTTGTGCCTCAACATATGCCCCCTCGATCCTTCTTTGATTGATTTATAAGATCAAATGGAGGATCGATCTTCTTCTGCACAAAAATCCCTTCACTTTAAAGAAGGATTCTTCATGAAATGTAGTCACATGACGGAGAAGAATCGCCTGACAGAAGAACTGAATGAACTGCAACTGAAGGATGATTGGAGGATTATGCTTAGATGGAATACTGAATGATTGTGCTCTAACGGAAGACTGAATGATTGTGCTCGAATGGAAGACTGAATGATCGCGCTCGATGGAAGACTGAATGTTCGCTCTCGAACGAAAGACTGAATGATCGCACTCGAACGGAAGACTGAATGATCGCACTCGAACGGAAGACTGAATGCCCCTAGTCAGAAGCATTGAGCAAATGATTCAATAGGGAGGATAATGCGGCAATGAAAGCACTCTGTCCTCATAGCGATCAATCAGATAGAACACTTTTCCACGGCTTTAACTCCCTTATTCGCATAATCCTCTTTTCATTGAAATATTCCATGTGGCGGTTGTGAAGACTTCATCTACTACGACGGTCTCATTGATCAACTCTAGCGACTCTTTCTTTGAACTCTGTGGCTAAGGAATTGTTCTTTAATGCTGCTCCTACTGCAACAATCTCTTCGAGCGTGTCCTTTATTCATGGTCTGTGTAATCCAAGATTTCAAATGGTAATTTTTCCTGCCAAGTTAATCGGAATCAGTATCTTAAGATATCATAATTTTCCAATTTAGTTTCACGAAGTATTAATAATTATGAAATAAGTTGAAGGCTTTTAGAATGATTGTAATATTCGCAATATGATAATGATTTGATTATCCCTTTTTTGTGCTTGTCAGCATGCTTTGCATATTCTTTGCTCATTATATTATGCTTTCTGAGATGTCATTTCAGGCTCTAAAAGTTCAACCATTGAGTCTTTTCTAGTTTATACTTATTGGCATCTCTTCATAGGCTAGTTAGGAGTGTCCCTCAGATCTCTGCTGATTCAAAAGAATAAAGAACTCTCCTTTTCGTTTACTAGCTTTTCGGAAGATATAGAAAAAGTTGTCGATAATGATTCTTTGTCTTTAGGTGAACATTTCCTTGTCTCCATCAGGTCCATTACTCGAAGACTTGCAATGTCATTACCAGAATAGTAAGAAATTACAGCGTCGAGCCATATAATTGGGCCTTGATATAGAAGCAACTCTTGAACGTTTACACTGGATCATGCTTCATACTTCCAGGCACATGAATTTCTCCGCTATGCATATGAAATTATTAGAAATATGCATAGATTATTTCAAAGAACCAGATCATGCCCCCTGTCCAAGTTATCTTTAGATAAAGATTTCTTTTGAAGATAATACTTGCAAAGTAAAGCATGCTGTTACTCTTGAAAAATGGACAGCGCTCAGTGTTCCTTTAAGGAATTTAAAGAATATATATATCTGAGTCATCAAACCGCTTGGAAGAAAATGATAATTCATTGTTATTTACTCTCTGCCACCTTTGAGGATTTTGCAAGATAATATTTCTTCGTCATCAAGAAGATAAAAGATAGAAAGACCCCGCAGCTCTTATCGAAGGGACTTGCACACATCTAACTAGACATGACTGGACTAAACTTGACTTAACCTAACTAAACTTGACTGACTTAACTAAACTAAACTGGACTGGACTTAACCGGACTAACTGGACTGGACTTAACTGGACTTGACTGGACTGGACTCTCACACACAGTTTAAGCTCGTAAGTAGTTGAGCGGTCACAGTTTAAGGTCATAAGTAGTTGGAGCTGGGTCTTACGCGAATGGCAGTTGTAACTCTCTAGAGTTCGCGGGGCTTATCGCGGCCAGGGAGTTCACAAACTGCGATCCATCAGAGGGGCCCAGTGAAGCTACTGGGCAGTGAACTCGATAGGATTTACGCACAGGGTTGGCCATAGTAACTCTCTTGAGTTCACGGGGCATGCAAGGCTATCGTGGGGTACCAAATCTAAGGCTGCCAATCCACAATGAGGAGTCTCTTGCTTCAGAGACTTGTCACCTTGCTTCAGAGACTTTCCCCCATGAGTTACTACTGAAATCAAACCAGGGATCTTAGGAGTCATCCTGCTTCGAAAACATCCTTTTCCTTGGCCTGCAAGGTCAGACCCATTCACGAGGGGGCGCTCTTTGATCGCCCACGTGACGCTACCTAAAGCTGTAAAGACGGCATAGGTCATTGCCTGCATGGGTGCGCGTGATGCTCTATCCGAGCTTTTTAAGGCCACAGGTGACACCACTGTCCATATAGTTCTGCCATATCGCCATTGTCCATGTCATTGTTGTCGCGATTCTCATACTTGGCTTTATAAGCCTATTCTGCCACCTGCAAATGATGAATCGGCCTTGCTGGGACAATGAATCAAAATTAATATATTGCATTTGCTGATGATATGAAACAAAATTTTATAGTTAAGACAGTATATCAGCCCAGCGATGCTATTGATTTCGATAAATTTAAATGGCCTTATGCTAGCACGATGATTATAATAATAATAGCTTTGGCGTTTTGCATTTGGCAATACGGCATAATCATTGGCACTTCGCATTGACTCGTTTGGATTTGATATGCCTGCATTTCATTAGTATTCAAAGATAAATATAATATTAAAAAAGAAATATAGAGTTCTTACCTTTGTATGCTTTTATCTGCCCCCTTTTGATTTAGAAGAATTATGCCATAAATCTTCTGAATCAAAACTTCACATACAGTCAAGGATAATATATTTTATGAAACAGGCATTAACCGGTATATATACCAATGAGAATTTACTTCTCTAGCGAATATACTTGTCTTACGGCTTCCACGTTACTTTCTTATTTCATGTCTTCCTTATGATAATTTCACCATCATCAATCATCTTTGTAGAATATTCAATAATTTGGATATAGTTGTCGCTTCGTAAATCTTACAGATAATCGGCCAGGGCTTAGAAACAGTTTTTTGCAATAGCCTTTTCAAAGTATATACACTACCAAAAAAATGACCAAAGGCTACGGACTATGGTCGGTTTCAGCTACGGATAATAACCGTAGCTAATGTACTACAGTTTTAATCTATAGCTAAAAGCTTCTAAATCATAATACACTATATCTAAAGTTAACTTCCCATATGGAGCTTCGTGGATCTCACCATAATATGTGTGTCTTATCTAAGCCATCCATTTATTTTATGGCTCATTTTAGTGCATGAGACCAAAGAAAGAGACAGATTGAAGACTTAACTGGACCACATCATATGAAATAGTGAGGATTAACTGCCTACCATTTATATATGATGTGGTCCACTTGGGTTTTCGATCTGTCTCATTTTTGGATACTTATATGTAACGCCCTGAAATTCGGGGGTCGAGTAGCAACTCAACTCTCGAGTTCCAAAACATCGCTTATGCAACATATATGCTTATGATTGAATGTTGTCTGTGTTAGTACGTTAACCATGAGTGGGATTATACCAAAACAGTAATTCATACTCCAGATCAATCAATATAACGCAAGCGGAAGACTAAAAGATGTGTATATAGACGTGTATGAGCCAAAAATTCACGATCGGTCTCCAGAGTATAAATACATCACTGAGTCAACATATACATGTAATAGTTCAAAATTAAAATGTCAAAAAAATAGTTCAACTACAATGATAAGCCCTGTAGCCCCGTTGATCCGGACGGCCTAAGCGAAACCGCCGGAGAACTGCATATATGAGAACTCGTCCTGATCATCATAGTAATCAGGCTCCACCTCCTGAGTCGCATCATCATCTGCAACTAAGACAGGGTCTGGTGGGTGTTCAGAACACCGTCCCAGAACGTGGGAGTGAGTGATCAACTCAGTGGAATCATAGAGCAAAGATTAACATGTTATCAATTCAGTCAAGCAGTAATGATAAAGCAGACATATCAAACATTCCTAGATACTCTTATTAATGCAAGGATGAATGTATTCATGATGCATGCCCTCGCCTACACTCCCTTGTACGACACCATCTTACGGTCCTGGCATGCTTTCTTCCCTCTGTGCTCTTCAACCCAGGGCACATGCAGTGCAATGTTATGAGCGTGATTACCGAGTTCTTATTAGTCCTTTTTATACAGCAGGATCAGAAAACTAAGGTACCTCCCTTATATCATTTCCCAAACAATGATCTTTTTAGAGTCGTCAGTCCTAGTAATATCTCATACGATGTTACAGTTCTAGGTCACTGCAAAGGGCTCGTCACCTGATCAGTGCAGGCCTAGTTTATACTCTACATGCTACGAAAGGCTCGTCGCCTATACGTAGCCTCAGAGTACACTCAAGGTCACTACAAAGGGCTCGTCACTTGATCAGTGTAGGCCAAAAGCTTGAATACAGTGTCCCATACCATCATATTCAGGTCACGAGGCCGTATTGATCACTAGTCACTACGAGGAGGCTCGTCGCCCCAGCGTAGGCCGACAGCTCTACCACGGTGTCCCATACCACCATGCCAGGCTCATGAGTCTTAGCGGATCGAGGTACCAAGGTTAAACAGGATTTCACTGGTGAGTTTGGTACCTTAGGTTCAGGTAGTGGAGTCCATACATGGTGAACATGCATCGGGTTAATCGGGTTACTTAAAGAGCTTGACTAGCCCGAGCGCATGACAAGTTGAACGACATGAAGTGCACCAGCACTCTGCGTGGCCTAGCCACTGTCGCCAACCGAAGTACAGCTCGGGTTCACCGACCACATCCAACGCGACGAAAACAACCTCAGCCACCAAAGCAGGGCCTATTACCGATTGCCTGGACTATATCATAGTCCCAAACTCATCCAATTTCAACAAGTAATCATATGAGACAACAAAAGCCGTAATGAACAAATAATTCAATTCTTACAATGGCATGCGCATGTTGTTAAGTGCAACTCAAACATGATTTCACACACATTCATTCTGTAAACAAAACAGACATAATAATGAATACATACATGGAGGAAATCATACACATAATTAAGGTAATCGAGAAGCATATCTCAATCCTCATACAAGGTATTCCTTAGTAACAACTAGCTTACTCAGACATTTCTACAATCACTTAGACTACACACATCTTCATACATGTTATATGTTGGTTATGCACGCATTAGGCCAAATCCTTTTACTAGGGAGTTGCCCCCTATACCACACGCATATACCCAAGACGAATAATCATGGCATGCACGAATCCGGGTTCCATACTCATTTAATCATTTACACAAACACGTGGGCTACACACTTTAACATATATAGCATATATTGGCGGTGGCGTGATTTAGGGCAAGTCCTTTCGCTAGGGAGTTGTCGCATATATAACAAGCATATAATTACAATAAATAATCATGTTAGGCACAAATCCAAATTCCGCACGTATTCAAACATTTCAACACATACATAGAATACACTATATTCAACATAGCTCATATATAACTGTAAAGTGAAACAGACGACACCTTTTGTATGTGAAATAGCACCTACGTCAAGAATAAATCATTAAACGACATTGAAAGCCTTGAAAACCATAATCTATACGTCTATAGTCTGCACCTTTCACCGGTAAACGAGTAACGGATTCAGTTTAGACACTAAGTCCTTGTCTACGGCACCAGAACAACCTATAACAGGGAATAGGTTAACTATTCTATCATTTGTTCTATTTGAGTTGCTACAATAGGTTAGGGTTAGGATTTCTTACCCAAGTACGTTGTCGGAAACGCTGGATTTGCGATACAGACATGGTAAACAAGTGTGTCGAGTAGCGGGATCAAATCCCAGAAAGAAGCGCCTACTCTCTCTCTCTCTCTTTCCTTCCCTTTTTCTCTCCTCTCTTTCTTAGGGTTTCTAAATTCATAGGTATGGGATGGCAGAGGGTTTAAAGCCCTTATAGAGGCCCAGAACTGATGTGAATGACCCCAGGGCCAAGGTATACTTAGGTTATGTCCAAAGAGCGTCTGTTTCAGCTCAACGGAGCACTTTCAGAACCCCCCATGAGCCTAAGGTCGGACTTAAGCTCCCTTATGTTGGATCTAGGTCAAGCTGAGTTTTCGTTCTGGTCGGGTTTATAGATCGACCGTGGCAGACCAATTTTAGTTCAACGGTCACCGGCACTCGATCAGGGCCACAAGTACATTGCCATGTATGGGAAATTTCTCCTGATTCGAGTGTATATTTGGGTCAGATTCTGATGGTCTAAAACCTTAGAATTTGGCCCGCAAAACGAACGACCCAAATCACTTAAATCTGAGTTCAATTTCTAAAAATATTCGCGTTTCTCACACACTTCGCTCAGGCCTCAAGTTGTACGTTTCTGGATACTATCTGGATTTGATTTCCGAGATGGTTGTCAAGCCCAGCAAGGCGGTCCTAAGAGCTTAGTCTCGTGGTCATTGGACTTTCGACGTGCGTTCCAGGTCCGATACGAAGTTTCAATGTGCTCCAGAGAGCAACTGGGTAATGAGATTGATCCTAGATTTTTGGGTAACCTAGCGTCAATGATTCTACAAGTTTTGTGTCTTGCGGGTTGTATTTAAAGTAGTTCAAGCTAATTCTACTGATTGTTCAGTTTAGCACTTAACTAAAGCGTGCCCTAATTACGACAAAATAAGGTCCTAGGGCAGTTCTACACCCGTTTCTGACACTTTTAATCAGTATATTATTTTAATTATTTTTCTATTAGTTCATCATCAAGTCTACTTCATTTCTACCAAATTTTATTAGGTTTCGTGTTGTAAAAAAATTCTAATAATTCTAGAAGCAGCAGCTGTCCAAACTAATAATTTTCGGACAGTTATCACAACGACCTATATTTAACTATATTAAACAATTTATTATATTTATTACTTATTTTTATATGAAACTAGACTCATCAAACTTCAATCTGCCTTTTGAATCACCTAAATTAGAGTTATAGTGAGGGAGATATAATTTTTCAAAGTCGGATGTATATTGCAGGATTCTTCTGCCGAAAACGGTCCGCCGGCCCAATGCGGCCAGACCGGGCCCGCTGTACGGACGAGGCCTCGCCGAACTGGCGAGCCCCTCGCTGGTCGCTGTCCTATCTGGGGTGGTTTTGCCACCCGATATTTGAAGTTGGTGTATTTGGTAAACCGGAATGAGTTATTTGACGTGCAATATATGTTTTTGGGGTAGGAGAAGCTGGTCTATCCAACTAGCCTACTTATTTCGTGTTATTCACAAATATTAATGGCTAAAAACCCATTTTATTTATTTATTTATTTACTATTTATAGTAAATCTTAATTTAAGTATTGTTCTTCCTCACCTAAACTGTAGGATTCACGTCTAATATGAAAGTAATTAAAAAATTTTGGGGAATAAGGTGGTGAAAGGTGAGATTTTGAAGGAAATGGGTTAAAAAGGGATTTGGACTTTGGGATTGAGTTTTGAGAAATTAATAAGGTGTTAGGATCGACCCATTGCCTAAGGACGTCTAATTCCAAGTGGAAAAAATCCGGGGTGTTACAATCTACCCCCCTTAAAAAATAATTTCATCCCCGAAATTGGTTAAGGGTAATAAGTAAAGATTTTATTAGTGCAATTGTCTAATTTTTATCGATTTTAAGTTTATATGCATGGCAAGGTGTACACTATCTATGCTAGTCTGGCTCAATTTAGTTTATCCTCCTTAAAACTTCTTCGCCCTGAAATTGGCTAAGGTTCCTATTGGGTCCATATTCAATGAGCACATTATAGATACACTGACCTCGGTTATTTTAATTCAGCTCGTACTCATTGTTAGGCCTATTGTTTAATATGAATTGGTTTAATACTTGATCCCTAATTACTTTCCTTCAATGTGACATTCTAATGAATATTCAGATCCTATTTAGTGACCTAACCTTACATATAGTCTGGATAAATTTCCTTCGATCCTAGGCCTGTGGGGCAGGGGTCCACCACGCTTCTGCTGCGCCACTTTGATCTAATGGATGTACAGACTGACTTAACTAGATTAGGCTCATAATGTTCTACCCCCCTTAAAAATTATTTTCACTCTCAAGACTCAAGGACCTATGTCCTGATCCGTATGTCGAAACAAGGTATAATTTGGGACCTATCCTCGACACGAAATGGGAAACGACCTCTCAATACATTAGTCTTCCTCCCATCGATGATGTGTGCTATGGCATTGGTACCTATGGTTATAAAAAGGAGCTAAAATGATGTGTGTTGACGTTGATTCCTGGGACGGGTGTGAGTTTGTGGCAAGATGCCTAATTCTACTAAGGAGTTTTGTCACGGTCCAGACTTACCCTCTTTAATCATGTCTAGTTTAATATCATAAGATAATCTATATATTATTAGTACATGAGGAAGTTAGACAAAACAGGTTAACAGGCAGACTATCCTTCTAAGTTCATATGCAGAATATCCATGCCAGAATGGTCTGTGATTCGGGACCTAATCCCTAACCGCCTGTTGCCTATTTGAGAAATTTCTTGGGCCTAAAAAGGAAAATCTTTATTGGCCATATATTCTTAACACTTCTCAAAGACAAAGTAATAAACTTTTGGTCGTAAGTGGTCGGGCCAACATGGAAGGAAAGTTGTGTAGTGGTCTGAGCCGGATCCATAGACCTTCTGCCTCGTGAGGACAGAAACTTTGTCATATCAGTTCTTAATCCTAGTTGATCCCGATCTTCTGCTTGATCAGAGCATAGAGTTCATTGGTAACTACCAGGATTGAGAATTCGATTCAAACCGCGAATACCTCGCTTATATATAGTTCTCTACTCCGTGTTTCCATTTGTAATAAGTCTTTGGGAAGGCAATTCTAAGGGGTGTATTGATTTGACCTAACATTAAATCCAAGGGATATATAAGTTTTCTCGAGCATGAATAGTTTCTACGTAAAACAAGCTTCCTAAGAGTTACTAAAGAAGCCTATAAGTATTAAGAGGATTCAACGAAAGAATGAGCTTTCACTCCAACCTAATAAGCCGACTAACTAAGTCTATCATTCAATTGTCGTAGCATAATCGGTCTCTTACATTCCTTCGTATAACCAGTAGCCTAGTCTTAATGTTAGGAATAACGGTAATCCAATAGCTTATGGGCTATATGATTTCATACTATTTCAAAGTCTACGCTCATGCGCTAGATGATTTTACACCATTTCAAATTGTTTTGATTGCTTAGGGTTTAAAAGTTGTTTGATTGGAATTGAGTTGCCCGAACTTAAATTTAACTATGTTCGAGTACTTCACACATGACCATACTAGCTAAAGAGGTCCTAGGGTTCATGTTATTAATTTATTGGATTTCCCATACTGTCGGGTCTTTCGAAATCTAGGAGCACCACTCTAGGTCCAAAACTCTAAGGGCCTATCTGGCCGGTGGTCTTAAGTTGTATTAGATGGATTGCATTGTTAATCCCACCTCGAGATTGGGAATGGCATGTTTGGAAGGAGGGTGGGATGGGATTAAAATTAATTTGTAGGCTTTGGAAAATGAGCCTTGTGTTGGAAAGTGTGGGATGGGATTTCCAAATCTCATGATGATGAATTTCCAAGTGTGATTACATATATAACGTATATTGGCCGTGGCGTGATTTAGGGCAAGTCCTTTTGCTAGGGAGTTGTCGCATATATAACAAGCATATAATTGTGACAAATAATCATGTTAGACACAAATCTAAATTCCACACGTATTCAAACATTTCAACACATACATAGAATACACTATATTCAACATAGCTCATATATAACTGTAAAGCGAAACAGACGACACCTTTTGCATGTGAAATAGCACATACGTCAAGAATAAATCATTAACCGACATTGAAAGCCTTGAAAACCATAATCTATACGTCTATAGTCTGCACCTTTCGCCGGTAAACGAGTAACGAATTCAGTTTAGACACTAAGTCCTTGTCTACGGCACCAGAACAACCTATAACAGGGAATAAGTTAGCTATTCTATCATTTGTTCCATTTGAGTTGCTACAACAGGTTAGGGTTAGGACTTCTTACCCAAGTACGTTGTCGGAAATGCCGGATTTGCGATACAGACATGGTAAACAAGTGCGTGGAGTAGCGGGATCAAATCCCAGGAAGAAGTGCCTACTCTCTCTCTCACTTTCCTCTCTTTCTTTCCCTTTTTCTCTCCTCTCTTTCTTAGGGTTTCCAAATTCGTAGGTATGGGATGGGAGATGGTTTAAAGCCCTTATATAGGCTCAGAACTGATGGGAATGACCCTAGGGCCAAGGTATACTTAGGTTATGTCCAGAGAGCGTTTGTTTCAGCTCAACGGAGCACTTTCGGAGCCCCCCCTTGAGCCTAAGGTCGGACTTAAGCTCCCTTATGTTGGATCTAGGTCAAGTTGAGTTTTTGTTCTGATCGGGTTTACAGATCTACCATGGCGGAACGGTTTCAGTTCAACGGTCACCGACACTCGATCAGGGCCACAAGTACACTGTCATGTATGGAAAATTTCTCCTGATCCGATGGTGTATTTAGGTCAGATTCTGATGGTTTGAAACCTTAGAATTTGGCCCGCAAGCAATGACCCAAATCACTTAAATCTGAGTTTAATTTCTAAAGATATTCGCGTTTCTCACACACTTCACTCTGGGCTCAAGTTGTGCGTTTCTGGATACTATATGGATTTTATTTCCGAGATGGCTGTCAAGCCCAGCTAGGCGGTCCTAAGCGCTTAGTCTCGTGGTTATCGGACTTTCAACGTGCGGTCCAGGTCCGATACAAAGTTTCAATGTGCTCCCGAGAGCAACTGGGTAATGAGATTGATCCTAGATTTTTGGGTAACCTAGCATCAATGATTCTACAAGTTTTGGGTCTTGTAGTTCGTATTTAAAGTAGTTCAAGCTAATTCTACTGATTGTTTAGTTTAGTACTTAACTAAAGCATGCCTTAATTATGATAGAATAAGGTCCTATGGCAGTTCTATGCCCGTTTCTGGTACTTTTAATTAGTATATTATTTTAATTATTTTTCTATTGGTTCATCATCAAGTCTACTTCATCTCTACCAAATTTCATTAGGTTTCGTGCTGTAGAAAAATTCTAATAATTCTAGAAGAAGCAGCTGTCCAAACTAATGATTTTCGGACAGTTATCACAACGACCTATATTTAACTATATTAAACAATTTATTATATTTTTTATTTATTTTTATATGAAACTAGACTCATCAAGCTTCAATCTGGCTTTTGGATCACCTAAATCAGAGTTATAATGAGGGAGATGATTTTTCAAAATCGGTTGTATATTGCAAGATTTTTTTGCCGAAAACTGGCCGCCGGCCCGATGTGGCCCGTTCGGGCCTGCTGTACGGATGAGGCCTCGCCGGTCGCTATCCTATCTGGGGTGGTTTTGCCACCAGATATTTGAAGTGGGTGTATTTTGTAAACCGGAATGAGTTATTTGACGTGCAATATATGTTTTTGGGATAGGAGAAGCTGGTCTATCCAACTAGCCTATTTATTTCGTGAGATTCCAAAAGATTAATGGCTAAAAACCTATTTTATTTATTTATTTACTATTTATAGTAAATCTTAATTTAAGTATTGTTCTTCCTCACCTAAACTGTAGGATTCATGTCTAATATAAAAGAAATTAAAAAATTTTGGAGAATAAGGTGGTGAAAGGTGAGATTTTGAAGGAAATGGGTTAAAAAGGGATTTCGATTTGGGATTGAGTTTTGATAAATTAATAAGGTATTAGGATCATCCCATTGCCTAAGGACGTCTAATTCCAAGTGGTAAAAATTCGAGGTGTTACATTATATTTGAACAAACCTTTTAAAGGAATGGATGGAGCGGATGAACCACGTGCATCATGGTGGGCCCCACGGCGCCCTTGATGGGGATAGTCCGTCTCTAGGTCTGTGCGGGCGTGAACCGCTCCTAAAAAATTGCCCCCACTCACGCCCATTTCATTTTCCCTCTTTCTCTCTGTTTCACTCCACCGCCTTCCCTCTCCCTCTCACTCCACCCCCTACCCTCTCTCTTTCTCTCCATCTCTCATCTTCCAGCTCTCTCTCTCTCTCTCTCTCTCTCTCTCTCTCTCTCTCTCTCTCTCTCTCCAGGATTACCTCAAAACCATTATTCATTTGCAGTTCATCACCGAGGGAGGCTCGATTCTCATCGTCAGAAATCCATGTAAGGAAAACCCTAACCTTGCATCTAATGCATTACCCACCTCCATGGTAATTTTCTTCTCTTCTTCAGTTCTAACATTTCAATTCTTTTTTCAGTTTAGTCCTGAAACAATATTCCCCATTGACTCCAATCTCTCTCTCTTTCTCTCTCTCTCTCTCTGTCTCTCTTCTTCTCTCTCTCTCTCTCTGTTTGTTTTTTTTAGAAATATATGCATGCGTGAAGGCGGGGCATTTTTACCGCACCTTCTTTGTCTATATATTTTTAAAATTTTTGGTAATGTGGATTTTCAATGAATGAATGGGGTTTGGGTCTGTTTGGATGCTTGGAATTGCCATACATTCAGATCATCTCAAGTCTAGATGATCATCTCATTTTTGGGCTCGAGATGCTCCAGATGCACAAGGTAACTTGGTTAATAGACCTGATTTCTAGTTTACAATTACATATGGAATTAGTCTTCTAATGACTTAACTTTGTGCTGTGTATAATAGATTTGAAGGACAATATCTTAAGAGTAGGGGAAAGAAAGATTTCAATGCCATTTTTTAAGGTTTAAAACTTCAAGAGGGGTATTTTGTGTGGATGTTGCTGATATTTATAATACAATCTTCCTCTTGTATTTCATGCATACTAACTATTTGATAAAATGGCTCAATAAGGAGTGTTTTGTGTGGATGTAGCTGATATTTATAATACAATCTCCCTCTTGTATTTCATGTATGCTAATTGTTTGATGAAATGGCTCAAGAAGGAATGAGAAGCTAGCACTACTATCATTAGGCTATGATCTGACTAATCCTTGATCTTGGGCGTGTGGAGAAAAGTTTATCAGGATTGAGCAGGTTTCATGCCTCTTATAATTGCTATTTCTTGCTTTGTATTTTGAAACACTTCTTACTAAGACTATGATGACACCTGTAACTTGATTGGACTGGCACTATGTGTCTCAACCTTTAGATCATGGGCCGGATCCTAGCTTATCTACTGAAGCACATGATTGCACAAAATTGGTAAAGAAAACTGATGAGCGATTATGTCTTTGATTTTTTTTAAATGATTGGCTCTCTCTGTCCTACTTTTGCCTATATTTACATCACTAAATACATAAGGGCTCTTCCATTTACCATATACCTTTAGAACCTCATTGCCATATATTGAAACCTCCCAAGTAGAGAAGGCATCTTGCACTTTTTCCTTGGTGACTAATGAATAAGGCATGCACCAACATTCGGTATGCAAGTACTCTGGCATATATAAATGTATATATGGTTTTCTATTCCATGATTTTCATCTTTGATATCCTGTTTATAGTTGGCCCCATGGCCAAATATCCAAGTCACTATAACAAAATGGAACATTGCTGCCGCATATTTTCCAATAGCCAACATTTAACGCCAGTTGTGGTTTCCACTTGTGGCAAATCAGAACATGAGCTTACTCTACATGTCATCAGTCATCAGACAGACGATCATATAACTCCTCTTGATTTGTTTTCAATCTCAAAAAAGATTACTGATTTTTCAAGCTACTTCCGGCTTACAGATTTGTTAGGTGCCTTCTGATTGGTAACAGATTTTACAATTTCTCAGTTGGTAGAACTGATTGTTTGAATATCTTGTTTACATACCAAGATTTCTCATTTTTCTGTTCCCCATTGTTTTTTGTGATTTTCACTTTGTACCTTCTTCTTTGAATTCTTTTATAATAGTTAGCATGTTGGCAAATAGTTCTTTGTGGCATTAGCAATCAAATTTAGCTCAGTTCTAAATATAAGGCATTATATTGAATGAATAGTCAAATTTTGGTGTAAATCTTTTTATAAGTTGATTTTTTCTTTCCTTTTTTTTTTCTTAGGTGCGTGTTTACAAAGAGCCATCACTCACAATTCCTAAAACTCCGGGAATTGTGCAGCATGGGATTTTGAACAACAGAAGGCAGAAGGCAGGTCTTGACTAAGGTGAGTACCATGGTTTCACTTTCATATCCTTAACAAGTTTTTTCTCAACACCACTTGATAGTTTCGTCCTCTTGAGTACTTGTCATGGCCTCTAGTGACTATTATAGAACTAACGAAAAGGTGTTCACCTAAAAAAATGGTTCTTATTAACCAATTTTATAAGACAAATATTGACTCGGCTAAGTTTTCATGGCCCGGTGGATTGGCCAAGTCAATGCAAAACTTGGCTAATTTTTATATAGGACTGATGCATAGTATGAATCAGCGGTGTGGTTGCAGGTTTACATATCTAGGGTTGGTGCTTTTTCAGGATGAGGAGTGGCTCGAGCTGTTAGTGAGGTTGTAGTTGGCAATCCGGTCAAGTGAGATCTTACACATTTCATTCCATGTTAGCCTTTGGTGGTCCCTATTGTGTTGATAAGCTTTTAAATATCATTGTGGAGTGTTGCACATTTTTCACCCATAGAAAGTAGTGTGGCCAATCTGTTTCAAAACTTTCAGATTGGAGTTATAGGAAACCTGCTTTTAACCAGGTGGTGGTCCTGCTTCCTAGCTGTTTGTACTTGTTATAATTTTGAAATGGATGCTTGCCCACCTTTATACATGAATATGCTCTACTTCCTGTCATATTTTGTGCAACCATATTTCATATATTTTCTCCAGGTGAAAATTAATTTAGATGGTTCTCTTGAAAGCTCCTTTATTTCTTTCTTTGTTTTAGAGTGCATCTTAGAGACATTTGAATCTGTAACATCCTGAAAAATCGAGGGTCGAGTAGTAACTCAACTCTCGAGTTCCAGAACATCACTTATGCAATATAGATAATGATGATTAAATGTTGTCTGTGTTAGTACAATAAACATGAGTGATATTCAGCCAAAACAACATATCATACTCTAGAGACAGTTAAATTGCGAGCGAAAGACTATGATAGATATATAAAATATAAAAATAAACTATGGCAAGTCTTCAGAGTGTGATAAGGTTACCAGGCTAATGAATTACAAGTACAATTCAAATTATACCAAATGTGTAGTGTCATCTAGTCAACATCCCTGTAATCCCGTCGATCAAGACACGGTTTACGTGAAGCCGTCAGCATAGCATATACCAACAAGCATCATTGTCATCATAAAGGTCCAGCTCCGCCTCAAGAGTAGCGTCGCCATCTGCAATCAGACAAAGTCTGGTGGGTGTTCGGAACACCGTCCCGTAACGTGGGAGTGAGTAACTAACTCAGTGGAACAATAAAGCATAGGTTAACATGTTATCAATTCGGTCAAGCAGTAATGATAAAGCAGTACAATCAAAAAATTCTAAATACTCTTGTTAATACAAGTATGGAATGCAGTCATGATGTATGCCCTTGCCAAACCACCCTCATGCGACACCATCTTACGTTCACGGATGCGTTCATCCCTCAGTGCTCCACATCTACCAGGCACATGCAGTGCGATGATGAGCATGATTACCGAGTAATTATTAGTCCATTTCAAACAGCAGGATTGGGAAACTAAGGTACCTCCCTTGTATCATTCCCAAACATGATCCATTCTAGGGTCGTCAATCCTAGATAATCTCAAACGATAGTATATTTTGAGGTGGCTGCAAAGGCTGCCAGGGCTGTTACGCACAAAGGTTACACCACTCCCCCATCACCTTTTTAACGGTTCATCACTATACAGATATAGGCCTAGTTCATACCCTATACACTGTGGCAAAACTCATCACCTCATCGCAATTTAGAGTATGCTCGAGGTCACTACAAAGGGCTGTCAGGGCTGTTACGCACAATAGTTACACCACTCCCCCATCACCTTATCAATGTAGGCCGATAACACGAATATAGTGTCCCATACCACCATAATCGGCTCACGAGTCTGGTTGCTCACTGGTCACTACGGGGAGGCACGTGGCCCCAACGTAGGCCCACAGCTCGATCACGGTGTCCCAAACCACCATGCCCGGCTCATGAGTCTTAGCGGATCGAGGTACCATGGTTAAAAGGAATTTCACTGGTAAGTTTGGTACCCTAGGTTCAAGCAGTAGCGTCCAAACATGGTGAACATACATAAGACAGATCGGGTTGCTTGACGAGCTCGGCTAGCTCGAGCGCACAACAAGTTGAACGATATGAAGTGCATAAGCACTTCGTGTGGCCAACCACTATCGCCAACTGAAGTACGACTCGGGTTCGTCGAACACATCTCACGTGGCAAATGAAACTCAACCACGAATTTGATCCCGTTACCGACTGCCTGTACTATACAATAGCCCCAATCACATTCAATTTCAGATATTTAAAGCAGTAATGGATCAAAATTCAAATCATACAATCAAAGACTGATATTATCCGTTTGGGGCTGCCAGGGTGTTGCACGCACTCGTTACTCCACTCCCCCATCACCCATGATGGATCATACAACGTAAACATGAATTTAAACATATGCATCACATAGATAAAATCATACAATCATTTGAGCATGTTATGAAGCACAACACGAGCATGAGTTTGTACATATTAAATTCCTAATCACACAGCTATCCAAGGAAATCATACACATAGTTAAAGGAGTTGAGAATCATATCTCAACACCCTTATACATTACAATTTACTAACTACTACTCATTCAGACATTTCAACAAACACTTTAGACTACATACATCAACATACATGACATATGTTGATCACATAGGTATTAGGCCAAATCCTTTCACTAAGGAGTTACCCCAATCATAACACGCATACACCCATGACGGATAGTCATGGCAAGCAGGAATCCAAGTTCCATATTCATTCAGTCATTTCCACAAACACTTGGGCCACACATTTTAATATAAGTAGTGTATATTGACCGTGGCGTGATTTATGGAAAATCCTTTCGTCAAAGGGGTATCGCCAATACAACAATCATAAATCCATGACAATTAGTCATGGCGAGCACGAATGAGAATTCTATACTCATTCGGTCATTTTCACAAACACTTAGAATACACTATTTTAACATACATAGTGTATATTAGCAAAAACATGTATTAGGGCGAGTCCTTTCGCCAAACAAGTATTTTATCCATATATAATATATTAATGCAGCAAATAATCATGGCAAACACATTTCCAAAATTTATACGTATACGGTACTTTCTACAAATACCTAGATTATGTAAAATTTCATATTCTTCATCTTTAATCGAAACGGAAAACAGACAGCACTTTGTACATGTGCAATTGCATGCAAATCATGAATCTATCATTATCTGACATTGAAAGCGTTGAAAACCATAACCTATATACCTAAAGTCCGCACCTTTTGTCGTAGAATCGTAACGAAGTCGATAGGTTTGCTAAGCTTTCGTATTTGGCAGATTGGTAACCTATAGGATGCTTTAGGTTAGTTATTTCATAACCTACAACTATCAAAACCCCAAAACAGATTAGGGTTAGGGTTTCTTACATAGAAACGGAGCTGGAATCGCCGGGAAAGCGATTAGAACGGAGTGGTGGAGCTCGTGGAGCGGCAGGGAAGCATGGCAGGGAGATTCTCCCACATCTCCCACACTTTCTCTCTCTTTTCTCTCTTCTCTCTCTAGGGTTTCTCTCAAATTCGTATGGCTGTAATGAGAGAGGGTTTAAGGTCCTTATATAGCCTAAAAACTCACCGAAATATACTCCAGGTCAAAGTATACTTAGGTTATAACCAAAGCGGGTCAGTTTCAACTCAACGGAGGACTTCTAGCGGACCTCCTTGAGCCAAAGGTCAGACTTAAGCTCACCAACCTTGGATCTAGGTGGAGTTAAGTTTTCGTTTCAGTGGAATTTCCAGATCACGTGTGGCGGACCAGTTTCAGTTCAACGGTCAGCGGATCTCGATCGGAGATTCCAAGTACATGGATATGTGTATGAAATTTCTCTTGATCCGAGGGTGTAATTTGGTATGATTCTGACAGTCTGGTTGCTTAAAACTGATCAGCAAGTGAGAGGTGCCAGATTACTATTTGAGATATTTATTTGTAAAGAAATTCAAGTGTTTTCACACTCCTCGCTCCGGACTCAAGCGAATTACACTGGAACACTATCTGGATTTGATTTTCAAGATAGTTGTCAAGCCCAGCAAGGCGGTCCTAATTCCTTAACTTCGTGTTAATCGGACTTTCGACGTGCGGTCCAGATCTGATACGGAGTTTCGAGATGCTCCCAAGAGCAACCGGGTAATGAGATTGTTCCTAGATTTTAGGGTAACCTAGCGTCAATGATTCTACAAGTTTTGGGTCTTGCAGATCATATTTAAAGTGATTGGTGCTAATTTCACAAGCACTCTAGTTTAACACTAGCTAATTCTCGCCTAATTTCTAAAGGATTTAGTCCTAGGTGATTTCGGTTTGAGATGGTACTTAGTCCTTTGTAGCAATGTTTAGTTTAAGTATTGTTCTTCATCACCTAAACTTTAAGATAGTGTCTGATGTGAAAGTACTTAGAAAATTTAAAGAACAAGGTGGTGAAGGGTGGGATTTGTGAAGGACATGGGTTAAGGAGCGATTTTAGACTGTGTGATTCAGTTCTGACAAGTTAATAAGGTGTTAGGATCGACCCATTGCCTAAGGACGTCTAATCCCAGGTTGGCAAAAATCTGGGATGTTACAGTATCAGACTGAATTGATGTCATTAAAACATCTCAATAGGCCTTGCACGTCAATTTGTATGTTTAGCTTATCCTCGGGACATTTGTATCAGACTATGAATTGAATTAGCAAAATTTAATCAAGTGGAAACAAGTACTTATGTTTAGGAGATTTGCTTTGTGGTTCTCATTTCCATCCGTGGCTTGGTTTTATTTTCACTTCTCATTAGGTAATATGCAGGTTAGTACTAATTCTCATTTCCATCTGTGGCTTGGCTTTATTTTCAATTCTCCTTGGAATTACTATCTATGGAGAACTTTGGATTTGGCACACACATATGGTAAATGAGTGCAATCATGGAAATTTGGGTGAGGATATTCCTTTCCTTTCTTGCTTTGCATATTTAAGCTTAAAGCTCTATCTTGTTGGATATTATGTTGCTGGTTCTATTTTATATTTGAATGTTGTTTATTTATTTTTCTCTTCTTTGTTGTAAAGTATTCTTTAATAAATTGGATGCATGATAATAGGAATCCATCACCCATGCGGGACAGAGTGGTTTTCAATAAAATAACAAAAATAAACTTGGAGGACGGGTCCGTTTTATGGGTTTAGGTTGGGTTTGGCTCCCTATTAATCTCTAAGGTCTTTTATGGTTGGTTTTCAAGTTTTCTAAATTGAATATTTTATATGATTATAGGTCATGTTGCTGATGACATGTTCCACTGGTAAGCAACAACTATGGGACCAGCAGATAGCCCCTTGCAAGTGTTGTATTGTTGGTAACCATTCACTTCCCACCAGATTACTCCAAGCCACCCAAGGTAAATCTCACGTTCTCTTGAGACTGGGCAATAAAATGTCTTTTTAAAGGGCTTGAGTGGGAATGAATAATTTGTGAGTCATAACGAACTGCTTAAGTAATGTTTAGTCCTGTACAGCTGGTGGGCCACACATGTACATTGAGTGTGGGCCATCGGTCATATAATTTTTTTATCCATTTCTCTCGCATATTCATGGCTCACGTGATGTGTAGACTGGCTTGATCTCTGGACCAGGGTGTCCAGACAGTAGGGCTTGTGCAGCTTGAAGCTCACACACGTGTAGTGAATGATCTGCAAGTTTCATTTGTATAGCTCCAATTAGGTGCCCATCATCTATTTTTTGGTTTTGTGTGTGGATGTCCCTGCTCTATATGTTTGTGATGTTCTTTGGGTGCCTCGATAAAATATCACTAGGAAATATTGTTAAAAGTTTTTGTCAAAACTTGGAAGTGATCAATGGGTTAGTATCAAGAATGTACATTGAAGTTTTCATCTTAATGCAAGCACTTGATGGTGACATGATTCGTGTTCTATAAGTGATCTCTAAAATGTTGTTCTGGACCTGGGAGAGTGAATTTTTTAGTAGTTTCAGCCCATGTACGTACAAAAATCAAGAATGCGACTGGTTTGAATAAGTTACAGAACCTTCATATCACTAGAGGATAGTTGCAGAGCCATTGGATATCATAAGAGGATCTTATGTGGGATTGTTTTAGGTCAGTAGGATCATCATCATCTTAACATTTCTCCCAACAATTTTAGTAGTTTCAACCCAATGTGATCCTCTACTGCGGTCTTTCTTAATGCAAAACGTTGTTGATATTGTAGGTTCAATTGAAACCATTGGTTGATCAACTTACATGAGGGAAAGAACGTTGTTGATATTGTAGGTTCAACTGAACAAGCACTCTAAAGGTGAAAAAGGACTCCCTTTACTCTTAACATTCTCTTATTCTTTAATTTGTAATAACTTGGGTTGGGTTAAATGGTGCTTTGTTGATCATAATAACTTCTACAATCTATCACATATACAGTTTATGTTTTGATGCAAGCATTTATGTTACTGTCTACAGAGTTTAAATTTCCAAAGGCATTGTTCTGGAAATTGTGAAAATGCATCCTAAGACTAGTAATTCAAATGTCGAGATTGAAACACAGCCATAGTTGTCTTGTCATCTAGGAAAAAAAAGGATCAAATCCCTGCCTATTGGAGAAAGTAAACGGAAATTCTATTCATCATTCAATCATCATAGCATGCTTATATATTTTTTCGCAAGCAAACCCTGATTCAGTCCTAAACATTCATTATTCTAATTATGACCATCCATTTTCTTAAAATATTAAAAATAGTCAAACTATCTAAATCCCATCATACAACCCTTCCATAAATCCATCACAGCTCATTCAAATGATATCAGAGTTGCATGATCTTCGATTGTCTTTCAAACAAGACCAATTTCGTGTCATTTAGAAATCATATATTGCCCGAAAAATGACCTACAAATTAAGCGACTAAAATAATAAAGAAAAACTTGCTTGGAAAGACACCTACTACCTCTTTCTATATAATATAACTCGCATCATGACCATCATAAGGACCATGTGCAAAAATTAAGTGAACCACTTTGTGGGACCCACTTATCAATCAAATCATCACCTGGGGCCCACAGAACAGTACAAATGGTTTTAGAGGCACTTTACTGCACTTTTGTGGGGCCACTCTGAATCAGTGGGTCCCCTAGGAGAGGTTCCCTAAGTGCAAGACCTCTATCTAGGCATCTGTACATTTGTATCTGGTGTGGTGCTGTAAATTTGTTTGGTCATTGGACAGAATGCTTTCGAGGAAGGGGGAGAACTTTATGGGAAGAAGGTTTACCTCTTTGGCTGCACAGAACGTAACTTCTCTAATTTTCAGTTATTATTCTTCCTATATCATAGTTCATGTTAATGGACTGAGCAGTAAACTATTCAATTCATTCCAGACATGTTACTACAACTTGGACTTTACATGGTTTCTAGTTGTTTCCTTAAAAAACTCTATATAATTTTGTATCTTTTGAGTTTTGATCGATATTTTACACTCTAATTGATACATAATGGCTTCTGTAATGTCTTTTATCTTCATTATTAATTTTTTGTTTATATTTGGCTTTGGATGGTGCTATTGTAAGAAGCCGATACAAATCATGTGCATTTGTATGCTTTATTTGAAAATTGAAATATTTCTGGATTACTGGTTTTTCCTATTATTTATTCATGTTCTTGTTTTTCTATTTTTATTTTTTTTTAGCTCAATTGTTTTTCTTAAAAAATGGTGAAGGGAAAGTGATATGTATCCCTGTCGTGGTGGCGGTATGTTCACTCATTGGTGTTATCTTTTATGTTACATCTCTCAAGTTAATATAAGGTGTCTTAAATTGATTGTGAAATTCACATGCTAAATCAAATGATCAAGTTTAAAAATTGATATGGCTAGATTGTTCAGCTCAAGTGCTCAACTACAACTGAATATTCTGTTTTCATTCCTGTGTAACTTGGACCTAAACACGTGCATTGGTACCGGGCTAGACTTGCTGCCATGAGTTGTTGGATGTTTATTTGGTCTTTGGATGATGCAGATTTTGGGGAGTGGATGATGCAGATGGACTCTATAACTTCATTAAAGTATTGTCTTTCACCATCAGAAGCTTCCATGGTAGATTGAAATGGAAGGACCCTCAGAATAGGTAAAAACAGAACCAAAAATCACAACATTTGCAACATTTGAAATTTTCTACCAACTAAATGACATCTCTCTTAACATTATGGTGATGGGGGGTTTAATTCAAGTCCTACATCATCATTTAATGTGAGTCGCATTGTTCTTATATCGATTTATTTAATTTTTGATTCCTTCTATTGTATTGATTTATTGCTTTAATCTGGTTTATGCCTTGAGATTTGTTTCAAATTAGCTTGATACATTCAAATTCAGATTTTTGTGGCTTGAAATTAGTTCTAAATGTTAGCTTGCTACATTCTTCAAATATAGATTTCTTATATTGTTCCTGAAGTATGAATAATGTGTTATTATCTCTGCTTTTATATTTGTAGTGATACTATGTCCACTCAGTGTGACAGATGGTTGGATGTCTGAATTCACCAACTTTTGTCCAACTTTGAAGGTTCTTAGGTATGTTGGCGATAAGGGACTCTGTTACGATATAAGGAGGACAATATATGAGCATGTAAAGCAACAATTGCCATCATCTGATGTAAGTCTGGAACCTTATGTGTCTGTCTTTTCATTGTCAAAATGTGCTCTTATTTGTCACTAAACCAACATCGATGTGAATAGGACTGTAGTTCTTCATGTCGGTAACACTTCAGTTGATCTTTTTTCCCCCATTGCTGAGCTTAGAATCTTAATTGTATACCACTGGTAGTATTTTAGAATCTATACAAAGCTTTTTCTACATTTGATAATAGAGAGGAAATAGCCAAATGCTTTTTTTTTTTTTTTTCGATCTTCTATTTGATATTCATAATGAAGAAGTGGTCCTCAAATTGCAGTTACATTCATCTCCAACTTGAAAAAATTCAATTCGCACCCAAGTTAATAAGCATAATGAAGTACTAGCAATTTGCCATTTCCATTTTACTGAATCTATAGTTATTTGAATATAGTTCAATAGTGCATCAAAGACATCTCAAATCTTTTACTCTCTAGCTTTTCATTGAAGCCCCTCCCGGTGTCGTTGCTAGTAAAATATGCTTTACCATTTGACGTGTTGTTGACAACTTATGACATAGCATTGTTGGATCAAGATTTTCTTTGTCAAATTCCGCGGCACTATGCAGTAATTGATGAAGCTCAACGGCTTAATAATCCTTCCAGTGAGTGTACTCAAATTAGTTAATTGTTTTATACGTTTGATGCATTCATGGACTTAAAATAATTAGCTCACGTAATTTTTGTGGCAGTTAATTTGCTATTGATGCTTTGCAGGTTTTATACAATGTACTTGAGCAACGTTTTCTCATGCTGAGACAGTTATTGATGACAGGAACTCCTATCCAAAATAACCTTTCTAAGCTTTGGGCTTTGATGCATTTTTGCATGCCGTCAATCATTGGGATATTAGAACAGTTTATTTCCACATTCAAGGAAGCTGGAATTTCTTCAGTAGGTACCATTATTACCCTGCACTGATCATGGCTCTGTTCTAGCATTGACAGTTATGGATGCCTTCTTTCATGCGTGTTTGATGCACTGTTGGATTGAATTACACTTAGTGGCCTACCATAGTGATAATACTTTCTTCTATGTGTGTTTTAATGCACTCTTCAATTGAATTACAATTAGTTGCCTGCCATTGTGATAATAACTAATTCCTTGCTTCCTGCATTAGCATTCATAGCAAAGGTTTCAACTCCAAATTGCAACTAAGCTTTCTGGTTGGACATGAAATGAAAGCAACCACAATTTGGGGCTACTTCATCCTTATGAATGCTAGGAAACATCTCTAACTTTTTTGTCATTTCCATTTGATCAAATGATACTAGTTGGACATGAAATGAAAGCAACCACAATTTGGGGCTACTTCATCCTTATGAATGCTAAGAAACATCTCTAACTTTTTTGTCATTTCCATTTGATCAAATGATACGGTTGCAATTTAGTTTTTTGGTGTATCCAAAAGCAGCCTAGCATTTTGATTAACTAGGCTCCAAATTCCACTTTCCATTGGGAGACCCATTAGATCCATGTTAGAACTCTATAAGGTGGGCCTTATTGATCAAATGACCATTGAATGAATGAATGAATGATTATGCAGGTAGTAATTGAATGAATGCATGATTATAATTTTCTTAATGTAGGCAATAGCTACGAGTATTGACCATAGCTGTTATTAAATTCGGCATATTGCTACGGATCCAACACTACTTTTAGCTACCAATAATATCCATAGCTGTAGGTGCTTTTGGCTAAAGAAATATTTGCTACGGATTATATCCGTAGCTATTTTAAGCTATGGCTACGGATTAAATTCGTAGCCATAGGTTTTAAACCTATTGGCTCGACACCTACGACGACAGTCGTGCTACGGATTTAATCCGTAGCCATAGGTCTATGGCTATGGATTAAATCCATAGCCTTTGCCCATTTTTCTGGTAGTGATAACTTTGAAGATACTTTTGAAGGCCACAACGATAATCCAATTGCAATAATAACCCCATGCTTAAGTGTCAATATATAATAGCTCCATCACGGTAATGATTCTGGCTCCTGTGTGACCTACTAAGCGTAGCTTAACCTGATCTGATTCTCCCTAAAGATATTGACATGATGCCCCCAAATCTTTTCATTGATTAATAGATTCATCGTTTGATTCATCTTCTTTTAGATGTCCTCACCATCCATTCTTTACTGTTTGTCCTGTTGTGTTGTCAGTGAGGCAGAAACCATTCCGAAACATCTCCTATCCTTAACTGCAACTGATTTAACCTCCTTGTGTTGTTGATGTAATTTACTGATAATCCATTAGGTGTGAAGTAGACAACCACGTTGATCAAGAGAAAAGTCATTGTGGTATACCTATTTTTTGAAAAGAATGTTAGTTATTTTGATTAAATAAAAATTATACTTTGTTTTCAGAGATGAAGGGGAGGATGTTCCCATCGAGAGTCGCCATTTTACCGTTTATACAACGCCAAGAAGTGATAAATGTTCTGTGAATATTTTCTAAGTTATCATTGAAATCCTCAACAGAGTCGTCATTTTGTTTTGACCAGAAACTAAAAGCATTTGATTTGGGGGAATTTATTAATAATAATAAAGAAATTTTGAGAGAACAGATATCATAGAGTATTTTATTCAGTCTGAGTTCTTTTACATCCTCATATTCCCTTAATTCTAAAACAGAGTACAATGAATCAATGCAACAAATGAAAGAGAAGGCGATCTAATGAAAATTTTAGCAGCATTTCGACGTTTTTTAATCATATCTCCAGGGGAGATGAGTTGTGCGGACTTAAAGCCCTTGATTTGGTCCACACTGAGTTGTGAGGGTCTTCCATCATGCTATACTCTTCTATTTCTTCTGCAAGCTCCTTGAGGCTCTCCAACTTCTATCTTCTCTCACTTCTCCTTGCTTCTCTCTCTCATTGCCCTCTCCAAATGGAGATAGGAGAGATGTATTTATGGACATCCAACAGGTGTGGAGGCCATCAGTCTAAAGGTAGAAGTGCACAGGCTTAGACAAGGAATGTGGAGTGCATAAGGCTCATTTTAGGACAAGAGCCAAGCATCAGGACAAGTCTCCACCAGAAGTGGTACAGAGGCTAGGCATTAGGACAGTCTCCCATGCAAAGTGGCGCACAGGCCAAGCATTAGGACAATCATCCATGCAAAGTGGCACGTAAGTCAGGCATTGGGACAGTCTCCCATGAGAAGTGGCGCATGAACTAACCTTCGGGACAGAAGCCCATGGAGAGTGGCACAACTCATTTGCTTAGAACAAAAGAGCAACAAGCTCCTTGAGAAGTGGTGCACAGGCCACGCATCAGGACATACCTCCATGTGAAGTGGCACACAAGTCCTGGGATTAGGACAAAGTCCCTTATAAAGTGGCGCCTAAGGCCTGTGATTAAGACAAATGCCCATTCAAGGTGGCATGCAACTCTTTCCCATTCCTCCACAAAATGTGGTGCAAAAGACTTGTGTTATGACAAAGTCCCATGAGGAGGGGCATGCAACTCCTTCCCATTCCTCCACAAAATGTGGCGCAAAAGACTTGCATTAGGATAAAGTCCCATGAGGAGGGGCGCGCAACTTCTTCTTTCTCTCTCCATCCCAGCGTAACTTTCTCTCTCTAGCGCAACTCTATCTCTCCCCCCCCACAAAAGGTGGCGCGCAACTCCACCTGGCCTCCACAAAAAGTGGCGCAGGAGTCCTATCCTCCAAAAAAAAGTGGCGCAACACCTCTCCTTGAGTTGCGCGGGAGCGCGCAACTCCCTAACGCAACTCATTCTCTCCCACACTCTCCTAACTTAAAAAAAAACTCTAAATGAGGAGTGAGGAGGGGGTATTTATAGGCCTCCCGGGTCCCTCACTCCTTAAATTGTGGTAATCACCACCACTACTTCTTCCTTCACACAACATCCAACCTCCTTCCTTAAATAATGGTGTCCACCAACCTCTCCCTTAAATAGCGGTGATCACCCACTTCTTCCTTAATACTAGGCAACATCCATTCCTCCTTTTCCTACCAAATGACGCCCATGCACCCCTCCATATCGGATGACGTCCATTTATTCCTTTATTCAAACTGACGCCTATGCACTCCTCTATATCAGATGACGCCCGTCCATTATTCTATACTAGATGACGTGCATCCATTCTTCTACATCAGATGACGTCCATCCATTCTTCTACAACAGAATGTGTAGTGCACAATCTCTTCTATCATGGAGCAACACTTCACAAGGCTTCTATACTGTCCTGAGCGCACAACCTTGGGAGGGATCTGTTCAATGGAATTCCTCTGCTAATGCAATAGGCACGAAATGAGATTGGAATATTTTTTATGCCTCTACACTTGTAATTTTAACTTTCACTATGAAAAGGTTTTCCCAGGTTCATCTTAACAACCTTATACAATTCTTGTGATTTTTGTGGGCTATCACAATCAAACCCCTTAGTGACATTTTCAAGCTATCTCAGAAAAAACAAACAGAGTTTAGAAGGTATACTTATCTTCACCGTAGAAGACGTATTAGAAGCTTGTAGCCGAAGAACCACTTTCTTAAATGTAAATTGTTTCTTATTCAGTCAGATAGAAAGGGTCTAGGGTTCTATTGATTTTAATTAAGTTAAACCCAATAACTACTTGAATCAATTCTCTAAAATCTCAAAACAAGAGTATAGTTTACTCTCTTTAGAATCAAACTTGAAAGTTCTGAGATTAAGGGAATTAAAAGAAAAAGCTATAAATTAAATTATAAATACCATTCAATAACTTGCTAATAATTTGAGCTTCTCTCTCTCTTATAGAAGGATTTTGATAATTAACTTGTGTAATTCGAAATGAGAGAGAAACTCAATTTATAGGCAAAGAAGTCGAATCTTCGGCTAGCCAGAAATAGTCTTCGACTAGCCCGAGCAGATCGGATTCAGTTAACGGACTTCGGATCGTGCAAGATAACATTTATCTAAAATTCAGTTAGCCCGAGGTCACCTTTGGCTGGCTGAACACCCCAGTTCGGCTAGCCAAATTTGACCTTCGGCTAGCTGAATTCAACCAAATTCCAAAGAATGAGGTTGTTGGAATTTGACCCGAAGATTCTCGGGCTAGCCGAACCAAAACTCGGGCTAGCCAAATTTGCAACAGAACTTAGTTTTGCTTTGGGCTTAAACTTGGGCTGGAGGAGAAAACTTGGGCTACCCGAACCAAAAGTTAGGCTAGCTGAATTCCAAGCAAAATAACTGTAAAAACCCAATTTTAAACATTTTTGAAAGCACCTAGTGCTAAGGTCTTTCTAGGGTTTTATACCACCTAAGATATATCAAATAATTGTACTTCTTTGACTAGAACGAAGTCTCGAGTTTCATCTTGACTTTGAGCTTAGTATTTTCTTGAACTCGCGCTTGATCTTCTCTTGATCTTGAGCTTGATATTTTCTTGATTCTCTTGATCTTGAGGTTGGTCTTCTCTTAATTGAGCTATTGTCAAGTTGTTTTGGCTATACGAAATTTGACAACTAAAGTGTGCTTAAACAATTTAGCGCTTCCAGTTTTTGTTACTGTCTGCATGAAGTATGAATGCAACTGCATACAATCATTTAACTTAATCACAATTACACAAGTCTGGACCCATAAAATCTTCACCGATTGAGGTCACTATGGTGGCTAACACAATCAGATCTAATTTCATGAATATCGATTTAGGATTGCGATTATAATCCGGTCTTAAATGGATTGTATGATACGCCCCATAAGGCGGTTGGTATTGACCGTTTGGAAAATTGAGAAATCTTAAAGAGAAGCATACGAGTAGGTTTTTCTTTATATATCCCATCAATCTATATCAACTCTTAAAGATGGGTTATGGGCACATAATTAAGCCGACTCAAGACTTTAAATAATTTAGCCATCATCAATGAGTGTTATAAGTCTAGTCTTTATCATTCATATGATAAATGGTTGGCATGGAATGATTTAAATAATCTGGCCATCATCAATGAGTGTTATAGATCTAATACATGATGAAAGTTCCATATTATATTTTTTCCCATCTAGTGAATGTTCTAGATTATACACTCATTTTAATCCAAACAGACGGCTTAAATCTAATAAACGGATCCCAAAATAGGCCCCAAAGAGAAGGCCTAATCAAAAGCCCAAGTGATAATGCAATCGGGCTCACAACCTGTCTATAATTGGGCACAAGCTCAAGGACCAGAGCCATTAACTATTATGACTGAAATGTCTTAGAGGCAAATGGTCTACACATAAGCTTTAAATGGGCTCTAACCCATTCAACAAGTCACGTAGACAGGGCCCACTTAAAATTAGAATTGGGAGCAGGCCCACAAGACAATGTTCATAACCCCAAGTGCAGGGTCACAATGTAGTAATAACTCAGTAAGACCGACGTCGAATCCAAAGGGACTAAACTTGTACGTATTATGAAAATAACTAGAACTAGAAAAAGATCTCAATTGAAATCTACATAATTAAGAGTAATGGTGTCATGCCCCAAATCCGGGAACAAACAGCTTTCTTAATGCCTCGAATCCGGCACTAGACTTCCATACACCAAGTCTCGAGTTCGGCGCACCACAAGGAAGATTTTTTACTATTTTTTTTTATAATAATACCTGAGCATAAAGATCCATGATCATAATACCAAGCAACAATCTCCATTATAAATCTTGATGGTTATAAGTACAATGTTTATCCAAAATGAACAAAATGAAGGCATCGCTAAAATATAGCTTAGACAAAATGACAAAATGTATCCAAAAGCTAAGTCCTCCAAGGTAATCCTGCCCTGAAAAAAATGGAAAATAGGAAGCTTATGCAAAAAGCCTAGTGAGTACACTCATGTGTGCGTAGTGTACAAGCATACAGTAACAATCAAATATCAAAGTACACAAGCTGAAGCATAATGACCAAGTAATGCTACATAAAGCCAAGAGGGCATGATGCAATGCAAGAGATGATATGCAAAAGTATGCTGGGTGTATGGAGGCATGCAAATCCTTCTCTAAAAATCAACGTCACAATACATTTATCATCATTGGGAATCACTGGGGCCTAGTATCCAGAACAAGTTCGAAACTTGTTGAATAGAGGCCTCGCATACCCGCCATGTCAGTGGGGGGCCTATAGCCATGCCAATGCCCACCCGGCACGCCGGTAGCAGACCCATTTTGGGGCTGGTCAAACCCAACTACATTCGCTCCAACTCTCCGCTAGGTGTGGCCGAACATCTTCTCACCTGATCGCATCGACGAGAGTCAGGCCTACTATGGTCTTTAGTACTAGGTGACCCAAGGCATCGTCCGGTCTCGATGATGAGGCTCGAGGGTACCACTCGAGGTTTAGGGAATTTCACACAGGGGTCTGGGACGTAATATAAGAAACCCAAATTTCTGGTGCCCACAAATAACTACCATGATACCGTTGTGGTGGTCCCATCAATATAACCACGATGTTGTTGTGGTGTTCAATCCTCATGAGGATGTTATGCAAAATGCAATGATAATCCATAAGCACACTATGCAGTATAATTGCACTCAAGCAATGTTATGCATGTAAGCCACATATGCATACGAGGCAACCCTAATACCAATTGGGCTCCTCTGCCAATCACATCCGATCTACAATCCACACTCATCGTGGAAAGGATATACATGTAATATCAGCACTGGCATAAACATAAATTATAATGTAGCATCAAGTGAGCTTCAGGGACTTCAACCCAGGGATCGTATCTGATATATTTACTTAGGGACTTCAACCCAGGGACTGTGCCCATGGTCTCTCTGACCAGATAACATCTGCACATACTCTATCATTGCACCCTGCACCAACATACTCCATCATGCATATGATCTCTGCATGATTAAACTATGCACATCATGCACTCGTCATCCATGATGCATGTACATGTATGCGTGCATGCTGATGCAATATGCACAAATATCATCAGATCAATAAAAAAAGATCACGGTGCTGTTACGACATAAAAAAGAGAAAGAGAGAGAAAGACAACAAAAATTGATTGTGCGCGGACAACTATTGAGCAGGCAACCATTGTGCTTAGAGAGGTATTGTACGCATATCATAGTTGTGCGTAAAGGATCATTGTGCGTAGAGGAACACTGTGCGCTAAAAGGAGTTAGTCCACACAATGAACTCCGCACAAAGAATTTTGTACAAGGAAGTTTGCACAATGAGTTCCACACATTAGAGTTCGCACAAGGGAGTCCGTACAAGGAGTTCCGCATAATGAAGTCCGCACAAAAGAGACCGCACTGAGGGTAGTCGGCACTTAAAGGATACCACGCAATGTCGACATAGCATGTTCACACGTGTGAAAGGGCTATAAATACCCACTGACCCCTCAAAAGGAGGTCATTAGCACCCAATCACAAAAGAGGAGAGGACTGCGAAAGAAGAGAGAGGTAGAGAACGCATTCATTATGCAAAATAAGTGTTGTGTGGATAACAATACTGTTAGTGCACAATAAGAGACAATGCACAACAAGATGGAACGCACAATACTGTTGGCGCACAACACTACTAGTGCACAACACTGTCAGCGCATAGCATTGCCAGCACACAACACTGCCAACACACAACAAGCCCCGCACACAACAACGCTCAGCGCACAGCAGTGCTTAGCGCGTAAAGGATTCCAACGCACAATGTCCTCCAGTATAATGTTTTATATTACAATTCACAAACATTCTATTTTGGAATCAAAGGAGAAAAGGATGTAAAAGAACTTGAAATGAATAAATGATGTGATTATCTTCTTTATCTTCTTTTGTTCATAATTGAGTGAATAATAATCTCCCAAACCAAATATATTTATTTATTGTTCGAAATAAAATGGCAATTCTGCTAGGGAATTTCTCATATTCACTTAATATTAACTTAAGAACTGTACAGAAGATAGTCACAACTATTTGGCTCTTATTAGGCACCAAAATTGTGACTCTCAATGGGAACATCCTACCTTTCATCTCCAAAATAAAATATGACTTAATTTAAGTACTAATTTTTTTATTTTTTATTTTTTACCGTGTTGTAAATATAAAGGATTCAGGAGAAAGAATATTACAACCGACTAATCAATGGAAATCGTTCAGAGGAATACAATTTTCTACTTCACTACGACAGGGTTCGTCGTGGAGTATGCCGATAAACAAACTGGATGCTACAAAAAGGAATCAGTGTCAATCAAGCATATGGAATCACAGGCAGCTGTCACCATTGTAACTGCTTCGCCAATAGCATAGGGACAAAGGGATGATTGGATCGTCATCATTCGCAGAACGACGAGGACCCGGAACATCCTTACAGCAGGAACCAGTTCACCACTGGGAAGAGATAGGGGGCCGATAATGCGAAATATAGCTAGGAAGCATCCTGAACTTGCTCCGCTGACAATCCACCCCACGCAAGCAATGATTCCTTCGGCAGCACAAGATTTCCCTGCTTTACTTGTTAAGAGCTCCCGGTGGACAAGAGAGCAGAAAGGGAAGGCTTTACTAACGAGCCCACTGGGATCCACATCACCGATCTCTGTCTCCCCGATCGGCCGGGTACTCTAAAAATACACAAAGTTCGTATGAGTCTCCCCTTTCTGTAACTCCTATAATATCAATACACTCCCATTCAGCCTCAACTACTGCCTCGTCAGGGGATAGAGAGGCTGCCGTTCACATGGCCGTAATGAACCAAGGATCTTCCCCAACTACAGAAGATCGCATCACTGAGATGACGAAAGCGTAAAAAGCATTAATGGAGGAATGTAGGAGCCTCAGGGAAGGTTTGGGAACTCTGACACATAACGTGGCATGAATGGCGGTACCCCCAATGACCAATAACATAAATGAATGAGAACAACATCCTGAAGGGTCACAGCCACCACGGACTGGGTCACACGGGTCTGCCCCCATGACGAGAGCACTAACACAAGAAGAGGTACAACAGGTTGTCGAAGAAGCGGTTAGATCAGAAAAGGAACGTGAGAGTACAGGAAAATTTAGGTATCAGACATCATATCCAAAAGAAGTCGAGGATATCTCATTCCCAAATAATTTCAAGCATCCAAATTTTCAAAAGTTCAACAGAGACGGGTCGTCGGAGGAACATTTGATGCATTTTATTACCACCATGGGGAATTTTTCCACGATACCACAGTACTTCCTATGTCTGTTCGGATCATCCTTGATAAGTAAAGCGTTCCGATGGTATTCTAGTCTGGCCCCATGATCGATACGCACATGGGAGCAGATGCAGGATGCCTTTATGTCAAACTTCTTCTCTTTAGAATGCAATGTCAGCATTACAGAGTTGGCTTCAGTATGGCAGAGAGAAGGGGAACCAATAGAGAAGTTTATAAACAGATGGAAGACATTGAGAACCTCGTGCAGACAGCTATCGGAAGAAAAAGAATAGGTCAAGATGTGCCTAAATTCCATGGAAACAGGAATTACATTCAGTCTCACTAGCGCCGATTTTAAGACTTTCCGTGACTTGGCCACCAGAGCCCATGCCCTAGAGCTGATGATGTGAAAAATGCAAGCATTTCATTATGAAACGGCTAGAAAGGGACCCATTAGGTTAACTGCAAATACTGTGGACCACGAAAAAAGGAGTCAGGAAACAAGGGATTCAGGAGAAAAGAGAACAGAGCAGAAGGAAGAATCAAGCCATCCTAAAAGCAGGTTCACTAGAAAAAGATCCAGATCGCTCAATTCTCACGAAGGGTTTGCATTCGACAAAGAAGACGTTATCCCTATGATGAACCAGTTGTTGAAAGCCGGTACGATAGAATTACCCGCGTCCACATGCCCCGAAGATGCAGGAAGGTCAAGAGAAAGAGATTTTTGTCGCTATCATCGTTTAGTAGGGCATCCGACAGAAAATTGCTATACATTAAAATGCATAATACAAAGAATGATAAACAGGGGCGAAGTAGTGATCGAAAAAGAAAAAAGAAAGGGATGTAAAGGCGACGGTGAACGTATTAATGGCTCGAGAAAATGCACATGAAAGATCAGAGAAAGAAAGCTGCAAGATAACAAGGAAAGCCGCGATAATTACGTTATGGTTAGGAAAAAGAATGGCAAGTCCCCCAAAGCAAAAAGTCAGAACGACAAAGACTGAGGTCATCAAGGACTAGCGCGATAGTGATAAGAAAGAAGAGAAAAATGAAGCAACAAAAGTGACTTATGATGTCGTGAATCATTTGAAGGGTATACTAGCTCGGTTAAGCGTTTACGACACGTTAAAATTATCAGAAGATTTCAAGTAAAGTCTGATTCAAGTGTTATTTAACCACAATGTCAGAGAAACATTGCTGGTGGAAATGAAAAATGATGAACACAAAGAGCGGGAAGACTATATGCCAGTAGTCTTTTTCTCTGATGATGATTTAACTTGTGATATAGGGCATAATAGGCCATTGATGATAGTAGGCCATATTCGCGAGAAAGAAGTAAAAAGGATTATGCTCGACAATGGATCTGTGGTAAACCTGTTACCGTTGACAATGTTGAATAAATTGGGTTACCGTCGTTCCGATCTGCGCCCTAGTGGAATGATGATATAAGGCTTTAATCAAGATGGGCAGCGTGCACTCGACAAAAATTGACGATGACATTGGAAATATGAGACTTAACTACTGATGTTGTTTGTCATGTGATCAGTGCAGTCACGGCATATAATCTTCTCTTAGGAAGACCGTGGATACATCAGTACGGTATTATACCTTCTACCCTTCATCAATGCTTCAAATATTGTAAGGATGGAATACAGTATAAAGTAACGACTGATGTAAGACCATACACAGAAGCTGAAGCCTTCTTTGCAGATGCCAGTTATTACGACGGATTTGCTAAAGGAAAGGAGAAAAAGAATGATGAAAACAAAGCTCTAAAAAATGATCATGTGAGAACAATGAAAGGGGGGTCCGAGAAGACAGGGTCGTCCGAAACTTCAGGAGCAAAGAAGAAGTTCTATTTTGTGCCGAAACATTTGAGGCAACCAGGACAACCGCCCCTAACATTATTGTCGCCTGAACAGTTAAAAATCCTATAGTCAAATTATACAGTACCATTGCCATATGCTGAAAGAGACAAGCCATTCCCAGCCGTTCTAGGAAAATTTTATGTTGAAGCCAATGCAAAATATCGAGAGCCAATTGAATTTTATGCCCCTTCAGAAGTGAAGATATAAGCAAAAGCTGAGAACAATGTGTACCGCGGAAAGCTGACATCTCGCAATCTCAAGAAATACAGTCTGGCGAGCAGAAAAATGATGAAACGGATGGGTTTTGATGATGAAGAACCGATTGGTTTAAATCATGGAAAAAGAATTCAGGTCCCTATCAGAGTAGGGCAGAAGAGGAGAGAAAATTTTCAAGGATTTTAGGAAGAATCTTCCGCGAATATGGTCACAGTCGATCGGCTATCAGAGACGGATCCCGAAATAGTCAAACATCCTGAGACAGCTCTGAAGTAGATAGAAGACGGGGGGTAGCCGACAATAGACAGTTTGCAAGAGGTCAATTTGGGCACAGAAGAAGAACCCAGAAATACATTCATAAGCGTTGGTCTTCCTGAACAAAAAGCTAAAGAATATATCCGATTGCTGAAAGAAAATAAAGATGTTTTCGTCTGGACAGATGCTGAAATGTCGGGTTTGGAACCTTTCGTGGCAGTACATCGATTAAATATTTCTAAGGACAAAAGACCGATTAAGCAAGCCCAAAGGCGATTTCATCCAGATTTGGTCCCTCCGATAAAGGAAGAAGTGAACAAGCTGATCAAAGTCAGATTTATCAGAGAGGTCAAATATCCCAAGTGGATATCGAATATTGTCCCAGTAAAAAAGAAAAGCGGACAAATCAGGGTGTGCGTAGATTTCAGGAACCTGAATGAGGCTTGCCCAAAGGATGAGTTTCCCCTCCCAATAATGGAACTATTGATTGACAGTATGACACAATATGTCATCATGTCTTTCATGGATAGCTATGCTCGTTATAACTAGATTAGAATGGCACTAGAAGACGAAGAAGCAACAGCGTTTAGAACTTCCCTGGGAATTTACTGCTACAAAGTTATGTCGTTCAGTCTTAAGAATGCTGGGGCGACATACCAAAGGCAATGCAGAATATCTTTCAGGATATGATGCACAAACATGTTAAATGTTATGTTGACGATCTGGTGGTTAGA
Organism: Magnolia officinalis; assembly: GCA_021015155.1. Lineage (NCBI taxonomy): Eukaryota > Viridiplantae > Streptophyta > Magnoliopsida > Magnoliales > Magnoliaceae > Magnolia > Magnolia officinalis. Next base: position 37,195,771 of record JAJHSJ010000009.1, read on the forward strand.
TTAGGTAATCATTAGGAACATCGCGAGCATTTAGTATCAATCTTCCGTCGGCTCAGAAAGAAGCATCTAAAGATGAACCTGACCAAATGTGCTTTTGGAGTACTATCAAGAAAGTTTCTCGGCTTCGTCATCAGGCACAGGGGTATCGAAATTGACCCAGGGAAAGTTAAGGCCATCCAAGATATACCACCTCCGTAAACATTGAAGGAACTGAAGAGCTTGCAAGGGAAACTGGCGTATATTCACCATTTTATTTCAAATCTGGCAGGGAGATGTTAGCTGTTTTCCCATTTGATGAAGAAAGGAACAGAATTCGTGTAGGACAAAACCTGTCAGAATGCGTTCAATTCAATAAAAGAATTGCTGAGACAACCTCCAACATTAACAACTCCTATAAAAGGTAAACCACTTATCTTGTACATATCTGCAGGTGAAAACTTGTTAGGAGCCTTGTTAGCATAGGTAAATGAAGATGGGAAAGAAACTGCACTTTATTATCTGAGTTGAACTCCAATAGCCGCGGAATGTAACTACTCTCCGATCAAGAAAGAATGTCTGGCACTGATATTTGCAGTACAAAAATTGAGACACTATTACGTATCTCATGATATATAACTTTGATTTCAAGAGAAAATCCGATAAAGTTTTTAATGACAAGGCCGATGTTATCAGGAAGATTGGTTAAATGGATGTTGTTTCTTTTGGAATACACAATTACCTATGAGTCGGCAAAAGCAGTGAAAGGACAAGTAGTAGCAGATTTCTTGGCAGCGCATCTTTTAACAGAAAGTGAAATAATTAGTGACGATTTTCTCGATGAGTAGGTAATGATGATTGAGTCACGAGGACAATGGCAGATGTATTTCGATGGTGCTTCTCGAGCGTCAAGAGCGGAGTCATTTTCATCACTCCATAGAGTGATCTATTACCCTATTCTTTCACATTGGGCACTGCTTGCACGAATAATGAAGCCGAATATCGAGCTCTCATCATCGGAATGGAAATTGCCCGGCGTTGCAGATTTTTGGGGATTCAAAGCTGATTATAAATCAGCTAACGACTGAGTTTGAAATAAGAAGTAAGAACTCTTGCCATACTGTCGAAAAGCTTAGCAGTTATTGGAGCAATTCTGTCATGTTGAAATCAAGCACATACCTCGATCTGAAAATGCAAAGGAAGACGCCCTGGCTACTCTGGCAGCAGCCCTGTCCTGTTCAAATCGAATTCCGCTCCGAGTGATTATAGAAGAAAGAAGATTCCTGCCTTCTCCTAAGATTGTCAATGAAGTCATTGAAACGCTTCCTATATCATGTTTAGAAGTGACCGCAGATGATTGGAGATAGCCGTTCATAGATTATCTCAAATATGATATCTTGCCGGAAGATCCAGCACAAAGGCAGCAAATCAGGCAGAGATCAAGCAAGTTCATCATTTGCAGTGAAGTGCTCTACAGAAAATCTTACAACGGGGTGCTGCTATGTTGTCTTGGTGAACAAGAAGTAGATCAGGTGTTATGGGAGCTCATTCTAGGGAATGCCGGGCACACCAAGCTAGACGAAATTTATTTCAACGGATACATCGAATGTGGTATTACTGGCCCACAATGTTCAAAGATGCAATAGAATATGCAAAAACGTGCCACGAATGTCAGATCCACGGAGATGTCGTGCATGCTCCCCCTGAAGATTCCATCAAAGGTCACTTCTTGGCCTTTCGCTACCCGGGGACTCGATGTTATTAGGCCCATAAATCCGCCTTCATCTAAAAGAAAGTAATATATTCTGGCAGCAACAGACTACTTCTCTAAGTGGACAAAAGCGATTGCGTTGCACAATGGCAAAGAGAAAGATGTGGTCAATTTCATTAAACATACGATAATATATCGCCACGGCATTCCAAAAAGTATTGTTACCAATAATGGTACCCCTTTTAAGAACATAGGCATGGAGAAGCTGTGTTAAAAGTTCTGTATCCACCATTCATTTTCAATACCTTACTATCCACCAACAAATGGATTAACAGAGGCATTAAACAAAATGATTGTGAAAATATTGAAGAAGACGGTGACTGGAAATAAGCGCGACTGGGACGAAAGGTTGCAAGAGGCATTATGGGCGTATAGGACTACCCACCGAATAGCAACAAGCACAACACTGTATTTATTGGTTTACAGCGCAAAAGCGGTCGTTCCAATAGAAACACAGGTCGCATTGCTCAGAATAGCAGTGCATCAGTCGATTACAAATGATGAAATGCAAAGATAAGGTTGAAAGAACTAGACCTACTCTATGAGAAATGCCTGACAGCCCAACAACGATTGCAATCGTATCAGGCAAGGATATTGGCCGCCTTTGATAAATGAGTCAAGTATCGCTCTTTCAAAAAAGGGGATATGGTGATGATGTTAAAAGGACCAATAGTGGTGACCCGCAGAACAGGGGGCAAGTTTGAGCCTAAATGGAATGGGTCGTACGTTGTAAGAGAAGTTTATTCAAACGGAGCATATAGAGTGGTTGATAAAAATGGTGTAACGCCCTGAAAATCAGGGGTCGAGCAAAGCTCAGCTCCCGAGTTCCAACGCATCACTTATGCAACATAGATAATGATGATTACTATGAGAGCATTGAAACATGAATGAGATTATACCAAAACAACATATCATACTCCAGAGACAGTTAAATTGCAAGCGGAAGACTGAGATAGATGTATAGAATATATAAACTATGGTAAGTCTCCAGAGTGTGATAATGTTGCCAGGTTAATAAATTACAAGTACAATTTCAAAATATATCATAGGTGTAGTGTCATCTAGTCAACATCCCTGTAACCCCGTCGATCAAGGCACGACTCACATGAAGCTGCCAGAAAACAGCATATACGAGAAAGCATTCTCGTCGTCACAAAAGTCCGACTCCGCCTCAGGAGTAGCGTCGCCATCTGCAATAAGACAAAGTCTGGTGGGTATCCGGAACACTGTCCCGTAATGTGGGAGTGAGTGATCAACTCAGTGGAACAATAAAGCATAGGTTAACATGTTATCAATTCAGTCAAGCAGTAATGATAAACCAGTAAAGTCAAACACTCCTAAATACTCTTATTAATGCAAGTATGAAAATGCAGTCATGATGCATGCCCTCACCAACATACTCCCTCATGCGACACCATCTTACGTCCGCAACATGCGTTCATCCCTCAGTGCTCCGCATCTTCCAGGCACATGCAGTGCGATGATGAGCATGATTACCGAGTTGGTATTAGTCCTTTTCATACAACAGTATTGGGAAACTAAGGTACCTCCCTTATATCATTCCCAAACAATGATCCATTATAGGGTCGTCAGTCCTAGATACTCTCATACATGATGCGGTTCTAGGTCATTGTAAAGGGCTGCCAGGGCTGTTACACGCACTCGTTGTACCGCTCCCCCATCACCTTATCAATACAGGCCTAGTTTATACTTTGTTTACTATGGGAAGGTTCGTCGCCTCTCAGCAGATTCAGAGTATGCTCGAGGTCACTACACCGGGTACGGTTAGGGCTGCCAGGACTGTTACACGGAATCATTACACCACTCCCCCATCACCCATCAAAACAGTGTAGGCCGACAGCTCGACCACGGTGTCCCATACCACCATGCCTGACTCATGAGTCTTAGCGGATCGAGGTACTAAGGTTAACGGGGTTGCACTGGTAAGTTCGGTACCTTAGGTTCAAGCAGTAGCGTCCAAACATGGTGAACATACATTAGACAGATCGGGTTACTTGACAAGCTCGGCTAGCTCGAACGCACGACAAGTTGAACGACATGAAGTGCAAAAGCACTTCGCGTGGCCAACTGAAGTATGACTCGGGTTCGTCGAACACATCTCACGTAGCGAATGAATCTCAACCATGAATTCAATCCCGTTACTGATTGCTTGGACTATATAATAGCCCCAATCACATTCAATTACGAAACAGTTAAACCAGTAATGGATCAAGATTTCAAATCATACAATCAAATATCCAATATTGTCCGCTTAGGGCTGCCAGGGATGTTGCACGGAATCGTTACACCACTCCCCCATCACCCTTCATGGCCTTTATGGAATACAACTTAAACATGAATTTAAACATATGCATTACATAGATAAAATCGTTCAATCAGTTGAGCATGTTAGGAAGTACAACATAAGCATGAGTTTGTATATATTCAATTTCTAATCACACAGATATCTAAAGAAATCATACACATAGTTAAAGGAGTTGAGAATCATATCTCAACACCCTTATACATTACAATTTACTAACTACTACTCATTCAGACATTTCAACAAACACTTTAGACTACATACATCAACATACATGACATATGTTGATCACATAGGTATTAGGCCAAATCCTTTCACTAGGGAGTTGCCCCAATTATAACACGCGTGCACCCATGACAGATAGTCATGGAAAGTAGGAATCCAAGTTTCATATTCATTCAGTCATTTCCACAAACACTTGGGCTACACATTTTAACATATATAGCGTATAGTGGCCGTGGCGTGATTTAGGGCAAGTCCTTTCGCTAGGGAGTTGTCGCATACATACAAGCATATAGTCACGACAAATAATCATGTTAAGCACAAATCCGTATTTCATACGTATACGGTATTTTCTACAAATATGAGGAATACAGTATATTTAACATAGTTAACGTCAAACTGAAAAACGAAACGGACAACACTTTGTGCATGTGCAATTACATGCAGATCATGAATCTATCATTATCTGACATTAAAAGTGTTGAAAACCATAACCTATACATCTAAAGTCCGCACCTTACGCTATAGAATCGTAACGAATACACTAGAATCTTTAAGCCCTCGTCAACGTCAATATAACGACCTAAATCACGAGTTACGTTAGCTATTTCACTACTTGAATCAATCCAAACCCTAAAACAGGTTAGGGTTAGGGACTTAAAGTCCTCACCTTTGCCCTTGGAATCACAACGAATCAGCAAGGGTAGTAGAGCTTCCGTATACGGACGTTTTCTTGGCTAAAGAGTGAAATCGGTTAGCCTTTACACAACCTACAACCTATATGCTTCAAATCAGACCTAGGGTTAGGGTTTCTCACCTTCAAACGGAGTGGATACCGCCGGGAAAACACCTGGAAAGGAGCGGTGTAGGCCGTGCGACAATCGAAAGCAGCAGGAGGGAGATCTCCCACAAATCCCAAGCTATTCTCTCTCTTTTCTCTCTCTCTCACTAGGGTTTTATCCCAAATTCATATGGCTGTGAGAGGGGCTATTCTAAGCTCCTTTTATAGCCAAAAACATTCCCAAAATAGACTCAGGTTCAAGGGTTACTGCTAATATAGGATATTCGTCACTTTTCTATCTCAAAAGAGAGGTTCTGGTAGCCCTCCTTGAGCCAAACGTCAGACTTAAGCTCACCACACATGGATTTATGTGGGATTACGTTTTCGACTCGATCGGATTCCCAGATCGCATGTGGTGGACCACTTTCAGTTCAACGGTCAGTGGGCCACGATCCGAAATTCCAAGTACATGTAAATGTTCCTGAAATTTTTCTTAATCCGAGGGTGTAATTTGGTCTGATTCTGACAGTCAGGTTGCTTAATACTGACACGCAGGCGAATGGTGCCAGATCACTATTCCTGATATTTATTTTGGAATGGGAATAGTGTTTTTCACACACCCTCGCTCCGGATCGAAACGAATGGCCGTGGGACATCGGCTGGACCTGATTTTTGAGATGATTGTCAAGCCCAGTGAGGCGGTCCTAGTTCCTTAACTTCGTGTTAATCGGACTTCCGATGTGCGATCTAGACCTAATACGAAGTTTCGTTTCATTTCCGAGAGCAGCCGGGAAATGAGTTTGGTTCTAAACTTTAGGGTAACCTAGAGTCACTTGTTTTGCAAGTTTTGGGTCTTGCAGATCGTATTTAAAGCGATCCCAACGGATTTCATGGCTAATTGAGTTTAGCACTTAGTTAACTTTGTTAAATTTCTAAAGGATTTAATCCTAATTGATTTCTGGTCGAGGTGGTACTCGAGCCAATGTACGAAAATTTACGGGTCGTTACAATTTCTTTTTATCATTTGATTGTTGAAGATCAACCCTTTTTTTACTTCTGAAAATCTTATAAAACTTCTTTGCTAAAAGAGCTATATCATCTTCAGAATCAGAGTTTTCTTCATAAACAATTTTAGAAGATTTAAGTGCTATAGATTTTCCTTTAGGAGCTTTAAATTTTAACTCATAGGTTTGTAAAGAACCAACTAGTTCTTCTACCGTCATATTGTCCGTATCAGGAAATTCCTGGATCGCGGTTACTTTAGAGTTGAACCGTTCGGGAAGTGAGCGTAGTATCTTTGCACACACTTTACTTTCTGGGATTTTATTGCCAAGACCCCACATTGAGTTTACAATGTCATTTAATCTTATGTAAAAGTCCAAAAACATTTCATTTTCCTCCATATGAATTTCTTCAAATTTGGTTGAAAGGAGTTGGACTTTAAATTTTTTTACAATTGATGTACCTTCGTGTGTCATTTCTAATATATCCCAAGCTTGTTTTGCAGAATCACAGGATATAATTCTTTTGAATTCATCCGGTGATAGTGTACATGTAATTACATTTAGTGCTTTAGCATTTGCACTACTCTCACTTTTCTGAAGTGTAGTCTAAGAAAAATAAGCCATTATTTTTGTGGTTTTTGAACCATCAACACCAGTCACTTTAGTGGTAAGAGGAGTCCATTCATTCACTGTGGCTAGCCACACATTTTCATCTATGGATTTGAGTCAGATCCTCATCCTGGCTTTCCAATAGGCATAATTGGTGCCATCGAAAGGTGGAGGCCTAGTGACTTGGTGTAACGTCCCGAAAATCGGGGGTCGAGCATAACTCAACACCCGAGTTCCAGAACATCACTTATGCAACATAGATAATGATGATTAAATGTTGTCTGCATTAGTGTATTGAACATGAGTGAGATTAAGCCAAAACAGCATATCATACTCCAGAGACAGTTAAATTGCAAGCGGAAGACTGTGATAAATATATAAAATATATAAAAAACTATGGTGAGTCTCCAGAGTGTGATGATGTTACCAGGTTAATTAATTACAAGTACAATTCTAAAATATACCTACTGTGAGGAAGTGCAATGTCTCCTATCCCAAATACCATAGCCCCGTCAATACAATACCAGGTCTTCATAGACTTGTCAGAGAGTTACATGTTGGAGAACTCCTCCTCCACCTCATAGTAGTCCAGCTTTGCTTCATAAGCATCACTATCACCTGAAACTCAACAAATTTGGTTGGTGTGTACAACACCGTCTCGTAACGTGGGAGTGAGTGATCAACTCAGTGGAACGGTAAAGCATAGGTTAACATGTTATCAATTCAATCAAGCAGTAATGATAAAGCAGTAAAATCAAACACTCCTAACTACTCTTATTAATGCAAGTATGAATGTAGTCATGATGTATGCCCTCACCACACCCTCCCTCGTGCGACACCATCTTACGTTCGCGGCATGCTTTCATCCCTCAGTGCTCCACATCTTCCAGGCACATGCAATGCATGATGAGCATGATTACCGAGTATTTATTAGTCCATTTCAAACAGCAGGATTGGGAAACTAAGGTACCTCCCTTGTATCATTCCCAAATATGATCCAGTCTAGGGTCGTCAGTCCTAGTTAATCTCAGATGATGGTGTATTTTCTAGGTCACTGCAAAGGCTGTCAGGGCTGTTACGCACAAAGGTTACAACACTCCCCCATCACCTCTTTAACGATTCATCACTATACAGAAACAGGCCTAGTTCATACTCTATACACCGTGACAAAACTCTAAGGCTCACCGCAATTTCATAGTATGCTTGAGGTCACTACAAAGGGCTGTCAGGGCTGTTGCTCGCATTCGTTGCATCACTCCCCCATCACCTTATCAATGTAGGCCGACAGCACGAATATAGGGTCCCATACCACCATAATCGGCTCACGAGTCTGGTTGCTCACTGGTCACTACGAGGAGGCACGTGGCCCCAGCGTAGGCCGACAGCTTGACCACGGTGTCCCATACCACCATGCCCGGCTCATGAGTCTTAGCGGATCGAGGTACCATGGTTAAAAGGGATTTCACTGGTAAGTTTGGTACCCTAGGTTCAACCAGTAGCGTCCAAACATGGTGAACATACATTAGACAGATCGGGTTACTTGACAAGCTCGGCTAGCTCGAGCGCACAACAAGTTGAACGATATGAAGCGCATAAGCACTTCGTGTGGCCAACCACTATCGCTAACCGAAGTACGACTCGAGTTCGTCGAACACATCTCACGTGGCAAATGAGTCATAGCCACAAATTCAATCCTGGTACCGATTATCTGGACTATAATCATAGCCCCAAACACAATCAATTGCAGATAGATAAAGCAGTAGTGGATCAAGATTCAAATCATACAATCAAAGTCTGATATTATCCGTTTAGGGCTGCCAGGGCTATTGTACGCACTCGTTGCTCTACTCCCCCATCACCCATGATGGATCATACAACGTAAACATGAATTTAAACATATGCATCACATCGATAAAATCACACAATCAATTGAGCATGTTATGAAGTACAACATAAGCATGAGTTTGTACATATTCAATTCCTAATCACACAGATATCTAAAGAAATCATACACATAGTTAAAGAAGTTGAGAATCATATCTCAACACCCTTAAACATTACAATTTACTAACTACTACTCATTCGGACATTTCAACAAACACTTTAAAATACATACATCAACATACATGACATATGTTGATCACATAGGTATAAGGCCAAATCCTTTCACTAGGGAGTTACCCCAATCATAACACGCATACACCCACGACAGATAGTCATGGCAAGCAGGAATCCAAGTTCCATATTCATTCAGTCATTTCCACAAACACTTGGGCCACACTTTTTAGCATTTATAGCGTATATTGGCCGTGGTGTGATTTAGGGCAAATCCTTTCGTCAAAGGGGTATCACCAATACAACAATCATATATCCATGACAATTAGTCATGGCGAGCACGAATGAGAATTTTATACTCATTCAGTCATTTTCACAAACACTTAGCATACACTATTTCAACATACATGATGTATGTTAGCAAAACATGTATTAGGGCTAACCTTTCGCCAAGCAAGTATTTTATCCATATATAGTATATTCATACAGCAAATAATCATGGCAAACACATCTCCAAAATTTATACGTATACTATACTTTCTAGAATACACAATTTCAACATACATAGTGTATATAAGCAAAACATGTATTAGGGCGAGTCCTTTCGCCAAGCAAGTAATTTATCCATATATAATATATTCATACAACAAATAATCATGTCAAACACATTTCCAAAATTTATACGTATACCGTACTTTCTACCAATACCTAGAGTATGTAGAATTCCATATTTGTCATCTTTAATCGAAACGGAAAACAGACAACACTTTGTACATGTGCAATTGTATGCAGATCATGAATCTATCATTATTTGACATTGAAAGCATTGAAAACCATAACCTATACACCTAAAGTCCGCACCTTTTGTTGTAGAATCGTAACGGAGTCGATAGGTTTGCTAAGCTTCTGTATACGGCAATTTGGCAACCTATATGATGAAATAGGTTAGCTATTTCATAACCTACAACTCTTAAAACCCCAAATCAGTTTAGGGTTAGGGCTTCTTACCTAGAAACATCGCTGAAATCACCGGAAAAGCAATAAGAATGAGGTGGTTAAGCACCTAAGGCAGCAAGGAAGAAAGGCAGGAAGGATCTCCCACAACTCCCCCACTTTCTCTCTCTTTTCTGTCTTCTCTCTCTAGGGTTTCTCTCAAATTCGGATGGCTGAAATGAGAGAGGGTTTAAGGTCCTTGTATAACCCCAAATCTCAGCAAAACAGACTTCTGGACAAGGTTTACTTAGGTTATAACCAAAGCGGACCTTTTCCAGCTCAACGGAGGACTTCTGGCGGGCCCCCTTGAGCCAAAGGTCGGACTTAAGCTCACTAACACTGGATCTAAGTACTATTAAGTTTTCATTCCAGTAGGGTTCTCAGATCACGCGTGGCGGACCAGTTTCAGTTCAACGGTCAGCGGATCTCGATCGGAGATTCCGAGTACATGGATATGTGTATGAAATTTCTCCTGATCCGAGGGTGTAATTTGGTCTGATTCTGACGGTCTGGTTGCTTAAAACTGATCCGCAAGCAACACATACCAGATTACTATTTTAGATATTTTATTTTGAATTAATTTCATATTTCTCACACTCTTCACTCCGAGCTCAAGCGAATAGCGCTGGGACACTATCTGGATTTGATTTCCGAGATGGTTGTCAACCCCAGCGAGGCAGTCCTAAGTCCTTAACGTCGTATTATTCGGACTCCTGATGTGCGGTCCAGATCTGATACGGAGTTTCAACGTGCTCCTGAGAGCAGTCGGGTAATGAGTTTGATCCGAGATTTTAGGGTAACCTAGCGTCAATGATTCTACAAGTTTTGGGTCTTGCAGATCGTATTTAAAGCGATTCTAGCGGATTTCGTAGCTAATCTAGTTTGGCACTTAGTTACTTTGTCTCATTTCTAAAGGATTTAGTCCTATAAGATTTCTGTCTGAGGTGATACTTAGTCCTTTGTAGTTTGTATATAAAGTGATCCAAGTTATACTACTTAGCTAGTTTAAGATAGTGTCTAGGGTGAAAGTACTTAGAAAAATTGAAAGATCAAGGTGGTGAAGGGTGGGATTTGTGAAGAAAATGGTTTGAAAAGGGATTTGAGGCTTTAATTGAGTGTTTGAGAAGTTAAACCTATGTTAGGATTAACCCATCGCCTAAGGACGTCTAATTCCAGGTTGGAAAAAATACGGGCTGTTACACTTGGCTATCAAAATTTGATAACTTATATAAAGCTTAGATTGTTAGCTCAGGAAGTAAATCCAAATAAAAAGCTATAAGAGCGAGCTATTATGCTTTGATACCACTTGAAATGGCCAAGCTATATGTCCTAAAGGGGGGGGGGGGTGAATAGGACTATGTCAAATTTAAAATAATTACAGCAGAATTTAAATAACAAGATAGCCAAATAAAGTAAATCAATCCACAATGCTTAAATGAATAGCAACCTCAATAAACAAGTATTGAGAGGTTGATACAAAAGTTGTTCTAAGGACAACCTTACATCAAAAACCAAAGTTTATGGTAGGACAACCTGATTTCTAGAAAGATCTTTGTATCAAGAACTCAAACTTTCTAGGAATAAACAAATTGAAACTAAACAGAGGAATAAAATGTAATCTCAAATATTGATTGTTCTAGGGACAACCATACACCATAGAAATGGTAGGGCAACCTTACTAGAACAATTTAGAGAATGTAAAGCTCAAACAAATAAAAGAATAGGTTGAAATAAATTGCAGAAATTTAAATCTAAACTATTACAACATTTCCCATTGAGCTTGAAATTAAAATGATTATAACATTCACATCCACATACATTCCACAAAAGAAGAATCAAAGATAGAAAAAATAAAGTACACTTCCACACAACACAAGGAGCTATAGTGGTTCGCCTGTGTGTACACCAACTGTTCAACAACAGCCACATGCTACTCCACTCCTAATATCCTCACACAGGGGATATTAGCATTCACTATCAAGTAGGTTTTCACAGGTTCACCCAAAACCTTTACAATTGTGTCTTTTTCAAAGGGCTTACACAATTCAAAAAACCCTCACTTCTGAGTTTTCTGGCTCTCCTCAGATAACCAACAACTTTGAAATTTTTCTGGCTTAACCTCAAATAAAACCAAAATAAATGAATTTACAATAAATGTAAAATACCTAAATTTCTCCTTCGATGTAGCAGCCCAAAAAGAACCGAGTCGGAGTAGAGATTTGAATGTTCAAGATCAATGCCCAATACTCACTTTATAATGGTTCTAATTTCTATTAGATTTTAAATTAAAACAAATGGGCTAGCTTGAATTGATTTTGATTCCAATAAAAGGAAAATAAAACTTCCTCTTTACAATTAGATTGAAATGCAAGAAACAAAATCAATTAACAAAGTTAAAGAAAGAGAATATTAAATAAGCACACTTAGCTTTAAACGGAGCACAGATTTATCTCTCAGAAGGCCGAATTAAATTAGCTTGAATGGTTTGTTTAATTTTGAGATTCGTTCTCTATTTATAGTTTGAATAAATCAAGTCTTTGACTGGTCTTAAGTTGCTACGACTAGTCGAAGATCCAACAGATATTTGAAAATTCAGGCGCGATAAGATAAGACTGTTTCACGACTGGTCGTAGGGCACCTTCGACTGGTCGTAAGGCACCTTCAACTGGTTGAAGGTCACACAAGACTGGTCGAAGCTACGTGCAAATCATCGCTGTAGTTTAAGTCAAAAGTCTACGACTGATCAAAGAACCAGTCAACACTGTTTCTACAACTAGTTGAACAGTCCCCAAGCTAGTCGAAGCCTAACAGAAAATTTCTGAATTTTTCAACAAACTTACGACTGATCCAGGAAATCCTTAGACAGGTCGAAGCAGTGTTAGGACTAGTCGACCAAAGTCCAGGACTAGTCTTAGAATAGGCCAGACTCACTTATATAAAATATATGAATTATGTATCCAAAATGGCCTACTCTAAAGGTCAACCTACGATCAGTCAAACCTCAATTGTGAAGTAAGGACATTGAAATTTAAGAACAAGTGACCTTGAAAGTAGTGAAGCTTGAAGTCTTGATGTAGTTCAAACTTGAAAGCTTCTTGAGATCTTGAGATTGAACTTGAAAGCTTCTTGAGATCTTGACTTGTGAGCAGTGCTTGTCCATCAAAGTTGATCTTGAGTAGCGCTTTGATCTTCACGTATGCAAGCTTCATAACAATGTCTTTGGCACCATAAATTTGACAACGAAAGGAGCTATGAACAATAACACTTACAATCTCCCCCTTTGTCAAATTAGTGACAAAACACACTTCCAAGATATGTTACAGAACACAAGCATTGGCTTTAACGAATCATGCACCAGTTGTTATCAACTGTTATCAACCGACATGGTAAACATGAATCTGCATATCAATAATCAACAGTCCTCCTCCTCTATACATACTCCCCCTGAGTAACATATGCATAAAAATAATGCGCAATGTTACTCCCTCCTCATAACTTAAGCATTAGACATATGCATCCAATCCATTCATATGAGCATAAGCATTATTAGACATTAGACATAATATGCATTCTCCCCCTTTTTATCACAAGTGGACAAAGGAAGCACAGAACAGATAAACTGAGGAGAAATAATTAGAGAGATATATGAGAGGTAACAAGACAAGATAGTAGAAAATATCATAATTAACTCACATAATTTATAGACTGAGATAAGTCATAGATAGCTACAATCTCCCAACAAGTTGTAACACAAGAATAGTAAAGTTATTACAAATTAGGTAGCTGAAAAGAACAAATCTGAACCGGATGAAGGAGGAGGGATGGAAGGATCAAGTTTATGCATGCCTTTGTTCAAGCGCCTAAGATATTTACGCATATACTTGAATTGTAAATCATGAGCAACAGACATGTTTTCCATCTTAACATTTATATTCTCAACCTTATCCTCCAATGCATGCAGAGGTGCATCAAAGTCAGAAAGCTCATAATCTGGATCATTCGTAGAATCAGAATCAAGTTCTTCAAAGATATCATCCATATTAACATCATCAGAAGGAAGATCACCAGCTACTTCCTCATGTGCTGCTTTAGCATTGCCAACACCATCACCTTGGCCAGGGAGTAAATCCAACTTCATCTTCTTTAAGTTAGAATTTTTGAATATCAGATGACGGATAAGGGCCTCTCCAACTGGCATATCGACTAACATATGAGTAGCCAACACAATCATCAAATAGGCAAAAGTAATGTCACTATGTCCAGGATGGAGATGAAAATTAAGAATAAAGTGACAAATCAAGGATGGTAAACAGATAGACTTACTAGTGGAAACATCATGAAGAACACCAACCACGACGGAAGTTAATTCAGATTTATTACCCTATCGTGTATATAAGTTAGACACAAAGATTTTGTGAAGAACTCTATATTTGGGTAACAAATACCTTGAAGGAAGTGCATTCCCTTTATGAGTCCATTGAGCATTCAGATTGCATAAATCTCTAGTGAGGAGACGTTTTTCAGTTTTTGAGGGTTTGTCAGATAAATTATAGATAGGAATCCCCTCATCATTCACAGGAATATCCATGAGTGCTGAAATCAAATGACGATCAATGTCAAATGGTCCTTCTCTAGTGGCTATTTTAAAAGTTAAATTTTCCAGTGAAAAATCACATATGCATGCAAACATGGACTGTACAATGAACCGGTATGCTAGCCCACCCCACTGTAATAAGTTATCCCAACCTACAGCTTGAAGCATAAGAGGATATCAAAAGGGGCAATATGATTAATAGAACCTTGATGTTGAACAATAACATTGCATGATCTGATGTCCTGAACATAAGACGGGTCATCATCGGGAGGCCGAAGATGAAGCTTAGTGAGAGGGGCTAATCTGGAAGAAGAAGACGGACCAAGGGATGTTGCTTTTCTCCTTATAGATGCCATTTGCAACAAAGATTTCAAGAAAATAAAGAGTGGCAAAGGTTTGAGAAGATGGTTTTCTCAAAATAGATCTTTCAAAAGGAAACCCCAAATCTCAACGAAATTTGAAATAGATAGCTTCAAGAGTAAAAGAGAAGTAATCTAGACATAAATCCACATGAAATAAGCAAATGAAGCACTAACCATAAATGATTTGGAAGGTGGGTTCGACTGGTCGAGCATCGGCTAGTTGGAGAGGAAAGAAGAAATGAGGAAGAAAGTGATTTCCCCCAAGTATAAGTCAATTACCACGATCTACGACTGGTCGTGGGTTTTCTTCAACCGGTCGTGCCACGACAGGTCAAGAAAATTCTTGACTGGTCGAGTACCACCAAAAGTCAGATTTTCATGCATATTTCAAAAAAATGGAAATTTAATTTAGCAAATATATACAATATGATACAAATAGGCATAAATAATCATTTTAGAATGCACATGCCAAGATCAAATTTCATTTTGTTAAACTAGCTTTTGTCGAGCGGTTTCATGAAAATATCTGCACGTTGATTCTCGGTAGGGATATATTCCAATGATATTACCTTTTCATCTACTAAATCTCGAATATAATGAAATCTAATATCAATTTACTTAGTACGAGAATGCTGAATTAGATTTTTCAAAATATTTATGGCACTGGTATTATCACAATATACTAACATAGAATCATGTTTAATTCCATAATCACTTAGCATACGTTTCATCCAAACAAGTTGCGTACAAGCATTACCAGCTGTGATATATTCAGCTTCAGCTGTTGAAAGTGATGTAGAACTTTGTTTCTTACTAAGCCAAGAAACTAAACAGTTTCCAATATAGAAACAACTACCACTGGTTGATTTTCTATCATCAAGATTACCAGCCCAATCAGCATCCGCGTACCCAGCTAATTGAATACTAGTCTCATGCGGATACCATAGACTGAGATTAACAGTACTAGCAACATAGCGTATAATACGTTTGACTGCAATCAAATGCGATTCTTTAGGTTCAGATTGATATTTAGCGTAAATACCAACACTTAGTGCAATATCGGGTCTATTAGCAGTTAAATATAGTAAACTATCAATCATACTCCGATATAATTTCGGATCCACATTCTTACCTGCAGAATCTTTTGAGAGTTTCAACGTTGTACTCATAGGAGTATCAAAATTCTTACCATTCTCAAATTCAAATCTCTTAATCAAATTCATAGCATATTTAGATTGAGAGATGAACATTCCATCAGGTCGTTGTTTTACTTGTAACCCATGGAAGTAATTCAATTTCCCAACCATACTCATTTCAAATTGAGATTTCAACAAATCTGCAAACTCAATAGTCATGTCAGTACAAGTAGAACCATAAATGATATCATCTACGGAGATTTGAACCATTAAAATATCTTTGTTATGTTTCTTAACAAACAATGTTTTATCAACACTTCCCATCTAAAAGTTATGGCAAAGTAAAAACTTAGTCAATTTCTCATACCATGCTCTGTGAGCTTGTTTTAGACCATAGAGAGCTTTTCTAAGACGGTATACATGATCAGTAAACTTAGGATCTTCAAACCCTGTAGGTTGTTCAACATAACCTTCTTCATGTAAATCCCCATTCAAAAAGGCACTCTTTACATCCATTTGAAAATTTTTAAACTTTTTAAAGCATGCCATGGATATAAAAAGTTTGATTGATTCAAGATGAGCAACTGAGGCAAAGGTTTCATCATAATCAATACCTTCAATTTGAGTGTACCCTTGTACAACTAATCTTGCCTTGTTTCGAATAATATTCCCAAGCTCGTCAAACTTATTTTTAAAAATTCATTTTGTTTCAATAATATGTTTATCTTTAGGTCTAGGAACAAGATACCAGACATCATTTTGAACAAATTGATTAAGTTCTTCTTGCATTGCAACAATCCAGTTTTCATCAGCAAGAGCTTCATTTACGTTAGAAGGTTCTATTTGAGATGTAAAACATACGTAATTACATATATCCACAAGTTGTCTATGGGTACGAACACCAGTTAGAGGGTTTCCAAGAATTTGAGTGGTTGGATGATCTTTAACAGTCCTCAAATCAGAATCAGTCTGATTAGATGAAGTATCAAATTAATCAATTACAAGAACTTCATCATTATCTGAACTTGAGACTGAAGTGTTCAAGTGATCATCAATGACCACATTGATGGACTCTTGAATCACACCAGTCCTTTTGTTCAGAACCCTATAAGCTCGACTGTTTAAAGAGTATCCTAAAAAGATCCTTCCATCAATCTTTGTATCAAACTTTCCCAGATTTTCACGATCTCGTAAAATATAGCACTTGCTGCCAAAAACTCGAAAGTATTTGACAGTAGGATTTTTCTCAAACCACATTTCGTAAGTCATTTTATTATTACCTTTACTAGTGTAAACCCGGTTAATGATGTAGCAAGCTGTATTGACTGCTTCAGTCCAAAGATTCTTAGAGAGCTTCATACTATTCAACATGACATTAGCCATTTCTTGAAGCACCCTATTTTTTCTTTCAACAATACCATTTTGTTGAGGAGTTTTGGGCGCTAAGAATTCATATAATATTCTCTGATCACTACAGAACTTCTCCAAACCGCTATTCTCAAATTCAGATCCATGATCACTACGAATCTTACTGACTTGAGAACTTTTTTCAGTTTGAATCCTTTTTAGAACCTTTTTCACTTCTTCAAGGGTTTCTGATTTGTCCCAAAAGAAGATAACCCATGTATATCTGGTAAAATCATCCACTATTACCAAGATATATCTTTTACCACCTCAACTTTCTGTCCTTGTAGGTCCTACAAGATCAATATGGAGAAGCTTGACTGGTCTTGATGTGGTATTGGAATTCACCTTTTTGTGTGAGTTCCTTGTTTGTTTGCCAATCTGACATTCACCACATATTTTATCCAATTTTTGTAGTTTGGGTAGACCTCTTATAAGTTCTTGTTTGCTCAATCTATATAGATTTCGGTAGTGTACATGTCCAAGATGTTTGTGCCACAAATCAGTCTCGTCTGTATGGACCATGTAACACAATTGATTAAATGAGCTGGAATCGCTTACAATATAGCAGTTTTCAGACGTTCTTCATCCAGTTAATATTATCGAGTGTCTGTTATTTAGAATCTCACAACTTTGATTAGAAAACCGTACACTATGGTCATTATCGCATATTTGAGATATGCTAAGAAGTTATGTTTTAGACCTTCTACATATAAGACATTTTTGAATAAAGGAAGGTTATAAAGTTGGACCGTACCTTGGCCCATAATCTTGCAGTTGCTACCATCACCAAATGTGACTGAACCATCAGTCATGTCTTTGAGATCGGTGAATAGACCTTTATCACCCGTCATATGCCTTGAGCATCCATTATCTAGGTACTATTTAGAATGGCTTGTAGCTTTGAAAGCAGTGTGAGCAACCAAACAAGTTACTTTAGGAACCCATTTCAGAACTGTTTTGGGTTTAGAAACATAGTTGGTTTTCTAATGTCTATAGTTGTGGGAATGACCTACTGAGTTAGATTTTAAGAGCTCCTTGAGTAAATCAACTATTTTTTCAGTTAGTAGGTTTCTATTCCAATTTTTGAAATTGATATAGCTACGTTTAGGTTTTTGAAAAGTTTTTGTATTTTTAGAAAAACCTTGACAAGTACCTTTTTCTTTTGAATTTGAAGCTTCTCCTTTCACAAAGTTGGGAGGAGTACTCTTCTGTTTATGAGGTATGTTTTTATCATAACCTAATCCGGATCGATCGCCACATTTTCTAGATCCGAATAAAAGTTTTTCTAACTTTGGATCTCCTTGGGCATACCTCCATGTATCCTTCAAACTCAGAAGAGAAGATACTTCATTCTTGAGTTTCTCAATTTCAGATTTCAAATCTTCAATCAGGGAGGTTTTGAATTCCAAATCACATTTTAATTTTTCAAAACTATCTGAGATTTGGAATTTTTCTAAAACAAGTAAGTCGAAGCATTCCTTAAGTTTAAAAAACTTTTCTTTTTGAAGTTTAAGCTTCACGGCAATTTTACAACTTTCCTTGTATAGGGCATTGTAAGCATCTTGAACATCTTCATTTTCATAATCACCATTCAGATTTTCTTCACTAGTTGAATCATCATGATCTGAAAAAGTGAACTTGGCTAGAGTCATAAGGGCCTTAACTTCATTACCTGACTCGGTTTTAGAATCTTCTGAATTAGAAGTAGTTTCAGACTCAGATGATCCATCCCAAGTAGCCAACATACCCTTCCTTTTGGGTTTGTCCTTTTTAGGACATTTGTTTGCTAAATACCCATATTCATGGCAGTTGTAACACTGACTGTCTTTCAAAGATTTTCGAGTTTTGGGTCTAAATTTCTTTTAATCATTTGATTGTTCGAAGATCAACCCTTTTCTTACTTGTGAAAATCTTATAAAACTTCTTTGCTAAAAGAGCCATATCATCTTCAGAATCAGAGTTTTCTTCAGAAACAATTTTAGAAGATTTAAGTGCTATAGATTTTCCTTTAAGAGCTTTAAAGTTTAACTCATAGTTTTGTAAAGAACCAACTAGTTCTTCTACCTTCATATTGTCCATATCACGAAGTTCCTAGATCGCAGTTACTTTAGAGTTGAACCGTTCAGGAAGTGAGCGTAGTATCTTTGCACGCACTTTACTTTCTGGGATTTTATTGCCAAGACCCCACATTGAGTTTACAATGTCATTGAATCTTGTGTAAAAGTCCATAAACATTTCATTTTCCTCCATATGAATTTCTTCAAATTTAGTTGTGAGGAGTTGGACTTTAGATTTTTTGACAATTGATGTACCCTCATGTGTCATTTCTAATATATCCCAAGCTTGTTTTGCAGAATCACAGGATATAATTCTTTTGAATTCATCCAGTGATAGTGCACATGTAATTGCATTTAGTGCTTTAGCATTTGCACTACTCTCACTTTTCTGAAGTGTGGTCTAAGAAAAATAAGCCGTTATTTTTATGGTTTTTGAATCATCAACACCAGTCACTTCAGTGGTAAGAGGGGTCCATTCATTCACTGTGGCTAGCCACACATTTTTATCCATGGATTTGAGGAAGATCCTCATCCTGGCTTTCCAATAGGCATAATTAGTGTCATTGAAAGGTGGCACTGAAAGCCTATTAAAATTTGACATCTTATATAAAGCTTAGATCGTTAGCTCAGGAAGTAAATCCAAATAAAAAGCAATAAAAGCGAGCTACTAGGCTCTTGTACCACTTGAAATGGCCAAGCTATATGTCCTACAGGGGGGTGAATAAGACTATGCCAAATTTAAATAATTACAGTAGAATTTAAATAACAAGATAGCCAAATAAAGTAAATCAATCTACAATGCTTAAATGAATAGCAACCTCAATAAACAAGTATTGAAAGATTGAGACAAAAGTTGTTCTAAGGACAATCTTACACCAAAAACCAAAGTTTATGGTAGGACAACCTGATTTCTAGAAAGATCTTTGTATCAAGAACTCAAACTTTCTAGGAATAATCAAATTGAAACAAAACAGATGAATAAAATGTAATAGATTGTTCTAGGGACAACCATACACCATAGAAATGGCCAGGCAACCTTACTATAACAATTTAGAGAATCTAAAGCTCAAACAAATAAAAGAATAGCTTGAAATAAATTGCAGAAATTTAAATCTAAACTATTACAAGATTCCCCACTGAGCTTGAAATTAAAATGATTACAACATTCACATCTACATACATTCCACAAAAGAAGAATCAAAGATAGGAAAATAAAGCACACTTTCACACAACACAAGGAGTTATAGGGGTTCGCCTGTGTGTACACCAACTGTTCAAAAACAACCACACAGAATGCTACTCCACTCCTAATATCCTCACACAGGGGATATTAGCTTTCACTATCAAGTAGGTTTTCACAGGTTCACCCAAAACCTTTACAATTGTCTTTTCAAATGGCTTACACAATTCAAAAAACCCTCACTTCTGAGTTTTCTGGCTCTCCTCAGATAACCAACAGCTTTGAGATTTTTCTGGTTTAACCTCAAATAAAACCAAAATAAATGAATTTACAGTAAATGTAAAATACCTAAATTTCTCCTTCGATGTAGCAGCCCAAAAAGAACCGAGTTGGAGTAGAGATTTGAATGTTGAAGATCAATGTCCAATACTCACTTTATAATGGTTCTAATTTCTAATAGATTTTAAATTTAAAAAAATGGGCTAGCTTGAATTATTTTGATTCCAGTAAAAGGAAAATAAAACTTCCTCTTTACAGATTAGATTGGAATGCAAGAAACAAAATCAATTAACAAAGTTAAAGAAAGAGAATATTAAATAAGCACACTTAACTTTAAACGGAGCACAGATTTATCTCTCAGAAGGCTGAATTAAATTATCTTGAATGGTCCGTTTAATTTTGAGATTCGTGCTCTATTTATAGTGTGAATAAATCATGTCTTCGACTGGTCTTAAGTTGCTACGATTAGTCGAAGATCAAATAGATATTTGAAAATTCAGGCGCGATAAGAAAAGACTGTTTCACGACTGGTCATAGGGCACCTTCGACTGGTCGAAGGTCACACACGACTGGTCGAAGCTACGTGCAAATCATCGCTGTAGTTTGAGACGAAGGTCTACGACTGATCGAAGAACCGGTCGACACTATTCCTACGACTAGTCGAACAGTCCCCAGGACTAGTCGAAGCCTAACAAAAATTTTTAAATTTTTCAACAAACTTATGACTGATCCAGGAAATCCTTAGACAGGTCAAAGTAGTGCTAGGACTAGTCGACCAAAGTCTAGGACTAGTCTTAGAACAAGCCAGACTCACTTATATAAAATATATGAATTATGTATCCAAAATGGCCTACTCTAAAGGTCAACCTACGGTCAGTCAAACCTCAATAGTGAAGTAAGGACATTGAAACTGAAGAACAAGTGACCTTGAAAGTAGTGACGCTTGAAGTCTTGATGTAGTTCAAACTTAAAAGCTTCTTGAGATCTTGAGATTGAACTTGAAAGCTTCTTGAGATCTTGAGATTGAACTTGAAAGCTTCTTGAGATCTTGACTTGTGAGTAGTGCTTGTCCATCAAAGTTGATCTTGAGTAGCGTTTTGATCTTCACATATGCAAGCTTCATAACAGTGTCTTTGGCACCATAAATTTGATAACAAAAGGGGCTATCAACAATAACACATACAGTTTCTTCAAGGTCCATGATAGGGATAACTGCGGTGGTTGTATGTTCAATAGTAGGAGAAATTGTAGAAGTGATGGGCTCTATAGTAGGAGGAATGATGGGAGCAAGGTGTGTCGGTTGATCTCCTCCTTCAGGAGTAGGGGAAGGCAGAATATCGCCTGCAGTTTCAAATTCATTATGAGGAGTGGCCAATTTTTCTCCCTGTTTTATCAAATATAAAGGAGAACCAAAAGTAATCCATCCCTCCAGAGTATTTAGAGGCTTTATTTCTCTAATGGGATCTTCTACTGAAATTTTACGATGAAGTTGTCCCGGAATGGCTACCTGATCTTTCTTGTTAAAATATCCAATCCCTTGCTCCAGATTATAATTCCTCAAGTGTGGAGGAGGAACCCAGATAGGCTAATCCACCAGAAAAATAGTTACGCACCAAGTAGTAATGATGTGCCCACCACCGCATCCAGGAATATGAAGCTGTCACTCGATGATTATACCCTGGAAGAAGAAATCGAGAGCCAAAATTTCTTGTTAAGAGTTGCTTCCATATTAAAGCCCAATTGTAAGGACCGACTCCATAACTTCTCATTGTCCGTGTGACCTCTTCACCCGCCTGGGGCATATCTTGATCATACTCAAATTGTCTGGCAAATCGACTTGGATAGTATGGTTCTCGCCAGAATTTTACTCCTTCTTGCATGAGAAGACTGCAAGAACGAATACAAAGAAAGAAGGTTCTCTCAACAGGTTCCAAGTTATTGTTATCCTCAACATCTCTGTCTTCAGCTTGGTAGTCCAAATAAAAAGGGAAGAAGTCAATAGATTCCCTATTGTCAATTTTATCCACTATCCATTCATACCCCTTCTTTATCATCTTTCGCTTCAAGAAGTGCCACAGGGACAGATGATCGGGATGGACATAAGCCTTCTTTGGGTCATTGTAAGTCCAGGGGAAATAAATGCCAAACCATCTGAAGAAATAGTGCCATGGAGTAAAAGAAGATGTAACTCCTAGTGCCGGGCTTGAGCAGTGCGTCGCAACATGACCGAAAGCTTTATAAAACGAGCATAAGTCAGGAGGGGCCAGAGAATATCTTTTTCTACCTTCCGCCATTGCGCCTGCCGTCACAAATAAAGTTGGTCGAATAGAGTCTGAACTTTTCAAGCTGGGAAGCACGACTAAGCTCAGCCAATAAGCCAAGAAAACGGCTAATTCAGTTTCAGTGGTGAATTCGGTCGGGCCCCTTATCTTTTTACGATTGGCTTCTAGCTCGGCACAATGGCTGCCAGGGAACCTAAAAAGAGAGAAGAAGGGAGCAATTTATATATCTATAGGCAAGTGTAGTCTGAAATGTTTTTAAAAAAAATGTTAGAACACTTACACCAAGTATCGAGAAAAATGTGTAGGCCATTGAAGAGGGGATATCTTATGAACGTCAGCAAAATAAGACGTTTCGCAGAAAAGTTTGATTGTTGATGGTGTAATCTTAGGTGTTCTGTCGGGAGCAATATAGAAAAATTCCACGTTCATAGGAACGTATTCATCAAGGAAAGATCCAGAGATAGGCAGGGCAACCATCCTATATAGATCCCACAAGGTGATGCTTACTTCTCCGAACAGAAGATGGTTGCTTTGCCCGCTGAATTCTAATTTAGGCAGGGCAACCATCCTTGTCCTTTGCCCGCTGAATTCTGATTTAGCGCATGAAGTGTTGCGCACTAAATCCTGTTGTGCGGGAAAGGTGTTGTGCAGCGCACAACGCTGTTGCCGCACAATGATGTTGGCGTGAAGAATGGCTTGACGCAAAAAAAAGTGTGAAGTAAGCGGAAAATGAAGTGGAAGAAAAGAGTAGAAGCCCTGTATTTATAGGTAAGCTCTTGCCCATTGTGCGGAAGACGTTGTGCGGGAGATGTTATGCGGTAGACGTTGTGCAAAAAATGTTGTGTTCAAGTCAATGAGAGCACAACAGAGAAAATGATTGTGCGCCAAAAAATTTAATGAAGCGCACAACAAAGAAAAAGAAAGCAAAATTGGTTAGAATAAATTGAAATATTGATCCTAAATTGTTTATTTTGTTGATAAAAAATAAAAAATGCAGGATCAAGGGGCCATCTGTTACGGCATAAAAAAGAAAAGGAGAGAAAGATAGCAAAAATCCATTATGCGCGGACAACTACTGAGCAGGTAACCATTGTGCGCAGAGAGGTATTGTGCGCATATCATCTTTTTGTGCAAATGATCATTGTGTGCAGAGGAACACTGTGCACCAAAAGGAGTTAGTCTGCACAAAGAAGTCCACACTAAGGAATCTGCACAAAGAATTCCGCACAAGGAAGTCCACACAAGGAGTTTCACACATTGGAGTCCGCGCAAGGAAGTCTGCACAAGGAGTTCTAATAGAGAATGTCGTGCAATGAAGTCCGCACAAAAGAGACCACACCGAGGGGAGTCGGCACATAAAGGATACCGCGCAATGTCGACGTGGCATGTTCACACGTGTGAAAGGGCTATAAATACCCCCTGACCCCTCAGAAGGAGGTCATTAGCACCCAATCACTGAAGAGGAGAGGACTGTGAAAGAAGAGAGAGGTAGAGACCACATTCATTATGTGGAACAGGTGTTGTGCAGGGTACAATACTGTTGGCGCACAATAGGAGACAGTGCACAACAAGATGGAGCGCACAATAGGAGACAGTGCACAACACTGCTAGCGCACAGCACTGCCAGTGTACAACAACGCTCAGCACACAGCAGTGCTCAGTGCATAAAGGCTTCCAGCGCACAATGGCCTCCAACATAATGTTTTATATTACAATTCATAAACATTCTATTTTGGAATCAAAGGAGAAAAGGATGTAAAAGAACTTGGAATGAATAAATGATGTGATTATCTTCTTTATCTTCTTTTGTTGATAATTAAGTGAATAATAATCTCCCAAACCAAACGCATTTGTTTCTTGTTCAAAACAGGTACCAACATGGCAAAATAGTGGTATAGTGTGCACTCTCCCTCATGATCATGGGGCTATGCGAGTATCCACACTTCCACGTCACAAGTGTGCACCAACCACATAATAGCACAACTAGGATCAATCCATCACTCGACACTAATCACATGGCTGAAACCTCATACAGTGTCACCACAACAGACCGTATATCAAACATGTGTAAGGAATGAGCGCATACCATAACATGTATCAAATCCACATATAAAGATCCATAGTTATTCGAAAGCTAGCATTGTAACATACAATCATTGCATCAAACTACATGTATCATATCACACAATCACGGCACATATGTCATCACCACATTTATAATTCGATTTCAATCCACATCTCAACAAGTCTAGCTATCATCTCAAGTGGACTAAGGCCCAGTTCATTGCCACACTTGAATGGGCCGGTTAGTGGGTCACTACATCTTAATCTTCTAGCTTGATGGGTGGTCCATTTGATTAACACAAACGGTTCACTCAAAGACTAAATTATAACTCATTCACAAGGCCGAAATGAGACTTGGTATACATACATCACAAGGAGTCTCATGCACTCACCAAGAAGCCCGAACATAGGCCCAATATGCACTTCTTGTTGAGGGTCAAATATTGCATATCAGACCCTAGTTACGGCATGGATTTATGAACATGATACGGTTTAACAGCCTATTTTAAT
Organism: Magnolia officinalis; assembly: GCA_021015155.1. Taxonomy (NCBI): domain Eukaryota; kingdom Viridiplantae; phylum Streptophyta; class Magnoliopsida; order Magnoliales; family Magnoliaceae; genus Magnolia; species Magnolia officinalis. The sequence continues at coordinate 37,221,376 of JAJHSJ010000009.1, forward strand.
CGTATGTGTGTTGCAAGGTGACTTCAGAGTTTAGAATACAAAAAGGTGATAAAGGCATGAATTTAATGATCTGACTACACCAAGGCAAGGGACGGACTTCATTGGACCAAGTTCGAGGATTTACACATCAGAGATCAGATAAATTCCAGCCACTGACTTCAAATAGGCCTAAAAAAAATCCAGAATGCGAGATCACAGGGTTCCCACCATCTGATCGGATTAAAACTTCATATATGGTCTAAAGACCACTAATGAACCGTACACGTCAAGTTTCAGATCCTGGATCCATGTAGAAGTGGCCCAAAGGCTTGATCAGCCCATGAATTATCAAAACGGGGCCCACCAGATATCTGGATATGCTTCAAAGTTGGACTCAATCCATTTTCTGAGGTTAAGAATGGAATGGACGGAGAGGATTGCTCATAAACATCACGTTCGGACCCATACATGTGAGGCGTGTGCACTGTGCACATGTACACGGGCGCCGCACCGGACCAGCCGGCTCAGTCAAAGTCGGTATGACCGACTACTTTCAGAAAACGGAAATTGCCGTTTTCGTTTAAACAGCGACCGAGAGGCAGCCACCGGTTCTCAATTGTGGGCCCCATCCACTGCTCAAACGGACAATCCGGACCGTCCATTGTCTTTCCAAGGCCCCTACAATCTACGCCTAGGTGACTAAAGTTCAGAAGACAGGGAAGATTGGTTTTTAACCGCTCCAACACAGGTTGGACGGTAGAACAGACAATCAAGTGGGCCACGCCAGAAGCAATCCAAAAATAGTCCATTTTTACTGAAATCTCACAGGCATTCCAATGGACGGAGTGGATTTTCCACCTGACGCTGACCAGGGGCCCACCGACTTCAACAGCAAACCCATCATACGCAGGCCCTGTTTCCACGTCCGGCGCTGACTGATTTCGGGGAGATGGTAGGCCCATGGTGATGATCGAACGGCCGATCTGGACCGTCTATTGTGTGTATCTGTCCAAAACGTCCCAGGGGACGTTGATCTTTTGAATGAATGACACGGAAATAGGGAGTGGGGAGGCTCCGGTTTTGACTGCTTGAAGGAAGTCGGTTGCGCATATCTCTGCACCGACTCCGCCTGACGTGCGGAAATCCGATCTTCCATCTGTATAAAGAAAGAGAAGCAAGAGAAAGAAAAAATCTCATTCACGGACGGAGGGAGGGAGACAGGAAGAGACAGGGAAGAGAGAGAGAATAGTTCTGTTTGTTTTTGCTCTTTCTTTGCTGTTGAAGAGACTTAGCCAAGCATGGTTGGCTAAACCCCTTAGCTAGGGCTAAGGGGTGAAGCTTGTAATATGATGGGATTTTATGGCTTGAATCATATGCGTTGAACTATTTTTCCAGTTGATTGATTTAAGAAATTACATATAGTTTTTAATGATTTCTTTGTGACTGCAATTACAATTAATCTGAGATAGCTTTATGTAATTCCTTTATTTTTATCTTGATGTTAGGAAATCCTGTTATTCATCATTGTCCCTTGGACATGGTCGGATGACAGATCCTTTTCTAACATTCATTGTTGATTGGTTGTGGATTGGCTTCGTTTTGTTGTTTACCTTGTCTCATGGGCATGGTTTTGTGATGAAACTGATTCCGAGTCTTACATCTTTCATCTCCTTGGGAATTTAATCAAAAATAGTTCAATTCCTGTTGAGGTCGTAAATCAAGCGTAATCTCCCTGATGTCTACAAGTGGATCCCCTGAATCCCTAGTTCTCTTCTCTGAATTCTCTAAATTTAGATCAATATTTCACTATTATTCTTCAAAACACAATTGGTTTAGTTTTCATCTTAGCCTAGTTCAAGATCTAGTTATTTTCAGATAACGTACAGGTTTCAATCCCTGTGGATTCGACCTCGGTCTTACCGAGTTTTTACTACATCACAACCCTATACTTGGGGAGTGAACAAGTTTTTGGCGCCGTTGCCGGGGATTGACGGCTACGTTTTTTTGAAATTAACTGGTTTTAGGATTTAGATTAAGATTAGGATTTTTTTATTCTTAGGTTTTATTTTTAGAATTTCCTAATTCAGGTTTCCTTTAATTTTTAGAAATTTTATATTTAAGTAACTTTCTATTTTAGATGATTTTCCCTTTTTAGAAACTAACCCAACTTTCCTATTTTGTAGGATTCTGAGATAGGTTTCTAAATTGGTAATTTCTCTTCTCCTTGCTATTTCTAGACTAGGATTCTTTTTTTTTAGCAAGTTTCTAATTCTAACTCTTTTAGAATTTAATTTTGTTTCCTATTTTATTTTTTAGAAACTTTCTGTTTAAAGACTTTCTGTTTAGAAACTAACTTTCTTGTTTTGTAGGTTTTTCAGAAATTTCTAATTCGGTAAGATCTTTCTAAATTCTACTTTCTATTTTTAGAATTTCCAGTTTAAGAACTTTCCTCTTTTGTTTTTTAGAAATTTTATACCTTCTTAGGAATTTCTCTTTTTCTAAATTAGAAACTAGTTTACTGCTATTCTTCTTCTTAGGGTTTTCTAATTTTAGGTTTCCATTTATTCTTCCCTTTTTAGAAACTCACATTACTTTCTATTAAGATTTCTAATTTAGAACTTTCTAACTCTAGGTTAGAACCTTCCTCTTTTGTTTTTTAGAAACTAGGTTAGTTACTTTCCTTTTTAGAGACTCTTTCTAATTTTAGAAACTAACTCATTCTTCCTTTATTTTTTAGAAACTTTCTAACTTCTATTTTTAGGAACTAATCTCTTTTTGGTTTCTTTTTGCAGGTTCTTAATTTAGGGACTCCAAATTTGGTAACTTCCTTCCAACCCTCTCTTTCTTTTTAGATTTTTATTTTTCCTTCTTAGGATTAGGTTTAGAATTTGATTGAGGGCTGTGAGTGTTTCATGCCCAAGTGGGCTCGTGACAACACTCGACGTCTCTTGACTGAAGGAGGATTAGTTGAGGGGTTAACTGTCCATCGTAGGACTAGACATCGCTCGCTCGAATTCCCCTGAGTTAATTGAGGATATGGCTGGAAATCAACCTCGTCTACCCCAGCCTAGGGTAGAAGATGTTCAGGATGAGAATGAGGTGCATCAAGCACCCCCGCCTCGTACCTTACGAGATTACTTACAACCGGCGGGGTGAGTACGCCCTCATGCATGGTTTTTCAGGAGAATGCAGGACATATGGATATCAAGCCAGGGGTGATCCAACTCCTTCCTAAATTTCATGGGCTTGAGTCAGAGAATCCATATCTACATCTGAAAGAATTCGATGAGATCATGACTACCCTATACTTTCCTAATGTGTCTGATGACACAGTTAGGTTAAAACTCTTTCCCTTTTCTTTGAAAGAGAAAGCCAAGACGTGGTTACATTCATTACGTCCTCAATCTATTGGCAGATGGAATGACATGACAAGGGAGTTCATTAAAAAGTTTTTTCCATATCATAAGACAAACACCCTTAGGAAGTCGATCATGAACTTCGCCCAAAGGGAAGATGAAACATTCTTCCTATGTTGGGAGTGGTTCAAAGATCTTGTCAGTTCATGCCCACAACATGGTTTTGAAACGTGGCGCATCACAAATTTTTTCTATGATGGACTGACATCTCCCATGCGCCAATTAGTTGAGACTATGTGTAATGGGGAGTTTATGAATAAAGGTGTCGATGAGGTGTGGGACTACTTTGATAAACTTGCTGAGAACACACAAACATGGGACATCTCCCCTAGACCGAGTACCACGCCTAGGCCGACTCATTCCAAAGAAAAAGGTGGAATGTACCTCCTGAAGGAGGATGATGATATTAACGCCAAGGTAGCCAATCTCACTCGAAAACTTGAGGCCATGGAATTAAAGAAGGATAAGGCCAAGGAAATTGTTTGTAGTATTTGTGGTTGCAACATTCACACTACTGAGAATTGTCCAACTATATCTGCCTTTCAAGAGGTATTGAATGAGCAATCCAATGCTGTAAGCAATTACCAAAGACCTTTTAGTGGGCCCACCTCTAACACATACAATCCTGGCTGGAGGAACCATCCAAACTTCAGTTGGAGGAATGGACAAACCGCTACACCTCAAGGTTTCCTAAATCAAAATCCAACTCAAGAGAAACCTCAAGAGGATCCGGTTCTGAAACATTTTCAAAAGCAAGAGCTTTTCAATCAGGGTATGCTACAGGCCTTTCAAGACCTTACAAAAGCAATACAAGGACTTAAGGCTGAAAATGCGATTGGGAACAAGGGGAGCTTCCCAGCTCAACCTCTTCCCAATCCTAAATCGCAATATGAAATTAGCGACCCAAGCTCTTCAAATCAGATGGAGCAAGCTAAATCCATCACCACTCTTAGGAGTGGAAAAATCATTGACAAAGCCATTCCGGTTAGGGCTGAAAAGTCTAAGGACCCGGAAGTGGATAAAGAAGATGGATCTAGCCATGCCCCACTAGAGTTAGAACCGGAACCTCAAGGGAAGCCGGTTGCTCCATTTCCCCAACGGTTGGTTGCACCAAAACCTCTCTCTAACTCGCAGGATATTCTAGAGGTGTTGAAACAAGTGAAGGTCAACATACCTCTACTTGATGCCGTGAAACAAATACCTTCTTATGCCAAATTCTTGAAAGACTTATGTACGACCAAAAGACGGCAGAATATTCAAAAGAAAGTTTTCCTGACTGAGAAAGTGAGTGCCATCCTGAAACAAGATGTGCCGCAAAAATTCAAAGACCCCGGTAGCCCAACCATATCATGTGTAATTGGGGACTATCGAATTGATCACGCACTTCTTGACTTAGGAGCGAGCGTTAATCTTATTCCCTACTCGGTATACAAACAGTTGGGTTTAGGTGAATTAAAACCCACCTTAACTACACTACAACTTGCTGATCGCTCTGTTCGTGTACCAAGAGGAATAATTGAGGATGTGTTGGTCCAGGTTGATCGATTTTACTACCCAGTAGATTTCATCATCCTAGATACCGAACCCATCAACAATACAAGCACTCAGATTCCCGTCATTCTTGGTCGCCCATTCCTTGCCACTTCAAACGCAATTATCAATTGTAGGAATGGTGTCATGAGTATGTCTTTCGGGAATATGACATTAGAAATGAATATCTTTTTCAACACTGGCAGACGGGTAGAGGAAGATGACGATATCCATATTAACATGATCGATACTTTCGTGGAAGATAGGACACCCCTTACCTTATCCTCTGATCCTCTAGAGGCATGCCTGGCCCACTCCCATGAGTTTGATGATGACATAATTAGGGAGACGTGTGCCATGCTTGATGCAGTACCGGTACTTGAAGTTAACCGGTGGAGGCCTCAATTTGAAAAGTTACCCCACACTGATGAAGTGCCTCTACCGTCTAACCTCAAGCCACCGAAGCTTGACCTAAAACCTTTGCCCTCTGATTTAAAATATGCATACTTAGGTCAAGATGAGACATACCCGGTGGTGATTTCTGCCCATCTTGAGAAAGAACAAGAGAGTATGCTTATATCTACTCTCCTGGAGCATAAGGGAGCCCTTGGATGGACAATCGCGGACCTCAAGGGAATCGACCCCTCGATTTGTACTCACCGCATATATCTTGAGGATAATGCGAAGATAGCTCGGCAACCACAACGTAGACTAAATCCAAACATGAAGGAAGTGGTTAAGGCCGAGGTTCTTAAACTATTGGATGTGGGTATCATATACCCTATATCCATAGTCAATGGGTGAGTCCAACTCAGGTGGTTCCTAAGAAGTCCGGGATCACCATCGTAGCCAATGCCAATAATGAACTCGTGCCACTAGAGTCACTACTGGTTGGAGGATGTGCATTGACTACAGGAAATTAAATACCGTCACGAGGAAAGACCACTTTCCTCTGCCCTTCATTGATCAGATCTTGGAAAGGTTAGCTGGTCATTCCTATTACTGTTTTCTTGACGGGTATTCGGGCTATAATCAGATAGAGATCGCCCCTGAAGACCAAGAAAAGACTACGTTTACATGTCCTTACGGCACCTTTGCTTACCGAAGGATGCCGTTTGGACTATGTAATGCTCCTGCCACCTTCCAGCGATGTATGATGAGCATATTTTCTGACATGGTGGGGCAATATTTAGAGGTCTTCATGGACGATTTCTCTGTCTTTGGTCCATCTTTCAGCGAGTGCTTGGAAAGTCTTAAATGTGTGCTGAAAAGATGTGAAGAAAAGAACTTGGTACTTAATTGGGAGAAGTGCCATTTCATGGTTCAGAAGGGAATTGTCCTTGGACACATTATTTCATCTAAAGGAATCGAGGTGGATAAGGCAAAGATCGATCTTATCTCTAACCTACCTCCACCCAAGAACATAAGGGACGTGCGATCCTTCTTAGGACACGCCGGGTTTTACAGAAGATTCATAAAGGACTTTAGTCTCATCTCTCGTCCTTTATGTAATCTACTTCAAAAGGATGCACCATACGAGTGGACTGAACCATGTCAGGAAGCTTTCACTAAGCTTAAGGGCATATTGACTAGTGCACCTATCATACAGCCACCTGACTGGAGCACTCCTTTTGAACTTATGTGCGACGCGTCTGATTATGCTCTTGGGGCAGTTCTAGGCCAGAGAAAAGATAAGAAACCCTACGTTATTCATTACGCAAGTAAGACTCTAAATCCTGCCCAAGTAAACTACTCGACTACGGAAAAGGAACTCTTAGCTGTAGTGTTCGCCTTGGACAAATTTAGGTCTTACTTGATTGGATCCAAGATCATTATTTACACTGATCACGCAGCGCTTAAGTATCTTCTGTCTAAGAATGATGCTAAGCCCCGCCTGATAAGATGGATCCTCCTACTCCAGGAATTTGACCTAGAAATAAAAGATAAAAAGGGAGTAGAGAACGTAGTGGCTGACCATCTTTCTCGCCTTAATCCCTCTGATTCCTTTGAGACGACACAGATTAATGACATGTTCCCTGATGAACAATTGTTCAGAGTCTCTCATTCACCTTGGTTCGCTGATATCGCCAATTATCTTGCCACAGGTTCCATACCGACACATTGGACTGCGCAAGATAAGAAGAAATTTTTCGCCGAGGTGCGCAAATTCTTCTGGGATGATCCATACTTGTTTAAATATTGCCCAGACCAAATCTTGAGGAGATGTGTGCCAGACAATGAGCATCAGAGTGTCATCTCATTCTGTCACTCACAGGCCTGTGGTGGTCACTTTTCTGCTAAAAAGACCACGGCCAAAATTCTGCAGTGTGGCTTCTATTGGCCCACTATGTTCAGGGACACTCATGAGTTTTGCAAAGCTTGTGAGCGTTGTCAGAAATTGGGAGCATTGTCCCGTCGAAATATGATGCCCTTGAATCTCATTCTTATCATAGAGGCATTTGATTGCTGGGGCATCGATTTCATGGGGCCATTTCCCCAATCTTTTGGGAATTTATATATTTTGCTTGCCGTAGACTATGTCACTAAATGGGTCGAAGCGATTCCGTGTCGAACCAATGACCACCGCACGGTCATTAAATTCCTAAAAGAAAACATCCTTTGTCGATTCGGAACGCCTCGAGCCATTATTAGTGATGGGGGCTCACACTTTTGTAATAGACCATTTGAGAGTTTAATGAAGAAATACGGTATCTCTCATAAGGTGAGCACCCCATACCACCCACAGACAAGTGGGCAAGTTGAGGTTTCCAATAGGGAGATCAAACACATTTTGGAGAAAACGGTTAACCCTGACCGTAAGGATTGGTCAATTCGATTGACCGATGCCTTATGGGCATACCGTACTGCCTTTAAAACCCCTATTGGAATGTCTCCCTTTAGACTCGTCTATGGGAAGGCTTGCCACTTGCCTGTGGAGTTAGAACATAGAGCTTACTGGGCGATCAAAAATCTAAATTTCAATCTAAACAACGCTGGCTCGCTACGCAAACTTCAATTAAATGAACTTGAAGAAATCCGGAACGACGCGTACGAGAACTCGAGAATTTACAAGGACAGGATGAAGGCGTTTCATGACCAACACATTCTACGAAAATCATTCACGCCAGGTCAGAAAGTCCTTTTGTATAATTCTCGATTACATCTCTTTCCGGGTAAGCTTCGATCTCGTTGGACCGGTCCCTACATTGTCATTACTGCATATCCTCATGGGGCCGTCGAGATAAGAGACCCCGACAATGGCAAGGAGTTTAAAGTAAATGGACATCGCTTAAAGCCATTTGTCGAGAAATTTGATTCAGAGGACATGTCCATGCCTCTGACTGATCCTGTTTACCAGGAATGATCTCCTAGTCTGATGGAGGTATAGGTAGGTTTCCCGTTTTCATAGGATTAGGATAGTTTCTTTAGTTTGGCTGAAGACGTTAAACTTAGCGCTCCTGGGAGGCAACCCAGCTTTTGATTTCATGATTAGTTAATTCAATGTTTGTGGGTAACATTGCTGCAAACCCTCACGAGACTACAACTCGTCCACTAGGGGTAACCTAGGGGTTTAAAGGCTTATTGCATATGCTAAATGCAATCGAGAGCACCTGCGAAAGTGGTATAGGTAAGATTTTATTTTTGTTATGCTTTCTCTCTTGGGCTGACTTGCTTTCATGTTGATACCCTTATGGAAAAGCCCCTTGATTCTTTCGTCCAGGTACTATCTCCCCATCACTTCTCATTTACTTTCGTTGTCCCTTGTGCATTATATGCTTATATCTTTTACATTGAGGACAATGTAGATTTTAGGTTGGGGGTGGGAGATTAGGTTTCCTAATCAGTAATTTTCTTAGTCTTGAGCAAAAATTGTGAAATTTTTTTAATTTTTCTGGAATTTCTGTGAATTCGAAGTGATTTTGACGGCCATCTAGGGCACTTAGAATTTCAAAATTTGTGGAGTTGGTAACGTATGACTCTTGGATCCAGTATTTGTTAGATTTCACAATAAGCTCAAACTGTTAATCTAGGATTAGAAGTTTTAAACATTGATTGAGTCATGATTCCACAAGACACATCCTGCTTGCACATTAAGGTTCAGTTCAATATTGAAGGATTGACTTGGTGATCAGTAAGCATGAAAGGAACCAACCTGGGGGAATTTGTTCATCATGTTCAATAAGAAGAATGAAAGAAAATGAGAAAACCCAGCTACAAGATAGCTGCCTGCGGAAGGGTTGGGCGAATGGAATTCACCATGGGTTTGCTCCCCATAGGTGTAGAGTCGATTCCCCATGGTTGTCTTTGAAAAAAAAAAAAAAAAAAAAAAAAAAATGCTAGAAAATACAAGATTTTTGGGCAATTGATCTTCACCATAGGTTTGCTCCCTATAGGTGAGGATTTGATTCCTTTCATTGGCATTAATTTTGATGGAGAAATCAAGGGATGGAATGTTGATCTATGAGGCAGGTTTTCGTTTAGGTTTGGATTGTTATGGGTTTTCTTATTCATTACCAATGATATCAAGAAATAACGGATTAAATCTTACTGTTGATAAGCTGAGATCACACTATACACTCATGGAACTCAATGTGTAGAATTATTCTAGTAATGGATTAATATTTGAACTTGATTATGAAGTCTACCATGCACTTACCGCCAGGAGAAATTTATGCCCAACATTCATGAATCTTAAATTTCTTGTATTTGAATCGTTTTTCAAAATTTCACTCGGTTTCATAGAAATTGCCCTGTAATTCTCAACTTATTTTTCGCATATTTTGCTCGGGACTACCAAAATGCTGGTTGGGGGTTGTGTTGAGGGTCAAATATTGCATATCAGACCCTAGTTACGGCATGGATTTATGAACATGATACGGTTTAACAGCCTATTTTAATCGTATGTGTGTTGCAAGGTGACTTCAGAGTTTAGAATACAAAAAGGTGATAAAGGCATGAATTTAATGATCTGACTACACCAAGGCAAGGGACGGACTTCATTGGACCAAGTTCGAGGATTTACACATCAGAGATCAGATAAATTCCAGCCACTGACTTCAAATAGGCCTAAAAAAAATCCAGAATGCGAGATCACAGGGTTCCCACCATCTGATCGGATTAAAACTTCATATATGGTCTAAAGACCACTAATGAACCGTACACGTCAAGTTTCAGATCCTGGATCCATGTAGAAGTGGCCCAAAGGCTTGATCAGCCCATGAATTATCAAAACGGGGCCCACCAGATATCTGGATATGCTTCAAAGTTGGACTCAATCCATTTTCTGAGGTTAAGAATGGAATGGACGGAGAGGATTGCTCATAAACATCACGTTCGGACCCATACATGTGAGGCGTGTGCACTGTGCACATGTACACGGGCGCCGCACCGGACCAGCCGGCTCAGTCAAAGTCGGTATGACCGACTACTTTCAGAAAACGGAAATTGCCGTTTTCGTTTAAACAGCGACCGAGAGGCAGCCACCGGTTCTCAGTTGTGGGCCCCATTCACTGCTCAAACGGACAATCCGGACCGTCCATTGTCTTTCCAAGGCCCCTACAATCTACGCCTAGGTGACTAAAGTTCAGAAGACAGGGAAGATTGGTTTTTAACCGCTCCAACACAGGTTGGACGGGAGAACAGACAATCAAGTGGGCCACGCCAGAAGCAATCCAAAAATAGTCCATTTTTACTGAAATCTCACAGGCATTCCAATGGACGGAGTGGATTTTCCACCTGACGCTGACCAGGGGCCCACCGACTTCAACAGCAAACCCATCATACGCAGGCCCTGTTTCCACGTCCGGCGCTGACTGATTTCGGGGAGATGGTAGGCCCATGGTGATGATCGGACGGCCGATCTGGACCGTCTATTGTGTGTATCTGTCCAAAACGTCCCAGGGGACGTTGATCTTTTGAATGAATGACACGGAAATAGGGAGTGGGGAGGCTCCGGTTTTGACTGCTTGAAGGAAGTCGGTTGCGCATATCTCTGCACCGACTCCGCCTGACGTGCGGAAATCCGATCTTCCATCTGTATAAAGAAAGAGAAGCAAGAGAAAGAAAAAAATCTCATTCACGGACGGAGGGAGGGAGACAGGAAGAGACAGGGAAGAGAGAGAGAATAGTTCTGTTTGTTTTTGCTCTTTCTTTGCTGTTGAAGAGACTTAGCCAAGCATGGTTGGCTAAACCCCTTAGCTAGGGCTAAGGGGTGAAGCTTGTAATATGATGGGATTTTATGGCTTGAATCATATGCGTTGAACTATTTTTCCAGTTGATTGATTTAAGAAATTACATATAGTTTTTAATGATTTCTTTGTGACTGCAATTACAATTAATCTGAGATAGCTTTATGTAATTCCTTTATTTTTATCTTGATGTTAGGAAATCCTGTTATTCATCATTGTCCCTTGGACATGGTCGGATGACAGATCCTTTTCTAACATTCATTGTTGATTGGTTGTGGATTGGCTTCGTTTTGTTGTTTACCTTGTCTCATGGGCATGGTTTTGTGATGAAACTGATTCCGAGTCTTACATCTTTCATCTCCTTGGGAATTTAATCAAAAATAGTTCAATTCCTGTTGAGGTCGTAAATCAAGCGTAATCTCCCTGATGTCTACAAGTGGATCCCCTGAATCCCTAGTTCTCTTCTCTGAATTCTCTAAATTTAGATCAATATTTCACTATTATTCTTCAAAACCAATTGGTTTAGTTTTCATCTTAGCCTAGTTCAAGATCTAGTTATTTTCAGATAACGTACAGGTTTTAATCCCTGTGGATTCGACCTCGGTCTTACCGAGTTTTTACTACATCACAACCCTATACTTGGGGAGTGAACACTTCTCATGGAGTCTTACGTTCTCAGTTAGAGGAAGTAACCTATGGGCCTAATAGGTTTACCGCTAATGGGCCTACAAGGCGTTCACTTAAGGTAGGCTTTAAGGCTAATAGGCTCACCATTCTAATGACATTGTGAACATATTAGTGGAGTCCACAAATCAAGCCCAATACTATTAATAAGATGGGTCCAACAATCAATTTGACACATGTCCTAGGTTCACATATCTAAGGGATTACATCATGGCATGGTCCATGAGTCTGGAGTGACCACACAATTCTCATATGCCGACATGGTCTTATGGCCACTCCATTATCAGAAGTCCATATGGTTGAGAGGCTACACAATTGTCACTCTACTTGTCATAATAAAGGACTTAAGGTTAGATGGTTACATACTTTCATTACATTATAGCTCACATAATGGGGCAACCGCTTTACTAAAATTTCACATGGTCAGGCGGTAAGTACCACAATTTCACATAGTTTAGTATGTATACAATTACTATCGTGATTTAGTGTCCACATTTCAAATATCCAAACATAATTGAATAATCATAATCCTACACATGAATACAAGGCTACACTAATTATGCTAAGTCTTAGGTAACAACTACCCCATACTTCACATGGCTAATAATCCAAGTTTAGTGTCACATGATGAACGGACCAAGGGCCACATTTAATCACATCACATATACTTTAACAGTCCTTACTTCCACTTTACTAATGAGTTGAATGTAGGGATCATATTCGTGTCACATAATACTGAGTTGAGGACCACTCTATTATCAAGTTGTATAATCCAACCTATATCATAATTCTCACGACTAAGAAAATCTGCACGTACAACCCGATTGTTCATGGTTTAGGGGACCATGACTATGCCCATAAGCACGTGGTCATATCATTGGGTGGTCACCAATGCCACCTGATTTCATGTAGTTGGTTGTCCTTGTGTGCATTTCGTAATCATATGGCTAGACGACTACATATACTCCACAATTGCATATGATTAGGTGGTCATACATACGTCACATGCCCACATGATTAAGGGGTCAAACACGTATATCACACCCTCACACCACTAGAGTCTACACATTTGTTATAATTGAACATGTTTATGGGTTTAAACATATGTCACATGATCCTATTATTTAGGGTCGTACTCTAACCAAAGTGCCAAGTGGTCAAGGGTTGTCTACACATTAGATAACTACTTAAGGGTCGGAACTCCATGATGCACAATTTATAGCAACAACACAACACATGTTCTCATGGTGGTGGACCTCACAGGTCACACAATTTCACACGGTATAAGGTGTCCAAGTATCACACAATCACATGATTTGTGGCCACCAATATGTCAAAATTACTGCTTAGAATGGTAGGCTTCATAACACCACAAGTGCAGACCACCCGATGGACCACCTGAAGTCACAAATTTGCACCGCTAGGTGGTCCCACAAAAAGATGGATTCACTAGATTTAGATGGGCCACCTGAAATCAAAATCTCTAGTAGCTGGGTGGGCCCATCGTCTAACAAACCACATGGAATTCAATACAACAACAAGGTGGGCACGTCGCCTCATAGACAGTGTGAACATATGAAGAGTAGGCCACACATGTTTGAATCAGGCTAATATTTTTGTGGCTTCAGGTTGTTAACGGGAATTCATGAACGACATGAACAAAAATAATATAAACATATTCCTCATTCGCGAGGCACGGATTGGTGGCGAATAAACATTTTAGTGGGGCCTAGATTGCCAAGTCCTACAGAGTCTCAACTATAAGTCCCCAATGTTGTTGCTAGTGGTAGAGTCCACCTACTACTTGAATCTGTCTCATTTACGTCATATGCTATAACTAAGCTGCTATGACAGATGGGTGGTTCAGATGAAACACGTGAATTACAGTGGTTCCACCCACTTGGTGTGAAACAGGATGCAAGACACATATATCGCAGTGGTCCTACCCACTGGATGGGATGGATAATAATATATGCACCATGGTAGGACCCGCACTAGATGAACAACTTGGACAAAACATGTGCCATGGAGTAGACCTTAGGAAAGATCAATGGTGGATGTTTAACATATATTGTAACATTAAGGTGGGCCTGGAGCTTAAAATGAAGTCAATTTGTGGCTCTTGTGGGCCACACCACACACAAAAGTTGAGAGGATTACCCTCCATTAAAACATTCATAATTATTTGTTCGAACCACCAAGATGTGGTTCATAAACCCAGCCCATCCATTATGTGTGTCCCACTTGGTTGAGGGGTTAGTCCAAGTTTCGGATGCATCCAAATTTCAGGTGGACCCCAGCAAGTGCTTTTATATGTTATAGCAATGTCTTCACATGATTTTAGATGGTGTGGGCCACCTGAGTTCTGTCTACGGCTGATTTTTGGGGATATCCCATTTTTAAAGGGGACCCATCAAATGCACAATGTATATGTTCAACATACATTAAGGTGGGACCAGTGGTGGGACCCACCATCCCCACTTATCCAAGAAGCAGGACGCTGCTTACTGTAGCGTCCTCTAGACACTAGTAGCAACAGTATCCAGCCTCCTACCGTTTATTATTATTATTTTGTTTATTTGTGATTTTTCATAGGTGGGGCCCACATCATGACGATCCAGTCCGTCTGCTGGGTTCTCTGGCTCGTGATGGGTCCAATGAGCCCAAGATTCGATATGTTTAGGCATACAGAAACATCACAGCAGGCCCTAATATATTTCCAATAGTCAAAATCATTAATATCACTGTTTTTTATATTGTGGCCCGCCAGAGATTCAGATTGGCTTCATTTTTTGGCTCAACACTCTACATGAGCTGGGAAATTGAATGGACGGTGTGGATCAAACACATATGTCATGGGGGGGAGGGGGGGGGTTGTGATTCCGCAGCCCTTCCCTTCTATTTTCATGCAGCTGGGACGCTACACGCTAGCAGCAACCAGCGTCCAGCCTTTCGCTTTTTTTTTTAATATTTATTTTATATACTCTACATATATAGGTGGAGTGTGGTGTGTGTGGATTTGGACAACCCAATGGATCTTACTTGGAGAGTTTGGATGGGATACAAACATTTTGGTGGGCCCACTATCAATGGGTCCCACATGAAGTCTATAATAATTTTTTTATTGTCTTCTCCTATGCATCAACACCATTAATCACATCATTATCATCAACATCATTTCCACCATACATAAACACAATGAAAACAAAATAAGAATGAGTGGGGTGGGTGTACTCACATTGATGGACTAGATAGATGGTTGAGATGGATGGAAGGGATGGGATTGATGGCCCACCAAGATCACGTTTCTCTCTCTCTCTCTCTTTCTCTTCTGTCTCTTTCTCTCTCTGTCTCTTTCTCTCTCTCTCTCTCTCTCTCTCTCTCTCCTTATTGTAGGAAAATGGTGAAAATGTTAAGGGATGGAGGAGTATTTGTAGAGAAATGGATAAAAATGTGGTTAGTTTAGGTTAATGTGATTATGGTTAGCTTAGGCTAGGATTATGGAAATTTGTGCATGATTAGGACTTAATGGTGTATTAAAGGGACATGGGGTGGCATGGCATGTGACATCATACATAAGGTGTTACATGGAGAAGGGTTGACTTTGGACACACATGAGAGAGGGGTGGTATGGGTGTGTGACATCACACACATGGGTAGAGATTCTCTCACCCATGTGTAGCATGGTGCAAGTATGCATCGCATGTGTTGTGCACATGTGTGGAATGGAGTATATGGTGTCATACGCACATGATACACCAACGATTCTTCATGGCATATCTCACTAATGGAGTGTCGTACAGATGCACAGGTGGTACCATCATGATCGCGACGATGGGGCGGTCGATATGAAATAGGTTTCGAGGTCTTGGGGTTCCGGTCAGTCGGGTGTGCACTATGGACGACTAGTTCAGGTTTGTCATGGGCATCGATCATCGTGCACATAAGCAGAGAAAATGTACGGAGTGGACGGGATCTTATAATCTACCATCCTAATAAAAATTTCATCCTTAAAATTTCTAGTCATAAATACATTATCAAACTCATATCATGGAAAGCCAAACATACATATCACCATATATACCAAATAATCATCCATCAAGCACTAGAGGGTATTACTTGTGGCTATATGCCTCATGCCTAGGTGCTAAGTATAGTCTCATGATTCTCAATTAGGGAATCCTAGATTCATGTCTCTAGATTCATACAAATTAGGAGTATTAATAACATCTAGGTTCTCGATCAATGACGGTGGGAGACCTAGTTTGAGTTATTCTATGTTTTCCAGCTGTTGACTTTGCTCGTAAGTGATCCCAAATCTTATGCTCTGATACCACCTTCTGTCACGCCCCGAATTCGGGAACGAACAGCTTCCGTAATGCCCCAAATCCGGCACTCGACTTCCATACACCAAGTCTCGAATTTGGCACTCGCACCACAAGGAAGATTTTTTACTATTTTTTATGGTTTTTCATAGGTGGGACCCACATCATGATGATCCAGTCCGTCTGCTGGGTTCTCTAGCTCGTGACGGGTCCAATAAGCCCAATATTTGATATGTTTAGGTGAATAGAAACATCACAGCGGGCCCTAATAGATTTCCAATAGTCAAAATCATTAATATCATTATTTTCTATAATGTGGCCCACTAGAGATTCGGATTAGCTTCATTTTTTGTCTCAATGTCCTAAATGAGCTAGGAAATTGAATGGATGGTGTGGATCAAACACCTATGTCGTTTGGGGGGGGGGGGGGGGGGGGGGGGGGGGGGGGGCGTGTTGTGATCCCACAGCCCCTCCCTTCTATTTCCATACAGCTGGGACGCTGCTTGCTATATCGTCCTTTGGACACTGGCAGCAATCAGCGTCCAGCCTTCCTCTTTTTTTTAAAAAAAAATTGTTTATTTATTTATTTTATATACTCTACGTATATAGGTGGAGTGTGGTGTGTGTGGATTTGGCGAGCCCAATGGGCCTTACTTGGAGAGTTTGGATGGGATACAAACATTCTAGTGGGCCCACTATCAATGGGTCCTACATGAAGTCTATAACAATTTTTTAATGTCTTCTCCTATGCATCAACACCATTAATCACATCATTATCATCAACATCATCTCCACCATACATAAACACAATGAAAACAAAATAAGAATGAGTGGGGTGGGTGTACTCACCTTGATGGACTAGATGGATGGTTGTGATGGATGAAAGGGATGGGATTGATGGCCCACCAAGATCACATTTCTCACTCCCTCTCTCTCTCTCTCTCTCTCTCTCTCTCTCTCTCTCTCCCTTATTATAGGAAAATGGTGAAAATGTTAAGGGATGGAAGAGTATTTGTAGAGAAATGGATTAAAATGTGGTTAGTTTAGTTTAATGTGATTATGGTGAGCTTAGACTAGGATTATGGGAATTTGTGCATGATTAGGACTTAATGATGTATTAAAGGGACATGGGGTGGCATGGCATGGTGGCATCATGCATAAGGTGTTGCATGGAGACGGGTTAACTTTGGACACACATGAGAGAGGGGTGATATGGGTGTGTGACATCACACACATGGGTAGAGATTCTCTCACCCATGTGTTGCATGGTGTATGTGTGCATGGCATGTGTTGTACACATGTGTGGAATGGAGTATGTGGTGCCATACGCACATGATACACCAACTATTCTTCGTGGTGTATCTCACTAACGAAGCGTCGTATAGATGCACAGGTGGTACCTTCGCGATCGCGGCGATGGGGCGGTCTATATTAAATAGGTTTCGAGGTCTTGGGGTTCCAATCAGTCGGGTGTACACTATGCACGGCTAGTTCAGGTTTGCCAAGGGCGTCGATCATCATGCACATATGCATAGAAAATGTACGGAATGAATGAAGTTTACAAATGGTGAAAAATGTTAATTGAAACTTATGAATTTAAAGGTGAGAACAAGGGTGCCAAGGATCCACCTGTAGCTATTAGGAAGCTACCTTACTTGATTCAAGGAACACAATTGGAATTAGAGTTCTATCCTATCCAATTGGAAGATAAAGCGATTTAAATCAAATCTGAACTTTTCATTGACCTAATTCTCAATGGAGGAGAATTGTGATGATTGGAAGAGATTCCATCACCCTATCATCCCCAGGAGATGATGGTGAACAACAGGATTTACCAATCTCACAATCTCAAAACAGGAAAAGAAGATATCCAAAGCTATCACAATATCTATTGTAATTTGAGTTATAATAAATCGTAGAAAATTGAAAATATTACTTTAATATCAAACTAAAAATCAATGAGGTTCAATAAGAATAAGAATCAAAGCAAGATAATCATCCAAACACGCTACAAGCTTCACATCTTAGCCCTAACTAAGAGGTTTAAGCCAACCATAAACATGATTGAAACCAAATATCTTAAACAAAGCATGAAAAATAAAATAGGGAAGAAGAAAAACTCTTTGGTGGCTGCTCCACCCTTGTGTATGCTCCTTGAGAATTTTTCAAACCCTAGAAGATGCTTCAGAGCATCGTAGGGAGTCCTATTTATAGTTGTGGAACACCAACTTTCGCACCGAGTTGGAAAAATCTAGAAAACCGCCTCAAATTTACACACTCTGCACTGTTTCCCAAAATAAACTTCCAGAACTTTCCTTTTTAGATTAAGAGTTACGGAATATGTTTTTTTAGGACAATTTTCAGGAATATATTTTTTTAGGACAGTTTTTAGGATTCCCTTTCTTTTTCTTCACTTCAAATCTTCGATTATCTTCATTCCTCACTTGGTTTCCTTGGATCTTTGGCATGTGAATTCTTCATTAATGACTTTCAAATCTCCAAATCTTCAATTAATAATTTTTTGAGCATAAATATTCCTTTTGACATCAATTTCACTTTAAGCTCTCAAAATCACCTCGCACATGAAAACATGCATAATTAGATCGATTAAACACTATCATATTTATAAAACCAAGGTATAAATAGTTGAAAATATGCAATATTTAACACTCAACACACCCCCAACCAACATTTTTCTAGTCCTGAACAAAACATGCATGAAGAAATCCTGAATTCTCAATGTTCAAATCACATTAAAAAATAATCTTTTGTGCAATCAAGTATGAATGAGTATAATCCAGAGAAGCGAGAGTGAAATTTTGAAAACCTAGAGCTAAATCACACGAACAATCAACCAAATAGGTTCTTTATCAATCATTTAAGAGCATAAGTTTATATATCAAGTTTTTCCAATGTGCTTAGTGAATTCTATTTACTTTCCATAATATACTACAATTTCATAATGTTAGTCATGCTCATCACCTCAAGTTTTATTAAATAATTAAGTATCGATTCTGAACTTATCACCTTTTCTTTCTTTTTCCAGTTTTTGATTTTATATCGACGGTCCCTTTTATTTATTCATTTTTTTCAGACTTTTCATTCCTTTCCTGTATTTTCATTATAGATGACTTTTTTGTCGATCTCACTATTTTTTAACTGGTTCTTTTCATCTTTTTAAGGTGGATAAAATTCTCCAGACTTAATTCTCAATATCTTTCAATGATATACATACTAATAATGAGAAATTCTAGTACAATTCATAGAAAGCAATTTGAATGTGGTTTGTGACTTAGATTAATATGATATTCAAACTTCCTCTTAATCAATTAAATGCAAGAATTTAGACGATAGTCTACTCGGTTGATCAAACTCCAACAATTCAAAGTTTAATCTCCTATCTTATCATCATACTTAAAGCATTCTTAATTCCACAAATTATCATCTCCTAAACATGTTTTTAGCTTGAAAAGTTGAAAATTTTCACAATTTTTGCTCAAAACTAAGAAAACACTGATCAGTCTACCTAATTCACACCCCCTAACCTAAAACCTACATTGTCCTCGATGTAAAAGATATGAGCATGCAATGCACATGAGACAACGAAAAGAAATGGGAAGTGATGGGAAGATAATACTTGAAGAAGGAGAATTGAAGCTTTTCCAAAGTTCTTAACATGTAAATGGGTTATCATGAAGACTAAACAAACTGAAATCAAACTATCCTAATCCGAAATCCTATGAAAGAAATAAACCTAACTACACCTCCGTTGGACTAGGAGGTCAATCCTGGTACATAGGATTAGTAAAGGCATGGACATGTCCTCTAAATCAAACTTCTCAACAAATGGCTTGAGACGATGTCCGTTCACTTTGAAAAGATTGTCATTCGTCGAATTCTTTATCTCGACTATCCCATGAGGATAGACATTAGTAATAATGAAGGGACAAGTCCAACGAGATCGAAGTTTATCCGGAAAAAGATGTAACTGAGAATTGTACAGAAGGACTTTTTTAATCGGTTATGGATGTTTTGCGAAGGATATTCATGTCATGGAATACCCTCATCAAATCCTTGTAAATTCTCGAGTTCTCATAAGCATCATTCTAGATTTTTTTCAAGTTCATTCAAGTGAAGTTTGCACAATGAGCCAGCGTTGTCAAAATTAAAGTTTAAATTTTTGATAGCCTAGTAGGCTTTATGCTCCAGCTCCACAGGTAGGTGGCAAGCTTTCCCACAGACGAGTCCACGGGGAGACATTCCAATAGGGGTCTTAAAAGTTGTACGGTAAGCCCATAAGGCATTAATCAAGCGAATTGGCCAATCCTTACGGTCAGGGTTAATCATCTTTTTTCAGAAGTTATTTAATTTCTCTATTAGAAATCTCGGCTTGCCCGCTTGTCTACGGATAGTATGGAGTGCTTACTTTATGAGAGATGTCATATTTCTTCATTAAGTTCTCAAATAGCCTATTACAAAAGTATGAACTTCCATCACTAATGATGGCTCGAGGCGTTCCGAACTGGGAAAGAATATTTTCTTTTAAGAATCGAATGACCGTTTTACGATCATTATTCGACACGGGATCACTTCGACCCACTTAGTACATAGTCTACTGCTAACAAAATGTAAATATTCTCAAAGGATTAGGGGAATAGTCTCATGAAATCGATGCCCCAACAATCAAATGCTTCAATGATAAGAATGACGTTCAGAGGCATTATATTTCGATGCGACAACCCTCTCAATTTCTGACAACACTCACAAGCTTTGCAAAACTCATGAGTATCTCTGAACATCATGGGCCAGTAAAAGATGTACTGCAGAATTTTGGCCATGGTCTTTTTAGCAGAAAAGTGACAACCACAGGCCTGAGAATGAAAAAAGGAGATGACTCTCTGATGTTCATTATCTGGCACACATCTCCTTAGAATTTGATCTGGGAAATATTTAAACAGATAATGATCATCCTAGAAAAACTTACATACCTCGGCGAAGAATTTTTTCTTATCTTGCGTAGTCCAATGTGTCGGCGTGAAACCTATGGTAAGATAATTCGCAATCTCAACAAACCAAGGTAGTCGAGAGACTTTAAAAAATTGTTCATCAGGGAACATCTCATTTATCAATTTTAGATCAAAGGAATTGGGGAGATCAAGTCTTGAGAGGTGGTTAGCCACTACGTTCTCTACTCCCTTTTTGTCTCTTATTTCTATGTCGAATTCCTACAATAGGAGGATCCATCTTATCAGGAGAGACTTGGCATCATTCTTAGAGAGAAGGTACTTTAGCGTCACATGATCAGTGTAAATGATGATCTTGGATTCGATCAAGTCAGACCTAAATTTGTCCAAAGTGAACACTATGGCTAAGAGTTCCTTCTTCGTAGTAAAATAGTTCACTTGGGCAGAATTTAGAGTTCTACTATCATAGTGAATCACATAGGGCTTCTTCTTTTTCTTTGGCCTAACACTACCCCAATAGCATAGTCAGACGCATCGTACATAATCTCAAAAGGTATGCTCCAGTCGGGTGACTGCATGATAGGAGCGGTAGTCAACATGTCCTTGAGATTAGCGAAAGCTTCATGGTATTGTTCAGTCCACTCGTATGGTGCATCCTTTGAAGTAGATTACATAAAGGACGAGAGAGATAGTTAAAGTCCTTTATGAATCGTCTATAAAATCCGGCGTGTCCTAGGAATGATTGCATGTCACGTACTGTCACCCCCCGTGCTCGAAAACCGGGCTCACAAAATTGCCGACTGCCAATCCGCTGCCGACAGCCTCTGTAGTACCCCATTCTCGGCTCCCGGCACCCATATACCAGGTTCTGATCCTGGGATGCTACAAGGAGGATTTCTAATAATCAATTTGATTCGTAATGAGAATAACCAAAAGCATAACCCACGAACAATAATCACAAGAACACCATCACAAAATTCACTATGATCAAAAACTTTGAGTACAAGGCATATGAAAGGGAAATACAATATACTAAAAGTAACGAAAACTCCAGAAGCTCGGCTGCACACTCCAACTGCGACAAGGCTATGAATGCGTCCTGGCATCACCTGCACGCATTAATCGTGTATAAGCTTATAGAAAGCTTAGAGGGTGGTGTAAGTGTGTGCGCAATATGAATGTGCTTAGAATGCAAGGTTAGAGTAATGCAGAATCGTGCTGATGAGTACATGAATACAACCAACCGTACCAAGGCTATGTGGTGCATGATATGAATGCTATCGGTCATGTCAAGACCATGTAATGCAAGATACAGCTCAAGCATGCCAATCCTCATCATATATCAGTACAGTTCTCATTTAGGATAATCACCAGGGTTCAGTACACTCCAAATGGCACTGCCGCTCTCTTAGTCGCACAGTCCAAGTGAGCGTAAGAAACCTCACTATCCGCCTAGCCAATAGTCTGTCAATACCTATCCGGTACGTCGATAGCGGACCCATTCGTTAGCTGATCAAACTCAGCTTAGTATTGCCCCTACCCTCGGGCGAGTAAGGCCACACCCCTTTCCAACCGACCACGACACAGTGGGAGACGTGGCCTCCTGGTATTCGGCCCTCGTGTGCTCATATATCCACTCGGTCTCAACGTTGGAGTCATCCTCTGGTACCATCGGGTTTAGAGATTTTTACCCAGGGACATTTATGACGCCCGTATGCTAGAACCAAACATTTCCGGTTCCAATCCAGTCACCCACAATGTGTTTATGGAGGCTATGACCTTGATGTCGCTAGGGCATACAATAATCATGATCACACAAATGCAAGTGCATGAATCACCCTACCAAACATGCAACAATCATGCGCGTACCGCGCGCTTATTTAGGGCAACTCCATCTATCAAGGAGCCCATTAACAATCCGCCCAAAGGCATATGCTATGATCAGTCACTCCTCATACCAAGCATACATTTGATGCGTATGATCATGAATCATGTATCTATAGTAAACATCTTATATAGTGATGGGCTTTGAGCAAAGCGAAGATGGGCCTAGACAGCCTACCCACTACAAGTATGGGCCTATTAGTGGGCCTTAGGAAGAGTGACAATGTGGACATTTCACTATAACATCCTGAATTTTTGCCAACCTGGAATTAGACGTCCTTAGGCAATGGGTCGATCCTAACACCTTATTAACTTGTCAGAACTGAATCCCACGGTCTAAATTCGCTTTTGAATCTATTTCCTTCACAAATTCCACTTTTCACCACCTTGTTTTGACATTTTTTTCTAAGTATTTTCACCCTAGACACTATCTTAAACTAGCTAAGTAGTATAACTTGGATCACTTTATATAAAAACTACAAAGGCCCAGGTACCACCTCAGACAGAAATTACTCAGGACTAAATCCTTTAGAAATTAGGCGAGAATTAGCCAGTGTTAAACTGGAGTATCTATGAAATTAGCACCAATTACTTTAGATACGATCTGAAAGACCCAAAACTTGTAGAATCATTGACGCTAGGTTACCCTGAATCTAGGATCAATCTCATTACCCGTCTGCTCTCGGGAGCATCTCGAAACTCCGTATCAGATCTGGACCACACATCGAAAGCCCGATTAACACGAAGTTAAGGAATTAGGACTGCCTTGCTGGGCTTGACAACCATCTCGGAAATCAAATCCAGATAGTGTCCCAGCGCTATTCGCTTGAGCTCGGAGCGGGGAGTGTGAGAAATGTGAAATTAATTCAAAATAAAATAGAAATTTATGAAATCTGGCACCTCTCGCTTACGGATCAGTATTAAGCAACCAGACCGTCAGAATCAGAAGAAATTACACCCTCGGATCAGGGATATTTCCCCAAACATATCTATGTACTTGAAATCTCCGATCGAGATCCGCTGACCGTTGAACTGAAACTGGTCCGCCATTTGCGATCTGGAATCCCGACTGAAACGAAAACATAACCATACCTAGATCCAGTGTTAGTGAGCTTAAGTCCGACCTTTGGCCTAAGGAGGCTCGCCAGAAGTCCTCCATTGAGCTGAAATAGGTCCACTTTGGATATAACCGAAGTATACCTTGGCCTGGAGTCTATTTCGGTGAGATTTTAGGCTATATAAGGACCTTAAACCCTCTCTCATTTTAGCCATACGAATTTGAGAAAAATCCTAGGAAAAGAGAGAGAAAAGAGAGAGAAAGTGAGAGAGAAGTGGGAGCATCTCCCTGCCATGCTTCCCTGCTGCTATACACCTCGTTCTAATCGCTTTCCCGGCAATTCCGGCTCCGTTTCTAGGTAAGAAACCCTAACCCTAACCTGTTTTGGGGTTTTGATAGTTGTAGGTTATGAAATAGCTAACCTATGTCGTTCTATAGGTTACCAAACTGCCGTATACGAAAGCCTAGCAATTCTATCGAGTTCTTTCTGATTCTACGATAAAAGGTGCGGACTTTAGGTGTATAGGTTATGGTTTTTAACACTTTCAATGTCAGATAATGATAGATTCATGATCTGTAAGCAATTGCACATGTATAAAGTGCTGTCTATTTTCCGTTTCGATTAAAGATGTGGAATATAGAATTGTACATATTCTAGGTATTTGTAGAAAGTACCGTATATGTATAAATTTTGGAAATATGTTTGCCATGATTATTTGCTGTGTGAATATATTATATATGGATAAAATACTTATTTGGCGAAAGGGTTTGCCCTAATACATGTTTTTGCTAATATACACTATGTATCTTAAAATAGTGTATTCTAAGTGTTTGTGAAAATGACAGAATGAGTATAGAATTCTCATTCGTGCTCGCCATGACTAATTGTCATGGATATATGATTGTTCTATTCGCGATACCCCTTTTACGAAAGGATTTGCCCTGATTCACGCCACGACCATTATACGCTATATATGTGAAAATGTTCAAATGAATATGGAACTTGGATTCCTACTTTCCATGACTATCCGTCGTGGGTGTACGAGTGTTATGATTGGGGCAACTCCCTAGTGAAAGGACTTGGCCTAATGCCTATGTGATCAACATATATCATGTATGTTGATGTATGTATTTTAAAGTGTTTGTTGAAATGTCTATATGAGTAGTAGTTAGTAAATTGTAATGTATAAGGGTGTTGAGATAGGATTCTCAACTACCTTAGTAATGTGTATAATTTCCTCCATGTTGTTTGTTTAGTTTAACCACTTACTTATGAAACATATGTGTTTGAATTTCCTGTTTGCATTGTGTTTTACAACATGCTTGTTAACATGTTTGAATTACTTGTTTATGAAATTCTGCTCTGATTACTTCACATGTTTAAGTTGTATTCCATAAAAATCCGTAAAGGGTGATGGGGGAGCGGTGCAATGAGTGCGTGCAACAACCCTGGCAGCCCTAAGCAGATAATATTAGACTTTGATTATATGATTTGAATCTTGATCCATTACTACTTTAACTATCAGTGATTGATTGTGTTTGGGGCTATGATTATAGTCCAGACAATCGGTAACAAGATTGAATTCGTGGCTGTGATTCATTTGCCACGTGAGATGTGTTCGACGAACCCGAGTCATACTTCGGTTGGCGATAGTAGTTGGCCACACGAAGTGCTTATGCGCTTCATATCGTTCAACTTGTTGTGCGCTTGAGCTAACCGAGCTCGTCAAGCAACCCGATCTGTCTTATATATGTTCACCATGTTTGGACGCCTCTGCTTGAACCCAGGGTACCAAACTTACCAGTGAAATCCCGTTAACCATGGTACCTCGATCCGCTAAGACTCATGAGCCGGGCATGGTGGTATAGGACACCGTGGTCGAGGTCACTACACTGGGGCCACGTGCCTCCCCGTAGTGACCAGTGAGTAACCAGACTCGTGAGCCAATTATGGTGGTTTGGGACACTATATTCATGCTGTCGGCCTACATTGATAAGGTGATGGGGGAGTGGTGCAACGGTTGATAGCAACAGCCCTGACAACCCTTTGTAGTGACCTCAAGCATACTCGGAATTTGCGGTGAGGCGACGAGTTTTGCCGTAGTGTATAGAGTATGAACTAGGCCTGTATCAATTTATTGATGAACCGTTAAAAAGGTGATGGGGGAGTGGTGTAACGAATGCGTGTAACAACCCTGACAGCCTTTGCAGCGACCTAGAAACACACCATCGTATGAGATTAACTAGGACTGACGACCCTAGAATGGATTATGTTTGGGAATGATACAAGGGAGGTACCTTAGTTTCCCAATACTGCTGTTTGAATTGGACTAATAACAACTCGGTAATCATGCTCATCATTGCATTGCATGTACCTGAAAGATGTGGAGCACTGAGGAATGAAAGCATGCCACGAACGTAAGATGGTGTCGGATGAGGGTGGTTTGGCAAGGGCATACATCATGACTGCATTCATACTTGCTTTAATAAGAGTATTTAGAATTGTTTAATTGTACTGCTTTATCATTACTGCTTGACTGAGTTGATAACATATTAACCAATGCTTTATTGTTCTACTGAGTTGATCACTCACTCCCATGTTACGGGACGGTGTTCCGAACACCCAACAGACTTTGTCTGATTTTAGATAGCGACGCTACTCCTGAGGCGGAGCCGGACCTTTATGATGACTATGATGCTTACTCGTATTTGCTGTATTCTGGTGGCTTCATCGAGTCGTGTCTTGATCGACGGGGCTATGTGTTTGGGATAGAAGACATTACACTTTCACAACTTGGTATAATTTGAAATTGTACTCATAATGAATTAACGTGGTAACATTATCACACTCTGGAGACTTACCACAGTTTATATATTTTATTTATCTATCACAGTCTTCCGCTTGCTATCTCACTTGTCTCTGGAGTATGATATGCTGTTTTGGCTTAATCTCACTCATGTTCAATGCACTAATATAGACAACATTCAATCATCATTCATTTTGTTGCATAAGTGATGCGTTGGAACTCCGGAGTTGAGTTTATGCTCGACCCCCGATTTTCAGGGCGTTACATTAACCGACATCATCCTTACAATGTGGGCATCTAACCATCATTGTTCCCAAGACATTACCTATTATTATACACGCCATGGAGGAATCACACATTGCAATGGACCTAATTGCACCCATTGGGCCTTAAGTACATCAATTGGTCGTATCATATGGTTCTTATATTCATCAAGTAGGCCGCATCCATGGGCCGCACCCATGGGCCTTACGTACATTGCAACGAGCCATAACTCATGGGCCTTGCATACATCATAATGGCCTCACAACATGGGCCTTATATATGTCAAAGTGGGCCTCAACAATGGGCCACCAATACATCAAGATGGACCTCAACAATGGTCCTTATACAAATCAAGGTGGGCCTCAATAGACGGCCCACAAATACACCAAGATTGGCCTCATCACATGGCCTTGAAATAATCTCCAAAATGGTTGGACGGCTTGGATGAAACTCATGCATCATGGTAGGTCCCATAGGGATGGAAGGCATAGATAAAGCACATACTCCATGGTGGAGGTCCACACTGATGAAAGGTGTGGACACAATACATACATAAGTGGGTCTCATGTGGGGGCCACCATAATGTTTATTTTCCATCCAAACTGGGGCCCAACATAATGTTTATTTTCCATCCAAACTGTTCTTAGGGTCACATGGGCCTAAGGCCCACTGAAATGTTTATTTGCAATCCAACTATTCATAAGGTCATGTGGACCAGGGTAGGGCCCATTGAAAATGTTTATTTTCCTCCAATTTGTTCATAAGGTCACGTGGACTAGGGGGCCCACTGGAAATGTTTATTTTCCATACAACCTGTTGATAAGGTCACAGCCATGCAGCCCACTGTAATGTTTACTTGCCATTCAACCTGTTTATAAGGTCACGTGGACCTGGGGGTGGGTCTGGGGGCCACCGGAATGTGGTTCACAAATCCAGTCCACCCATTATGTGTGTCCCATTTGACTGAGGGTTAAGACCAAGTTTTAGCCGCATCCAAATTTCAGGTAGGTCCCACCAAGTGATTTTATATGTTTTAGGCATGTCTTCACATGATTTTAGACGGTGTGTCCTACTTGAGTTCCATATACGACTGATTTTTGGGTGGCTCGTAGCCAGGGGGGAGGCCCACCCAATGCACGGTGTTGATGTTCGAAAGGCATCATGGTGGGGGCCCATAGTTGGGGCCATGAGGCCTAGCCGTCCGTCCGCCAGGCAGACAATGCAGGCGCTGCCTACATTCGCTTCTGCAGCAGCAGCGTCAGCGGCTACTGTTTCTCTTTTTTTTTCTATGGAATTTCCTGGGTGGGGCCCACATCAGGGAAATCCGCCCCATCCATTAGCTTCCACGGGTCAAGACCATCCTAATGAGCCCAATATGCAGCCTGTTTTTGGTGAGTAAAAACATCAAAGTGGGTTTTAACAGTCCACACCACTATTTCCTATAGTATGGCCCGCTCGATAATCGGATTGGCC
The DNA here is from genome assembly GCA_021015155.1 of Magnolia officinalis. NCBI lineage: Eukaryota > Viridiplantae > Streptophyta > Magnoliopsida > Magnoliales > Magnoliaceae > Magnolia > Magnolia officinalis. The sequence continues at coordinate 37,249,947 of JAJHSJ010000009.1, forward strand.
AAATATTTGGGCTCAACATCTAAAATTAGCCAGGAAATAAGATGGACGGTGTGGATTTAATCTATACATCAAGGTGGGGCCTACATGAGTAGCCCACCCAAAAGTAAAAAAAGTAAATATATTTTATTTTTATTTTTGTCAGTCGCAGTACACACCCATGTCAGTACACGCACTCCTTGCTAGCCACTCCCACACGTCTAGCGTCCAGGGACACTGGACGGCGTGGATAAACACAGGCTTTGTGGTGGGTCCCACATGGACGTGGCCCACCGATCTAGATCATCTTGACATTTGTGTTTTCTCATCATCTAGGCCCACTGAATGGCGTGGACAAGGCAGATGAGTGGCGTGGATAAAATACATCCATCATGGTGGTCCACGATCGGTGTGGATTTAGTGGACCACACCCATAACAAAAGAAAGGGAGAGGGAGAGAGAGAGAGAGAGAGAGAGAGAGAGAGAGAGAGAGAGAGAGAGAGAAACGGTGATGGTGGGGCCTGCCACTATGGGCCCCACATGATACACTCATACATCAAAATGGGTCCCACCAACAAGTGGTCCCAAAAAAGGAATTCAATGGTGGATCACCCACCTCTAGGCCTTCTCCTTGCTCCCTTGGTCTTCTAGTCTCCTTGCCTACACTTTTAACGGTGGTTGATGGGGTTTTGATGGTGGAGATGAGAGATGAGATGGTGGGCTACACTTGGTATTTGGGAGAGGGAGAGAGCTTGGACGTGGGATGGTGTGCTGCTTGGGAGTAGAGAGATGAAATGAGAGAGAGGGAGAGAAGTAATGGCTTAAGGGATGGGGTGATGTGGTGGTTGTAAGAAGGGGTGATGTGGAGGCATGGGTATGGTTGAAAATTGGTAAAAGAGGGATGGGTAAGAAGAGAGAGAGATGACTTATGGAAAAGAGAGAGATGGGTTGCATGTACTTGGGTAAGGCTTGTACTTGACATTGATTGATGGGACATTGTAAGTGCTATTGTTTATAGCCCTTTCGTTGTCAAATTTATGGTGCCAAAGACACTGTTATGAAGCTTGCATATGTAAAGATCAAAGCGCTACTTAAGATCAACTTTGATGGACAAGCACTGCTCTCATCTCAAGATCTCAAGAAGTTTTCAAGTTCAATCTCAAGATCTCAAGAAGCTTTCAAGTTCAATATCAAGATCTCAAGTTCAATCTCAAGATCTCAAGAAGCTTTCAAGTTCAATATCAAGATCTCAAGTTTAATCTCAAGATCTAAATATGCTTTCAAGTTTAAACTACATCAAGACATCAAGCTTCACTACTTTCAAGGTCCTTAAGTTTCAATGTCCTTACTTCACTATTGAGGTTTGACTAACCATAGGTTGACCTTTAGAGTAGGCCATTTTGGAAACATAATTCATATATTTTATATATGTGTGTCTGGCCTGTTCTAAGACTAGTCTTGGACTTTGGTCGACTAGTCTTGGCACTGCTTCGACCTATCTAAGGATTTCCTGGATTAGTCGTAAGTTTGTTGTAAAATTCGGATATTTTCTGTTAGGCTTCGACTAGTCATGGGGATTATTCGACTAGTCGTAGGAACAATGTCGATTGGTTCTTCGATCAGTCATAGACCTTCGACTCAAACTACAACAAGGATTTGCACTTTGCTTCGACTAGTCGAAGGTGCCTTACGACCAGTCGAAGGTGCCCTACGACCAGTCGTGAAACTGTCTTATCTTATCACGCCTGAATTTTCAAATATCTGTTGGATCTTCGACCAGTTGTAGCAACTTAAGACCAGTCGAAGACGTGATTTATTTACACTATAAATAGAGCACGAATCTCAGAATTAAACAGACCATTCAAGCTAATTTAATTCGGCCTTTTGAGAGATAAATCTGTGCTCCATTTAAAGCTAAGTGTGCTTATTTAATATTCTTTCTTTAGCTTTGTTAATTGATTTTGTTTCTTGCATTCCAATCTAATCTGTAAAGAGGAAGTTTTATCTTCCTTTTACTGTAATCAAAATCAATTCAAGTTAGCCGATTTGTTTTAATTTAAAATATATTAGAAATTAGAACCATTATAAAGTGAGTATTGGACATTGATATTGAACATTCAAATCTCTACTCCAACTTTGTTCTTTTTGGGCTGCTACATCGAAGGAGAAATTTAGGTATTTTACATTTACTGTAAATTCCTTTATTTTGATTTTATTTGAGGTTAAGCCAGAAAAATCTCAAAGCTGTTGGTTATCTGAGGAGAGCCAGAAAACTCAGAAGTGAGGGTTTTTTGAATTGTGCAAGCCCTTTGAAAAAGACACAATTGTAAAGGTTTTGGGTGAACGTGTGAAAACCTACTTGATAGTGAAAGCTAATATCCTTTGTGTGAGGATATTAGGAGTGGAGTAGCATTCTTTGTGGCTGTTTTTGAACAGTTGGTGCACACACAGGCGAACCACTATAACTCGTGTTGTGTGAAAGTGTGCTTTATTTTCCTATCTTTGATTCTTCTTTTGTGGAATGTATGTGGATGTGAATGTTGTAATCATTTTAATTTCAAGCTCAGTGGGGAATGTTGTAATAGTTTAGATTTAAATTTCTGCAATTTATTTCAAGCTATTCTTTTATTTGTTTGAGCTTTAGATTCTCTAAATTGTTCTAGTAAGGTTGCCCTGCCATTTCTATGGTGTATGGTTGTCCCTAAAACAATCAATTACATTCTATTCCTCTGTTTTGTTTCAATTTGATTATTCCTAGAAAGTTTGAGTTCTTGAAACAAAGATCTTTCTAGAAATCAGGTTGTCCAACAATAAACTTTGGTTTTTGGTGTAAGGTTGTCCTTAGAACAACTTTTGTATCAATCTCTCAATACTTGTTTATTGAGGTTACTATTCATTTAAGCATTGTAGATTGAATTACTTTATTTGGCCATCTTATTATTTAACTTCCGCTGTAATTATTTTAAATTTGGCATAGTCCTATTCACCCCCCCCCCCCTCCAGGACATATAGCTTGGCCATTTCAAGTGGTATCAGAGCCTAGTAGCTCGCTCTTATTGCTTTTTATTTGAATTTACTTCCTGAGCTAACGATCTAAGCTTTATATAAGATGTCAAATTTTGATAGCCTTTCAGTCACTAGGCCTCCACCTTTCGATGGCACCAATTATGCCTATTAGAAAGCCAGGATGAGGATCTTCCTTAAATCCATGGATGAAAATGTGTGGCTAGCCACAATGAATGAATGGACCCCTCCTACCACTGAAGTGACTGGTGTTGATGGTTCAAAAACCACAAAAATAACGGCTTATTTTTCTTGGACCACACTTTAGAAAAGTGAGAGTAGTGCAAATGCTAAAGCACTAAATGCAATTACATGTGCACTATCACGGATGAATTCAAAAGAATTATATCCTGTGATTCTGCAAAACAAGCTTTGGATATATTAGAAATGACACACGAGGGTACATCAATTGTCAAAAAATCTAAAGTCTAACTCCTCACAACCAAATTTGAAGAAATTCATATGGAGGAGGATGAAATGTTCATGGACTTTTACACAAGATTAAATGACATTGTAAACTCAATGTGGGGTCTTGGTGATAAAATCTCAGAAAGTAAAGTGTGTACAAAGATACTACGCTCACTTCCTTAACGGTTCAACTCCAAAGTAACCGCAATCTAGGAACTTCGTGATACAGACAAAATGAGGGTAGAAGAACTAGTTGGTTCTTTACAAACCTATGAGTTAAACTTTAAAGCTCCTAAAGGAAAATCTATAGCTCTTAAATCTTCTAAAATTGTTTCTAAAGAAAATTCTGATTCTGAAGATGATATGGCTCTTTTAGTTAAGAAGTTTTATAAGATTTTCAAAAGTAACAAAAGGGTCGATCTTCAACAATCAAATGATAAAAAGAAATTTAGACCCAAAACTCGAAAATCTTTTAAAGACAGTCAGTGTTTGTTGAGGCATAAAAATAAGAGAAGAATTGAAGCAAAGGAAGATCAAAAGATTGATGAAAAAGAGTTGAAAGAAAAAAATGCAATAACTCAAGGACACTTTGCGCGGGTCCCCGTAAAGTATGTCGATTGCGCGGGTCCCCGCAAAGTATATTGATTGCGCAGGTCCCCGCAAAGTATATTGATTGCGCGGGTCCCCGTAAACTATATATCGATTGCGCAGTAAGAGTTTCAAGTGATTTTTCAAGATGTGTCCCACATCGATAAGATTAAGGTTCACACGTGCGAGTGCCTATAAATAGCCCCTTCATTCCTTCATTTGGGAGGGGAGAAGATTTCAGAGCGAAAGCAGATCGAAGAAGAAGACTGAAGGTAGGAGCAAAGGGCTCCTGCAAGTTGCGCAGACCCGCGCAACCTATATGCTTTACGTGGACCCGGCAACATATATGCTTTGCGCGGGACCGCACAATAAGACTGCTCTGCAGTCTGTAACAGCAAAAGGCTGTCATGCTGTCAAAATGCTTGAAGCCCCCAAGTCTTTAAGTTCTTCCTGTCCAAGTGAAAGGGAGAATCATCGACAGAGATGCATATTCCTCCTAAGTCTTAGGAGATGATCAAAATAGCGCCGGAATGCTGCCAGAATTTCTATCTCCTTGAAGATTGTTGATCGATTCGTCAATTCCTCCTAGGTCTTAGGGGATGACCAAAGCAAGCACCGGAATGCTGCCAAGATTAGTTGATCAGATCAGCCATTCCTCCTAAGTCCTAGGAAATAACTGAAACAAGCGTCGGAATGCTGTCGAAATTTCCATTGGACCATTTTATCTGATTTGATTGATAGTACTTTGTTTTCAGAATCAAGGGAATCTGAGGATGTAAATGAATTCAGAATAAATGTGATCAATGTTCTCTCATTCTTTCTTTGTTATCATTGAATAAATTCCCCAAATCAAACACATTTGTTTTCTTGTCGAAACAAAATGGCGACTCCACTGGGGACTTATTATTTGAAGGTAACTTAGAAAATATTAAGAGAACATTTATCACTTTTTGGCGTCTGTATAGACGCTAAAATGGCGACTCTTAGTGGGAACATCCTCCCCTTCATCTCTGAAAATAAAGACTTATCACTTAGATGCCTAATTAGAATTTTATATTCTGTCTGAAGGTAAATAGAAAGTGTCAGAGAAAGTAAAGTCTGTTGTGATCAAGAGCAATGAATTTTTGTAATGGACGGAACAATCTCCGTTTCACCAATAATTCAACAAGATGAGGGAGGATGGAGGATAGTAACCTTCAAAAGATGAAAAGTTCGATCTGCTTCCGCAAGAAGCGTCACCTCGCCAAGTAATGGGTCGATTATGCGAAGTATCATGGGACACAGTCCTGCTTCAGTCTTATAATCATCTCGTTCGAGAAAAACGGAAAAGTCTGTCACTCCAGAAGGTCTTTCGATACCATCAACTATAACTGTAAAGACATCTTCCACAGAATCATTGCGAGTTCAGAAAAACAAAGGGAAGGCGACCGTAACCAGTAAATGTTCACTCACAGCACCTCTTGCGAAAGATTTCAAGAAAATTCATGCATTGAGAATGTTACGATTCGAGTCAGCTAGTCCTTCGAAGCGACAGTACGCTGCTTTCAAATCAAATGATAGTTCATCCTCTTCAACAGCGTCAGTAGCACGACGTTCGTTTTCTCCCTCAATATCAAGACAATCAAAGTATAAAGAAACAGAAAGCTCATCGACAGATATTAATCCGCCTAATCAGTTTTCGCTAGATGAACATGTGGTTGAAGAAGTCCCTAATATCCCGACGGTGATTGCTGTGAACAACACTGAAGAAAGGCCACAAGCGCAATCGACGCCTAATATTACTCAGAATATAGTACAGGAAGAAATCCGACAGATGGTCATTGAACTCATTCATTTAGAACAAAGGCAAGGTCAGAATCAAAATTTTCGATATCTGACACCAATCCTCCTGAAATAGAAGACATGCCATTTCCCGCTGACTTCGAACACCCAGACTTTCAGAAGTTTGATGGGAACGGATCACCAGAAGAGCATATGTTGCATTTCATAGCAAAGATGGGAAATTTCTCTAAAGTTCCTCAATATTGTCTGCAATTATTCGGGTCTTCTCTGATAGGAAGAGCTTTCAGATGGTATTCAGGTTTAATCTCAAGATCTATTCATACCTGGGAACAAATGCAGGATGCTTTTATATCAAACTTTTTTCTCTTCGGACCGAGAAGTTAGTTTGACCGAAGTAGCCTCTATTCACCAAGAAGAAAATGAATCAGTTGAAGAATTCATCAGTCGATGGAAGGACTTGGCAGCATCGTGTCAGCATCCTCTTCGGGAATCAGAACAAGTAGAATTATGTTTAGAAAGCATAAGACCAGAACTGGCATGCCACCTGATTAGTAAAAATTGGAGAACCTTTCGTAATTTTGCTACGAAGGCTTACGCTCTTGAAAAGATGATGGGAAGAGTGTCTGCTTTTCAGACAAAATCAGTTCACACAACTCGGGAAGAAGAAATTAATAAAGATTATCAAAATGTTGAAAGAGAAAACAATGAAGAAGATAGAAAGAGTCGTGTGGCTATAATGACGTATAAAAGATCCAGGCAAAATAAAGATCATATGAAGTATTCGTTTGCAAGAAAAGATATACTTCCTATGCTAAATCAATTGTTGGCTATAAAGAGTATTGAATTACCTCGACTAAGACACCTCGAAGAAATGAAAATACAAGAGGAATGGATTATTGCCATTATCATCGTAAATTTGGACATCATATAGAAGACTGTAATACCCTTAGGAACAAGCTACAAATGATGATCAATAAAGGAGAAATTGTGATGAAAGAGCATGACAGAAATAGAAAGATGGAGAAAAGTGATTGAGAATCGGTAAAGAAAATTCTGGGGGCATCCGCATTAAAAGGCGATAACATGTTTTGTATGATGAGCCGTCAGTAAGAGTTGTCATAGCCTAAATACTCGAATGAAAAGAAGCGAGTGAGGCAAAAGATGTAAAGCCGCGATAAAAAGCATATTCGTTGCAAATATGCAGATATGCATTGCAATACCTGCCAGTTCAGGAGATGACCGCTATTTTGATTTCAAAAGATATCGGTATGATACTTCCAAAATCAAAAGGGGGCAAGACAAGTGAGTAAAGAGGTGAGTAAGAAACTATGAAATGTGTCTCTCACCATAGAATGTACTTCTTTTCAAAAAATACAGGCTTTCAAGCTTTCAAGAATATCAAATCATCGCCAAAGTAAGATAGGTGAGTAAAAAAGCCGTGAAATATATTTTTTACCATAGACTATATTTCTTTTGTATATGAATAAAATGCAGGCTTTCAAGCATATCAATGATAATGACAATCGCCAAAAGCAAAGCGCCAAATGCAAAGTGCCAATGACAATCGCCAAATGAAAAGCGTCGATGATTATCGCGAAATTGGTAACTATCGCTGTTGTCATCAATTGCTGATACAAAATTATCTTATCTCACCTTATTGAAATTGTTACATCGCCAAGCTGATACACTATCCTAACCATAAGCGTTGTTAGAATATATTAGCAGTGGCAATGTATCAATTATTGATTCACCATTCATGGCAGTGAAATAAGCAGTGGAATAAGCCTAAATTGGCCAACCACATAAATCTTACGACAGCGATAACAAATGATCATTTAAGGCTGCCTAGCCAAGCCTATACAACCAACTATGCAAAAGACCTAAGAACATTTAAGGCTGCCTAGCCAAGCCTATACGGCCAACTACGCATAAGACCTATGAACATTTGAGGCTGCTTAACCAATCCTATACGGCCAACTTCGCATAAGACCTACAAAGCCCGAAATTGGCCTGCCCGAAATTGGTGGTAAACTAGAATTGCTCCTTGAGCCCTGCCCGAAATTGGCGGTAAACTATCTTGCTCTTTGAGCCCAGTGTCAAGTCCAGTTCAGTCAAATCTGATCGTCTAGTTCAGTCAAGTCCAGTCAAGTTCGGTCTTGTCTAGTCAAAGTATAGTCAGTCAAAGTATATTAGCACCATTGCTCAAAAGCATCAAATATGCTCAAAAGCATCAACTACGTGTAGCATTCAAAATGTTGCAGATGCACATTTCAATCTAGATGTGCTCAAATATACAATTGCCTGATGAAATTTTAAATGTTGAAAAGAAAAATAAATGTAAAAATGCATTTCTCTTGAATTAGGTTCAAATTATAGCAACAGTAAAGGTCAACTAATATATTGGCGATTATCTATTCAAAAGTTCAAATCTTCGAGATCAACTATTAGTCTTCCATTACGATATATTCATTCTGCTGACAAGAGCCGTAAAGTCTTTTTGTCTTCTACTTTCGTGATGATAAAAGAATATTATCGCACAAGATTCTCAGAAAGGGGCAGAGAATAAACTAAGCGAAAAATTATTATTCTCTTCTGGACAATCTAAAGACTCAGATATATTCTTTGAATTCGTTAAAGGAGCAAAAAAATTATCCATCTTTCAGGAGTATCCGCAGGCTTCACTTCGGAAATATTATCTTCTAAAGAAATATTTATGCGACATTGACCGGGAAAGGGGGCAGGATCTATGTCTTCAAAGTGATTTGTGCCTTGGTCTTTAAAGTAATCTATGCCTTAGTCTTTCTAAATAATCTCTTATGCACGGTGGAGGAATTCATATACCGAGAATTATGAAGCATGATTCAATGTGAACGTTCAAAAGTTGCTTCTATATAAAAGCCCGATTATATAATTCGATGCTGTAACTCCTCATTGTTCTAACAATGATATTGCAAGTCTCCAAGTACTAGATCTGATGGAAACAAAGAGCAAACGGGATCATCATCAATAATTTATATGGCCTTTGAAAAGTTATTAAGTGAAAATTGAAGGAAGTTTTGTCTATTTTTCAGAATCAGCAAAAATACCAGGAAAAGTCTATGAAGAAATATTAAGGAGAGCGAGAAATGACTCAGCAAAAAGACTCAACGATTGAACCTTCAGAGCTGGAAATGACACCTCTAAAAGTGCAATATAATGAGTAAAGAATGTGACGCGAAGCACAATGACAGGGCGAATATCATAATCAGCCTGAAAAAGAGAAGTTTTCAATACATATTTCAAAATTATCGATGCTTCTTAAAGCTAAATTGAAAGAATTATAAGTCTTGAGATACTAATTTCAATTAATCTGGCAGGAAAGATCATCATCTAAAAGATCGGATTATGCAGATCATGAATAAAGGAAACAATAAAAAGGGGTTGTTGCAGTAGGAACAACGGTGTTAATCAAAGAGGCCATTGCTAAAATTGAAGGAAAAGTCGCTGGAATTGATCAAAGAGACCGTTGCAGCAGCAACGGTGTTGAAAGAAAGTTTTCTGATCAAGTTGCTCAAAGACAAAGTCGTCATAGCTGTGGCAGTTTCGATGAAAAGAGAATTTCATCTTCTCTAGTGCAGCATCCGCTCGATACTGCTAGCAGGGGGCAATCAAGTCTTCCATTCGAGCGCAATCAATCAAGCCTTTCGTTCAAGCACAATCATCAAATCTTCCGTTCGAGAGCAATCAATCAAGTCTTCCGTTCGAGCGCAATCAATCAAGTCTTCCGTTCAAACGCAATCAATCAAGTCTTCCGTTCGAGCGCAATCAATCAAGTCTTCTGTTTGAATGTGATCATTCAAGTCTTCCGTTTGAGCGTAATCATTCCGGTCTTCTGATAGAACACGTTCATTCGATCTTCTGGTCAAGAATGATAATCCAGTCTTCCATACAAGAATGATCATCCAGTCTTCTGGTCAAGAAGATCGATCCTCCATTTGATTTCAGGAATCAATCAAAGAAGGATCGATGGAGCATCTATTGAGGCATAAAAATAAGAGAAGAATTGAAGCAAAGGAAGTTAAAAGATTGAGGAAAAAGAGTTGAAAGAAAGGAAAAATGCAATAACTAAAGGACACTTTGCGCGGCTCCCCTCAAAGTATGTCGATTGCGCGGGTCCCCGTAAAGTATATTGATTGCGCGGGTCCCCACAAACTACATATTGATTGCGCAGTAAGAGTTCCATGTGATTTTTCAAGATGTGTCCCTCATCACTAAGATTAAGGCTCACATGTGCGAGTGCCTATAAATACCCCCTTCATTCCTTCATTTGGGAGGGGAGAAGATTTCAGAGCGAAAGCAGATCGAAGAAGAAGACCGAAGGTAGGAGCAAAGGGCTCCTGCAGGTTGCGTGGACTCGCACAACCTATATGCTTTGCACGGACCTGCGCAACATATATGCTTTGCGCGGAACCGCGCAATCAGACTGCTCTGCAGTTGTAATAGCAAAGGGTTGTCATGCTGTCAAAATGCTTGAAGCCCCCAAGTCTTTAAGTTATTCCTGTCCAAGTGAAAGGGAGAATCATCGACAGAGATGCATATTCCTCCGAAGTCTTAGGAGATGATCAAAATAGTGCCGGAATGCTGCCGAAATTTCTATCTCCTTGAAGATTGTTGATCGATTCGTCAAATCCTCCTAAGTCCTAGGGGATGACCAAAGTAAGTGCTGGAATGCTGCCAAGATTAGTTGATCAGATCAGCCATTCCTCCTAAGTCCTAGGAGATAACTGAAACAGGCGTCAGAATGCTGTTGAAATTTTCATTGGACCATCTTATCTATTTGAATGATTGTACTTTGTTTTCAGAATCAAGGGAATCTGAGGATGTAAATGAATTCAGAATAAATGTGATCAATGTTCTCTCATTCTTTCTTTGTTATCATTGAATAAATCCCCCAAATCAAACGCATTTGTTTTCTTGTCAAAACAGTGTTACAACTGCCATAAATATGGGCATTTAGCAAACAAATGTCCTAAAAAGGATAAACCCAAAAGGAAGGGTATATTGGCTACTTGGGATGAATCATCTGAGTCTGAAACTACTTCTAATTCAGAAGATTCTGAAACCGAGTCGGGTAATGAAGTTAAGGCCCTTATGACTCTAGCCAAGTTCACTTTTTTAGATCATGATGATTCAACTAGTGAAGAAAATCTGAATAGTGATTATGAAAATGAAGAAGATCTTCAAGATGCTTACAATGCCCTATACAAGGAAAGTTGTAAAATTGTTGTGAAGCTTAAACTTCAAAAAGAAAAGTTTTTTAAACTCAAAGAATGCTTCGACTTGCTCGTTTTAGAAAAATCCTAAATTTCAGATAGTTTTGAAAAATCAAAATGTGATTTGGAATTCAAAACCTCCCTAATCGAATATTTGAAATCTAAAATTGAGAAACTCAAGAATGAAGTATCTTCTCTTCTGAGTTTAAAGGATACATGGAGGTATGCCCAAGGAGATCCAAAGTTAGAAAAACTTTTATCTGGATCCAGAAAATGTGGCGATCGATCCGGGTTGGGTTATGATAAATACATAACTCATAGACAAAAGAGTTCTCCTCCCAACTTTGTGAAAGGAGAAGCCTCAAACTCAAAAGAAAAAGGTACTTGTCAAGGTTTTTCTAAAAATACAAAATCTTTTCAAAAACCTAAAAGTAGCTATATCAATTTCAAAAAATCAGAACAGAAACCCATTGGCTGAAAAAATAGTTGATTTACTCAAGGAGCTCTTAAAATCTAACTCAGTAGGTCATTCCCACAACTATAAACAGAAGAAGACCAACTATGTTCCTAAACCCAAAACAGTTCTGAAATGGGTTCCCAAAGTCACTTGTTTGGTTGCTCACACTGCTTTCAAAGCTACAAGCTATTCTAAATGGTACCTAGACAGTGAATGTTCAAGGCATATGACTGGTGATAAAAGTCTATTCACTGATCTCAAAGTCATGACTGATGGTTTAGTCAAAGAACGTCTGAAAACTGCTATATTGTAAGCGAATCCAGCTCATCTAATCAATTATGTTACATGGTCCATACAGACGAGACTGATTTGTGGCACAAACGTCTTGGACATGTACACTACCGAAATCTATATAGGTTGAGCAAACAAGAACTTATAAGAGGTCTACCCAAACTACAAAAATTAGATAAAATATGTGGTGAATGTCAGATTGGCAAACAATCAAGGAACTAAAAAAAAAAGGTGAATTCTAATACCACATCAAGACCACTCGAGTTTCTCCATATGGATCTTGTTGGACCTACAAAGACAGAAAGTCGAGGTGGTAAAAGATATATCTTGGTAATAGTGGATGATTTTACCAGATATATATGAGTTGTCTTCTAAGGGGCAAAACAGAAACCCTTGAAGAAGTGAAAAAGGTTCTAAAAAGGATTCAAACTAAAAAGAGTTCTCAAGTCAGTAATATTCGTAGTGATCATGGATCTGAATTTGAGAATAGCGGTTTTGAGAAGTTCTGTAGTGACTAGGGAATATTATATGAATTCTCAGCACCCAAAACTCCTCAGCAAAATGGTATTGTTGAAAGAAAAAATAGAGTGCTTCAAGAAATGGCTAATGTCATGTTGAATAGTATGAAGCTCTCTAAGAATCTTTGGGCTGAACCAGTCAATACAGCTTGTTACATCATTAACCGAGTTTACACTAGTAAAGGTAATAATAAAACGGCTTACGAATTGTGGTTTTATAAAAAGCCTACTGTTAAATACTTTCGAGTTTTTAGCAGTAAGTGCTATATTTTACGAGATTGTGAAAATCTGGGAAAGTTCGGTACGAAGAGTGATGAAGGGATCTTTTTAGGATACTCTTTAAACAGTCGAGCTTATAGGGTTCTGAACAAAATGACTGGTGTGATTCAAGAGTCCATCAATGTGGTCATTGATGATCACTTGAACACTTCAGTCTTAAGTTCAGATAATGATGAAGTTCTAGTAATTGATAAATCTGACACTTCATCTATTCAGACTGATTCTGAATTGAGGACTGTTAAAGATCATCCAACCACACAGATTCTTGGAAACCCTCTCACTGGTGTTCGTACACATAGACAACTTGAGGATATATGTAATTACGTATGTTTTACATCCCAGATAGAACCATCTAATGTAAAAGAAGCTCTTGCTGATGAAAACTGGATTGTTGCAATGCAAGAATAACTTAATCATTTTGTTCGAAATGATGTCTGGTATCTTGTTCCTAGACCTAAAGATAAACATATTATTAGAACAAAATGGATTTTTAAAAATAAGTCTGACAAGCTTGGGAATATTATTCGAAACAAGGCAAGATTAGTTGTACAAGGGTACACTCAAATTGAAGGTATTGATTATGATGAAATCTTTGCCCCAGTTGCTCATCTTGAATCAATAAGACTTTTTATATCCATTGCTTGCTTTAGAAAATTTAAAATTTTTCAAATGGATGTTAAGAGTGCCTTTTTAAATGATGATTTACATGAAGAAGTATATGTTGAATAACCTACAGGATTTGAAGATCCTAAGTTTACTGATCATGTATACCGTCTTAAAAAATCTCTCTATGGTCTAAAACAAGCTCCTAGAGCATGGTATGAGAAATTGACTAAGTTTTTACTTTGTCATAACATTCAGATGGGAAGTGTTGATAAAACATTGTTTGTTAAGAAACATAACGAAGATATCTTAATGGTTCAAATCTACGTAGATGATATCATTTATGGATCTACTTTTACTGACATAACTATTGAGTTTGCAGATTTGATGAAATCTCAATTTGAAATGAGCATGGTTGGGGAATTGAATTACTTCCTTGGGTTACAAGTAAAACAATGACCTGATGGAATGTTCATCTCTCAATCTAAATATGTTATGAATTTGATTAAGAGATTTGGATTTGAGAATGGTAAGAATTTTGATACTCCTATGAGTACAACTTTGAAACTCTCAAAGATTCTGCAGGTAAGAATGTGGATCCGAAATTATATCGGAGTATGATTGGTAGTTTACTGTATTTAACTACTAGTAGACCCGATATTGCTCTAAGTGTTAGTATTTGTGCTAAATATCAGTCTGAACCTAAAGAATCGCATTTGATTGCTGTCAAACGAATGATTTGCTATGTTGCTAGTACTGTTAATCTCGGTCTATAGTATCCGCAAGAAACTAGTATTCAATTAGCCGGGTACTCGGATGCTGACTGGGCTGGTAATCTTGATGATAGAAAATCAACCAGTGGTGGTTGTTTTTATATTGTAAACTGTTTAGTTTCTTGGCTTAGTAAGAAACAAAGTTCTATATCACTTTCAACAGCTGAAGCTGAATATATCGCAGCTGGTAATGCTTGTACACAGCTTGTTTGGATGAAATGTATGCTAAGTGACTATGGAATTAAACAGGATTCTATGTTATTATATTGTGATAATACCAGTGCCATAAATATTTTGAAAAATCCAATTCAGCATTCTCGTGCTAAGCATATTGATATTAGATTTCATTATAATCGAGATTTAGCTGATGAAAGGTAATATCATTGGAATATATCCCTACCGAGAATCAACGTGCTGATATTTTCACTAAACCGCTCGACAAAAGCAGGTTTAACAAAATGAAATTTGATCTTGGCATGTGCATTTTAAAATGATTATTTATGCCTATTTGTATCATATTGTATATATTTGCTAGATTAAATTTTTAATTTTTTGAAATATGCATGAAAATCTGATTTTTGGTGGTACTCGACCAGTCAAGGATTTCCTCGACCTGTCGTGGCACGACCAGTCGAAGAAAACCCACGACCAGTTGTAGATTGCATGAATCACTTACATTTGGGGGAAAACTCTTTCTTCCTCATTTCATCTTTCCTCTCCGACTAGCCGACGCTCGATCAGTCGAACCCACCTTCCAAATCCTTCAAGGTTAGTGCTTCATTTTCTTATTTCTTGTGGATTTGTATCTATATTACTTCTCTTTTTCTCTTGAAGTTATCTATTTCAAATTTCGTTGAAATTTGGGGTTTCCCTTTTGAAAAAAATTTATTTTGAGAAAACCACTTCTCAAACCTTTGCAACTCTTTATTTTCGTGAAATCCTTGTTGCAAATGGCATCTAGAGGGAGAAAAGCAACATCCCGTGGTCCGTCTTCTTCTTCCAGATCAGCCCCTTCACTAAGCGTCATCTTCGGACTCCCGATGATGATTTGTCTTATGTTCAGGACATTAGATTACGCAATGTTATTGTTGAACATCAAGTTTCTATTAATCATGTTGCTCCTTTTGCTATCCTTCCTATGCTTCAAGCTGTAGGCTGGGAAAACTTATTACATTAGGCTGGGCCAGCATACCGGTCCATTGCTCAGTCCATGTTTGCATGTATATGTGATTTTTCACTAGAGAACTTAACTTTTAAAATAGCCACTAGAGAAGGACCATTTGACATTGATCGTCATTTGATTTCAGCTCTTATGGATATTCCTGTGAATGATGAGGGGATTCCTATCTATAACTTATCTGACAAACCCTCAGAATCTGAAAAACGTCTCCTCACTAGAGATTTATGCAATCTGAATGCTCAATGGACTTATAAAGGGAATGCGTTTCCTTCAAGGTATTTGTTACCCAAATACAGAGTTCTTCACAAAATCTTTGTGTTTAACTTATATCCTTGATCGGGTAATAAATCTGAATTGACTTCCTTCATTATTCGTGTCTTCATGCTGTTGCCAGTGGTAGGTCTATCTGTTTACCTTCCTTGATTTGTCACTTCATTCTTAATTTTCATCTCCATCCTGAACACAGTGACATTCCTTTTGCTTATTTGATGACTGTGTTGGCTACTCATATGTTAGTCGATATGCTAGTTGGAGAGGCACCTATCCGTCATATAATATTCAATAATTCTAACTTAAATAAGGTGAAGTTGGAGTTACTCCCTGGTCAAGGTGATGGTGTTGGCAATGCTGAAGTAGCACATGAGGAAGTAGTTGGTGATCCTCCTTCTGATGATATTAATATGGATGATATCTTTGAAGAACATGATTCTGATTCTACGAATGATCCAGATTATGAGCCTTCTGACTTTGATGCACGACTGCATGCATTGGAGGATAAGGTTGAGAATATAAATGTTAAGATGGAAAACATGTCTGTTGCTCATGATTTACAATTCAAGTATATGCGTAAATATCTTAGGCGCTTGAACAAAGTCATGCATAAACTTGATCCTTCCATCATTGCTCCTTCATCTGGTTCAGATTAGTTCTTTTCAACAATCTAATTTGTAATAACTTTACTATTCTTGTGTTACAACTGGTTGAGAGATTGTTGCTATCTATGACTTAGCTCAGTCTATGAATTATGTGAGTTGATTATTCTATTTTCTGTTATCTTGTCTTGTTACCTCTCATATATCTCTCTAATTATTTCTCCTCAGTTTATTTGTTCTGTGCTTCCTTTGTCCTCTTGTGACAAAAAGGGGGAGAATAATGCTTATGCTCATATGAATGGAGAATGAAGTAGCATTGGCGCATTGCTTTATGCATATGTTACTCAAGGGGAGTATGATGTTACTCAGGGGGAGTATGTGTAGAGGAGAAGGACTATTGATATACAGGTTCATGTTAACTATTGATATGCAGGTTCATGTTACTGTGCTAGTTGATAACAACTGGTGCATGATTCGTTAATCAGATATTCTGTGAACTAACATATCTTGGAAGTGTGTTTTGTCACTAATTTGACAAAGGGGGAGATTGTAAGTGCTATTGTTTATAGCCCTTTCGTTGTCAAATTTATAGTGTCAAAGACACTGTTATGAAGCTTGCATATGTGAAGATCAAAGCACTACTTAAGATCAACTTTGATGGACAAGCACTATTCTCATCTCAAGATCTCAAGAAGCTTTCAAGTTCAATATCAAGATCTCAAGTTTAATCTTAAGATCTAAATATGCTTTCAAGTTTGAACTACATCAAGACTTCAAGCTTCACTACTTTCAAGGCCCTTAAGTTTCAATGTCCTTACTTCACTATTGAGGTTTGACTAACCATAGGTTGACCTTTAGAGTAGGCCATTTTGGATACATAATTCATATATTTTATATATGCGTGTCTGGCCTGTTCTAAGACTAGTCCTGGACTTTGGTCGACTAGTCCTAGCATTGCTTCAACCTGTCTAAGAATTTTCTGGATCAGTCGTAAGTTTGTTGTAAATTTTGGATATTTTCTATTAGGCTTCGACTAGTCCTGGGGACTGTTTGACTAGTCGTAGGAACAGTGTCGATTAGTTCTTCGATCAGTTGTAGACCTTTAACTCAAACTACAACGATGATTTGCGCTTTACTTCGACCAGTCGTGTGTGACCTTCAACCAGTAGAAGGTGCCTTACGACCAGTCGAAGGTGCCCTATGACCAGTCGTGAAACCGTCTTATCTTATCGCGCCTGAATTTTCAAATATTTTTTGGATCTTTGACTAGTCGTAGCAACTTAAGACCAGTCGAAGACGTGATTTATTCACACTATAGATAGAGCACGAATCTCAGAATTAAACAGACCATTCAAACTAATTTAATTCGGCCTTCTGAGAGATAAATTTGTGCTCCGTTTAAAGCTAAGTGTGCTTATTTGATATTCTCTTTCTTTAGCTTTGTTAATTAATTTTTGCTTGCATTCCAATCTAATTTGTAAAGAGGAAGTTTTATTTTCCTTTTACTGGAATCAAAATCAATTCAAGCTAGCCCATTTATTTTAATTTAAAATCTATTAGAAATTAGAACCATTATAAAGTGAGTATTGGACATTGATCTTTAACATTCAAATCTCTACTCCAACTCGGTTCTTTTTGGGCTGCTACATCGAAGGAGAAATTCAGGTATTTTACATTTACTGTAAATTCATTTATTTTGGTTTTATTTGAGGTTAAGACAGAAAAATCTCAAAGCTGTTGGTTATTTGAGGAGAGCCAGAAAACTCATAAGTGAGGGTTTTTTGAATTGTGTAAGCCCTTTGAAAAAGACACAATTGTAAAGGTTTTGGGTGAACCTGTGAAAACCTACTTGATAGTGAAAGCTAATATCCCAGGTGTGAGGATATTAGGAGTGGAGTAGCATTCTGTGTGGCTATTTTTGAATAGTTGGTGTACACACAGGCAAACCACTATAACTCCTTGTGGTGTGTGGAAGTGTGCTTTATTTTCCTATCTGTGATTCTTCTTCTGTGGAATGTATGTGGATGTGAATGTTGTAATCATTTTAATTTCAAGCTCAGTGGAGAATGTTGTAATAGTTTAGATTTAAATTTCTGCAATTTATTTCAAGCTATTCTTTTATTTGTTTGAGCTTTAGATTCTCTAAATTGTTCTAGTAAGGTTGCCCTGCCATTTCTATGGTGTATGGTTGTCCCTAGAACAATCAATTACATTCTATTCCTCTGTTTTGTTTCAATTTGATTATTCCTAGAAAGTTTGAGTTCTTGATACAAAGATCTTTCTAGAAATCAGGTTGTCCTACCATAAACTTTGGTTTTTGGTGTAAGGTTGTCATTAGAACAACTTTTGTATCAATCTCTCAATACTTGTTTATTGAGGTTTCTATTCATTTAAGCATTGTGGATTAATTTACTTTATTTGGCTTTCTTATTATTTAAATTCCGCTGTAATTATTTTAAATTTGGCATAGTCCTATTCACCCCCCCTCTAGGACATATAGCTTGACCATTTTAGACATTTCGTATAGATTCCTTCGTTATTCGCAATGCGCGGCGTTTCTTTGAAATGAACGCTGGCCCACATCTCCTGACCTGGGCATCGGTTCGGCGTGGGAGTCACGGCGTTGGAACCGCGGCGACGACGCGGTCGCTAAGGTACAAGTTTTGAATCTAGCCGACTTCAGTATGCGGGACTCAGCTTAGGATTGCACGCAAACATTAGAAACGGGTCGAGGATTGTCGGGATTCGACTGGAAGGACCGAGGAAGCGTACGAAACGGTATGGACTAGGGTACAGGTCTTACACGTACGCTCTTGGTTGGAGGTAGGTTAGAGATAAGATCAATTTTAGCCTTGTCTACCTCAATTCCCTGGGACAAAATTATGTGTCTAAGCACAATTCCCTTGGGAACCATGAAATGACATTTCTCCCAATTCAGAACCAAATTCTTTTCCTCGCATCGTTTCAGCATACATTTAAGATTTTACACCCTTGGTTGGTAAAATTTACACTATGATTATTATCGCATATTTGAGAGATGCTTAATAGATTATGTTTTAAGCCTTCTACATATAAAACATTCTTAAATAGAGGGAGGTTAAAGAGTTGAACCATACCTTGGCCAACATTTCTGCAGTTGCTACCATCATCGAATGTGACTGAACCATCAGTCATGTCTTTAAGACTAGTGAACAGACCTTTGTCACCTGTCATATGTCTGGAGCAACCACTATCTAGATACCACTTTGAATGGCTCGAAGCCTTGAAAGCGGTGTGGGCAACCAAACAAGCAACCTTAGGGACCCATTTCATTATAGTTTTGGGTTTAAGAGCATAGTTGGTCTTCTTGTGTTTATAATTGTTATAAGTTCGACCCACTGAGTTAGATTTTAAGAGCTCCTTAAGCAAGTCTACAATTTTCTCAGCTAAAGGATAACGATTCTGATTTTTATAGTTGATATGGTTGCTTTTAGGTTTTAAAGTCTGAAAAGTTTTAGTATTTTTAGAATTATTTTGATTCAGACTTTTCCCTTTTGAGTCAGAAGACTCCCCTTTAACAAATTTAGGTTGAGTATTCTTATATTTGAGAGGAATACTTTTATCATAGCCCAATCCAGATTGATCGCCACATTTTCTAAATCTGGATAAAAGTTTTTCTAATTTAGGATCACCTTGGGCATACCTCCATGCGTCTTTCAAACTCAAAAGCGAAGAGACTTTTAGTTTTAGCTTTCATTTTTAGATTTTAAGTTTTCAACTTGGGACATTTTGAAATCTAAGTCGCACTTAGTTTTTTTAAAGCAATCTGAAAAGTGTGATTTTTCTAAGACTAGATTATCAAAATTCTCTTTTTGTTTTGAAAACTTTTCTTTCTGAAGTTTTAACTTTACAGCTATTTTGCAACTTCCCTGTATAGGGCATCATAAGCATCTTGAAGGTCTTCTTCATTTTCATGGTCACTACCCAGATTTTCTTCACTAGTTGAATCATCATCATTATATGAGAAAGTGAACTTAGCTAGAGTCATTAAGGCTTTAACATCATCAGTCGACTCGGTTTCAGAATCTTCTGACTCAGAAGAGACTTTAGAGTAGGAGGATTCATCCCATGTAGCCAACATACCTTTCTTTTTGGACTTGTCCTTCTTAAGACATTTGTTAGCTAGATGCCCATATTCATGGCAGTTGTAGCATTAATGTCTTTTAGAGATTTCTAATTTTTAGACCTAGATCTTTTCTTTTTAATAGGTTTTTGCAAATCAACCCTCTTTTTACTTTTAAAAATCTTGTAAAACTTTTTGGCTAAAAGAGTCATATCATCTTTAGATGTTTCTAAATCAGAATTATTCATATTTTCATGAGAAATAATTTTAGAAGACTTGAGGACGATTGACTTACCTTTGGGGGCCTTAAAATTTGACTCATAGGTTTGAAGAGACCCAACTAACTCTTCTACCCTCATATTATCTGTATCACGAAGTTCCTGGATCGCGGTCACTTTTGAATTGAACCGATCACGTAACGAGCACAGTATCTTTGCACAAACTTTACTTTCTGGGATCCTATCACCAAGACCCCACATAGAGTTGACAATGTCATTCAATCTTATATAGAAGTCCATAAAAGTTTCACTTTCTTCCATACTTATGTCCTCAAATTTGGTTGTGAGGATTTAAACTTTAGATTTCTTGACAATTGTAGTACCCCCGTGTGTCATTTCCAAAATATCTCAGGCTTGCTTGGCAGTATCACAGGATATAATTCTCTTGAATTCATCTGGTGATAGTGCGTAAGTAATAGCATTTAAAGCCTTTGCATTGACACTAATCTCACTTTTTTGAAGAGCGATCCACGAAAAATGAGGTGTAACTTTTATAGTTTTAGATCCATCAATACCAGTCACTTCAGTGGTAGGAGGGGTCCAATTGGTCACTGTGGCTTGCCACACGCTCTCATCCATGGATTTTAAAAAGATCCTCATTCTGGCTTTCTAATAGACATAATTGGAACCATCAAATGGTGGAGGCCTAGTATAATGCCTGTATCCTAGGCCGTACTTTTCCGTTAACTCCCACAATCCTTCCCGATGAATTCCGGTAACCTGCGACCTATAATCGATGTTTGTACACGATCCTAAGTCATATCTTATAGATTTGAGTCAGCTTAATCCGAGACTTGTACCATTGCGACCGCACCATCGCCGTGGTTCCAACACCGCGTCTTGCACACCGATTCGATACCCTGGCCAGGAGATGTGGACCTGCGTTTATTTCAAAGAAACACCGCGCATTTGCGAACCCAAGAGAATCTCTACAACACATCTCATCAATCAATCAATCAAGCAAGCAAAGTACACAGCCCATGCTTTCTTTCTCCCCAAGTCAAGCAACCACCCTAAGTCAACTCTCATGTCAAGTACATCTATCACTCACATCCATCACTCACACCCATCACCTCTCTCTTGCAACCACCCTTTCTCTCTCTCTTTCTCAACACAAATTCCAAGCAAAAAAAAAGTGGTAGACGTCCAAGAATTTTAAGAAAGAAAAGTGTGTTGTGTGGCCTACTTCCTATCCCAAGATCCATCATCCTAGCCCTTCGTTTCTCATCATCTTCCATCAAAGTGAGACACAAGAAGATTGGCATTCCCTTAGACCAAGATGATCGAACTGTGAGGCTTAGAGTTCATGTTTTAATGATAAGTCAAGTGGGTCCTACCGATTGATGGTATGGATCTCACTTTGGACACCCTAGATGTGGCTGATGGTCCACCTTGATTCTCTTGATCATTCCATGATGGGGCCATTCTCCATGAACCCCATCATGATGTTTTTTTTCTTGCATAAATAGGGTCATCTAGACCTTGCATTTTGGTGGAGAAAGGATCTCCACCATTGATTTTGATCGGTGGGCCCACATGTAATGGGACCCACTTGATGTATGAAGTGATGTGTGGAAGGGAGGGCCCATAGTGCCGGAGTCCCTCCATCTCTCTCTCTCTCTCTCTCTCTCTCTCTCTCTCTCTCTCTCTCTCTCTCTCTCTTTTCCCTTGTTGTTGGCCCCATGATGTATGTAATTTATCCAAGTCGTCCACCTTCGTGGGTCCCACTTGATGGACGTGTTGGATCTACACCGTCCAAGACATGTGGGCCCTACCTTAATGATGATGGGAAAACATGAATATCAGATTGATCCAAATCATGTGGGCCATGTCCATGTGGGACCCACCGTGATGAAATGTATATTCACATCGTCCGTCCAGCGTCCTTGGACGCTGGACGTGTAGTGAACTGTGAACAAGTAGTGGCATGCACTCCAACGTCTAGACATGCTTTGTAATATATATATATATATATATATATATATATATATATATATATATATATATACACATATACACACACACATTGATTTAAAATTTTGGGTGGGCCATTCATGCAGGCCCCACCTTGATGTATAAATCTGATCCACGTCGTCCATCCCATTCCTCAGTTCATTTTAGGCATTGAGCCGAAAAATGAAGCTAATCTGATTTTTTGGCGGGCCATAACTTAGAAAATGGTGATTTCTACTGTTCAAATCTATTAGGGCCCACCTTGATGTTTCCACACACCAAAACATGTTGAATATTGGGCTTGATTGGTCTGTCTTGAGCCATAGAATCCAGTGGATGGGGTGGATTCTCCTAATGCGGGCCCCACCAAGGAAAAACTGTGAAAAAAACTATTTAAAATAAATGAATAAATAAAACAATATGCATCAGGTGTTGCTGCTAATGTCCATAGGACGCTCAACAGTGTCCTGCACTGCTGTGGCGTGAACGGGAAGGGACAGTGGGTCCCAACCGTTGGCCCCATCATAAAGTATGTGTTTCATCTGCACCTGCCCCCCTGCACAGGTGTGCTGCGTCCGTGCAGCATGGGACCCATATGATGTATTTGTTTAATCTACACCATCCACTGTTTGGACGGTGGGGCCCACCATGATGCATAGCGTTGTATCCATGCTGCCCAACCATTTTGAGAAATCATTTCATGGTATGAGGCAAAGAATGAGTCAGAACTAAAGTTCAAGTGGACCCCACCATTTAAATAGTGGATAGTGATGTCCTCCGCTCAAACTTCTAAGGGCCACAGTAGTTTCCAATTAAGCTTATATTTTTGTTTTCACTTCATCTATCTCTATGTTAACTTATGAATTGGGTGGATCTCAAACACATCATGGCGGGCCACTCCGTGATGTGTCCAGCCATTGATCAGGTGGACCATACTGCAGAAAATAGTGAGATTTGAACGTCTATCATTGAAACCGATTTGGGTCAAGGAAATTATGGATTAATGGGGAATTTGTTTTTCCTCTTAATCCAGGTCTTTATGACCTTATGATTAGATTGGTTGGAAAATAAACTTTATAGTGGGCCCCGTGAATTATTTAACAGTGAAAATCGTTATCTCCACTACTATCCGTGGTATGGTCCAGATGATCTTTTGATACGAATTGTTCCTTTAGAAATGCTCTAGAATGATCTCTACATGGGTTATGGTCCATTGAAATGTACATAAGGCCCATTGACGCAACCCACATTGATTTATATGAGGCCCATGTGATATGGCCCATTTCATGTATTGGAGGCCTATGGGTCGAGGCCCAATGAGATGTACATAAGGTCCATTGCAAATGTGTGATTCTGCCATGGTTTATGTAATGACGTTTATGGCGGGCTATGCCTTGGGAGCAATGATGGTTTGACGCCCACATTGTAAGATTAATGTTGATTAAATGTCCACATTGTAACTCTCCCTAAGGCCCATTGATAGGCCCATACTTGTTATGTGTAGGCCATCTAGGCCCATCTTCATTGTGAGGATAGTTCATCACCATAAACATGCTTAGTATAATTCCATGATTCATACCTATTCACATCATATGTATGCTTGATATGAGTAGTGACCGATCATAGTATATGCCATTGAGCAGATTATTTATAGGACTCACTGATAGGAGTTACCCACATGAGCGCATGGTACGCACAGGATTACTGCATGACTGGATAGTATAACTCATGCATTTCGCATATGTGTGACACGATCATTTATGCCCTAGCAACATCAGGACCGTGGCCTCCACAGACACATCGTGGATGGCCGTATCGAATATCGAAAATACTTGGTTCTAACACTGTGGGCATTAGGTATCCTTGGGTGAAAGTCCCAGAACTTTTTTGTACCAGGAGATGCTCCAATGTCTAGATTGAGTGGATACACAAGTGCAGGAATGCCGAATACAGTAGGCCGTGTCTCCCACTGTGTCATGGTCGGTTGGAAAGGGGTGTGGCCTTATCTGCCAGAGTGAGGGGGTTATAAGCTAGGCTGAGTTTGACCAGCTTGCAAATGAGTCCGCTATCGATGAGCCGGGTAGGTATTGGTAGACTATTGGTCAGGTAAATAGTGAGGTTTATTCCACTTACTGGCTAGGGAGGCGACAATCAGTGTGAAGTGCATTAGACCCCGGTGATATCCTAGAGAGAAACTGTACTGATATGTGTACTTAATGAGGACTGGCAAGCTTGCTTTACATCTCGCATATGACATTTGGCTATGTAAGCCTCGCATTGCATGGCCTTGGTATGGCCGATAACATTCATGCCTTGCATCACATAGCTTTGGTACAACTGGTAACATTCGTGGACTCACCCGCATACTTCCGTATTACTTTGATACTACATACTTAGCACTCACCTTGTGCACACACATACACCACCCTTTAAGCTTTTGTAAGTTTATGCATGACCGTTGCGTGCAGGTGACGTTGGATCGCAGCGGAGCTAAGGCAGGAGCGCGCATCAGTTTATTTTGGAGCCTTTTGATCACCTTATATTTCCCTTTCTGCTTTGTACTTAAAGTTTTTTTGATATAGTGGATATGTGGTAATGTTGTTTTGTGACTTGGTTAGGCTTGTGGTTATGCTCCATTACAAAAAAAAATAATCATACTGGAAATCCTCCTTATAGGATCCTAGGATCGGAATCTGGCATATGGGTGCCGGAAGCCGAGAATGGAGCATTACAGAGGTTGTCGGCGCTGGATTCGGCAATCATGAATTTTGTGAACCCATTTTCCGAATTTGGGGCATGACACCTAGTGATTGAGAGGCTATCAAAATTTAACATCGTAAAAAGCTCAGATCGATTAGCTTAGGAATTGAATCCAAATAACAAAAATAAAACGAGCTATTAGGCTCTGATACCACTTGAAAAGGCCAAGCTAAATGTCCTAGAGGGGGCGGGGTAAATAAGACTATGCCAAATTAAAAAATAAAGCGCGAATTAAAGACTTAATAAGCAGTTGATAGCATAATAGAAATTAACCTCCAAAATCAAGTATTGAGAGGTTGATACAAACTTGGTTCTAAAGACATCCTGACACCAAAAACATATGGTTTATGGTAGGACAACCTTACTAGAATGTGGGTGAGTATAAAAAACTCAAACTCAAATGGAGATAAAAGAAATAAGAACTAATCTATTATAACATTCACCACATAATGCCTGAAAAACAAAGATTACAACATTCACATCTATAAATACATCCTACGATCTTAAACCATAAAATGATAAAGAAATAAATCAAACATCCATCAAACACCTGAGAATTATAGTGGTTCGTGTGTGTTCACCAACTGTCTAAAAACAGCCACACAACTACTCCACTCCTAATATCCACTCCCTCAGGATATTAACGTTCACTAATTAAATAGGTTTTTCAAGGTTCACCTAAAACCTTCACAATTGTATTTTAAATGAGCTCACACAATCATAACCCCACACTCCGAGATTTTCTAGTTGATCTCAGAAAAAACCAAATGAGATTTTCTGGCTTAACTCATAAACCAAACAAAATGAAATTACAAAGAAACACATATCTGTATGAAGATTCTGAAGTAGTCCGGTAGAACCAACTTGATGACGACGTAGATGTTCAACGTTCAGTCCCACAAGTGTATAGGGTTCTAGGTCTAGACAATTTTTTAATTTAAATCAACCTAGGCTAGCTTGATTTGATTTCGATCTTAAGAAAGGGTAAATCAAATATCCCTTTTAAAAATCAGATTGGAATAGAGATCTAAAATCAAATAACAAGAGCAACTTGTAAAGAATCTAAAATATGCACAAAATAGCTTAGAATGAACACTAAATTATCTCAGAGTGATTGCTTAAAAATAATTAGAATTGAATAGAAAACTCTAAAATTTGAGTGCTATTTATAGGTGAAAAATCTGTTCACTCGACTGGCCTCAGGTTCGCTTCGACTGGCCTTAGGTCCAACAGATTTTCAAAAATTCTGGCGCGATAAGATTTGGCAAGTGCTCGACTGGTCTTGTGAGTCCCATGACTGGTCGAGTGGCCTACTCGACTGGTCATGGACTACACACGACTGGTCGAGTGCAGCCAGAATGCTTGCTGTAATTTGATTTGAGCCCTGCACAACCGGTCGAGCACTGTTCACTCAATTGGTCGAGCAATTTCCAGGACTGGTCGAGGACCAACAGAAAAATTCTAAAAAATTGTAATAAATCCTGGATTGGTCGAAAAAATTCTAGGACTGGTCGAGCCAATGCTAGGGCTAGTCGAACAAAGAACCTATTAACCTATAAAATGACCGATACCAAATATGAAATGAACGTAACATGCCCTAAGGTCAATCTAGGTCATTCATATATTACTCGTGAGATAGAACGTGTGAACCATCAAACTATCGATCACATCAGTAACTTTAATTCTTGCGATATTCGAAGCTTGAACTCAATGTATCGAACTTAATCTTCGATTAGGACTTGAGTTCTTGGACATTTTCGATTACAGAACTTGAACTGCAATATTGCGATTGGGTTCTTGAAAGTTGAGTCTTCAACCAACACTTGAAACTCATATACTTTCTTCAGCTTGAAGATCTTGGCAAGTTCGTCGTAGATGTCGGGAAGATTGATTTGGCATGATCGTCAAAGATTCAAAGCAAATCAAAGCACAAGCTTGATACATATAATACGTAAGCATGACACAAACTCAAATTGGTTTGGCACACCAAAATTTGACTAAACTTAAGGTTTCCAACATAGCAATTTCACCGTGCACACTCGGGGTCAGCTGTGGGGTCTATAATGATGCTTTTGAGCAATCTGCTCCGTTCACATGAAGGAAATGTCCTTCTACGACTACCCAGGAGGTTTCTTCACTTGATGGACACCAAAAGCAATGGTTGCGACCTAATTTGTCAATTGGGCCAATTTTACAATGATCTAATAGCTAAAATTTGACATGTATAGTTAATTTATGATAACTAAGGACAATATAAAATTTTACATGAATCGAATTATGAAAACTATGTGTTCTAGAATTCAAGAGTCTAGGTTAGTGGCATTTTCATAATTATTGATAATCTAAGAGTTTTGGGAAATCTAATGGCTCTATGTGGTTGTAGGCATGTTTGTAAGTAATTCTTATGAAAGAACCCATACCTAAATCACTACGGATGAGGGGTTACTTGTTGACCTAGTTAGGGGAATGTACATGTATCATGCCTCGTGATTGACAGTCAGATGACTTGATTTATGGATGAGATCTGTTCCCAATGTATGTTAAATTCTATGGTAACACTCGAGAACTTTCAATACTAGGGTATTGAAAAGTTCAGGGTGTTATAAATGGTCCGCACCTAGGAATAGTCCGACGATTCGTGGAGCCGCTCCCAAGGTTTTGGTTCTAGGGGTTAGCGTATCGGAGCCCTGCGCCGATAGAATTTGCATGTTAGAGTGCATGCAAGGGGCCTAAGATGCCGAAATTTGGAAAAGGACTAGATTGATTACCTCTCTATTGTCGGTGAGCCACTTCTACGGCGGCGGAGTCGTTGGTTCCGATGTGAGCTGTGGTAGGAGGGGAAATTTCCCCCAAGTCCAGCTCCTTGGGAGCTCTCTTCCTCTACTATCTCCACTCTCTCTCTCTCCCTTACAACAAAAAAATTTGTATGGGAGTAAGGAATGTGAATTTTGGACTTATATAGCCTGAAATTTGTATATAAATGGCCCTATGAGTTCTTTTTCCAACATACATGCCCCTAGTGGGTTGGATCTTGGCCCATAGGGCTATTCTAAGGGCCCACTTACTCATCTATGCAATGGGACAAGTGCCTCATCATTGGATGAGTGATTGGTTTGAATTTGGAGGCAATCATATGTTTCAATTGACCGTGGGGACCCTACTTGCGATGGACGGTCGTCGGCGATCGATCGGGGACACGACTATATGGATATGAGCATAGAAATATTCTTGACCCGTACCTTGAGTTTGGTCATAATCTAACGGTTGGAAAGTCGCAATTTCGTGGATGAGTGGAGGGGCCTTCTTCACTTAACTTTTAGATTCATGACTATGAGAGTTAAGGGTTTCAAGCTATTCCTTCCCAGCGCAAGTTGAGCAGTTCTGGGCACTATTTTGATTCGTCACCCGTGAAGGACGTCGAGCCCATTGAGACGAACATTATTTTATAATTTTAGAACTAGCAGCCCACCAATGAGTGGTCTAAAGCTTGTTCAGAGATTCGGGGCATTTTTCGAAAGAATTGGATAGGGAGATTTCTCTGGCGCAGTTGTTAGGGTTTAGATTAACTAAGTTCATATTGTGGCCTATTCAAAATTTGTCACACCCCAAACTCGGAAACCTGGCTCACAAAATTTCCGATCGCCGAATCCGGCGCCAACAGCCTCCGTAGTACCCCATTCTCTGCTCCTAGTACCCATTTACCAGGTTTCGATCTTGAGATCCTACAAGGAGGATTTTCAACATCTTTTTGATTCGTAATAAGAATAACCAAAGGCATAACCCACAAACAACAACAAAAAACTCCATCACATTTCCACTATGATAAAAAGCTTATAAGTACAATGAGCATAAAGGGAAATACAATGACAATGGACAAAAACCTCCAAGATGATCTGCTATGCGCTTCTGCCCAACGTTACTGCGGTCCAACATCACCTGCACGCAACGGTCATGCATAAGCTTATGGAAAGCTTAGAGGGTGGTGAAAGTGTGTGTGCAAGGTAGTAATATAATTATGTAGTATCAAAGTAATGCGGAATATGCTGATAAATCCATGAATACTATTAGCCGTACCAAGGCTATGCGATGCAAGGCATGAATGATGTTGGCCATACCAAGGCCATGTGATGCGAGTTGCAATTCAAGCATACGAATCCTCATCTAAGTCCATATATCAATATAGTTTAACTCTGGAATATCATCAGGGTCTAGTATACTCCAACCAGATTGCCGCCCCATCGCGCACAATATGGTGACTGGAAAAGACTTCACTATTTCCTGCCAATATCGGACTCGACTCGTCGATAGCGGACCCATTCCTCAAGCTGGTCAAACTCAGCCTAGCTTTACCCCCTCCTCTCGGGCAGGTAAGGCCGCACCCCCTTCCAATCGACCATGACATAGTGAAAAAGCGTGGCCTCCAGGTATTCGGCACTCGGCGCTCATGCATCCACTCGGTCTAGATGTTAGAGCAACCTCCTGGTACCATAAGGGTTTCGGGACTTTCACTCAGAGACATCTATAGCACCCCATGTAGAATAAGATTTTTGGTATCCAATCCTGCCAACCACGATATGCATGTGGAGGCTATGGCCCTGATGTCGCTAGGGCATACAGTAACCATGTCACACAATGCAGAATGAATGAATCACACTATTCAGTCATGCAACAATCCTGCGCGTATCACGCGCTCATGTAGGCAACTCCCCTCACCATGGAGTCCTATAACAATTTTCCCAATGGCGGTGCTATGATCAATCACTCAGTTCATCACAAGCATGCAGATGATGCGTATGAACATGTATCATGATGTTATATTGTCCCATACTCATAATCGGAATCGATAATCGGAGTCGATAATCGGAATTGAAAATCAAATATGAAAAATGGGGCCCACTTATTTGGGTTAATCCACGCAAAGAATGCGCCTAACAAATCCTAAGGGAAGGTCACAATGAGGACATCTAACCATCATTGCCCATCAATGTGGACATCTAACCAACATTTCTCCCAAGGAGTGGCCTACATAAGGATTTCATACACAATGTAACGGCCACACATGCATCACATTGGGCCTCGCTCATGGGTCTCACATACATCGCATTAGGCCGATCGAATGGGTCGATCAACTGGGCCAATTCGAATGGGTCGATTCAAATGGGCCAACTCAAATGGGCCGATCAAACGGGCTGATTCAAATGGGCCGACCAAATGGGCTGAATCAATGGACCGAATCAAATGGATAACCATGGGCCTCACATGTAGGCCTTATATATACAACAAATGGGCCACACTACATGGGCCTCGTATGCATCAAATGGGACACGAATTTGGACCTAACAATATAAATAGGTGGGCCCCACCCATGGGCCAAAATGCATCATGATGGGCCTCATGGATGAGCTTACCAATGGTCCTCAAGTGGCTTGGACCATACTAAAATCATTTCAATAATTGTAGGTGTAACCTGTGTATCATTGTACACTATAAATCCATGGGACTCATGACCCATCAATAAGGACCAGCACTGCCTAAACATTGTCCATATAAATCAGCACCTTCCAAACTTGTCCAGGTGCATCAACATCACCCAAACATTGCCTAGGTGCATCAGCACCATCCAAACATTGTCCAGGTGCGTCAACACCATCCAAACACTGTCCAGGTGGGTCAACACCATGCAAACTCTGTCCAACGGTGGCTCCCACCATCAGGACGGTTGGGATGTAGATATACATCACGTGGGACCCATGGAACTTGCTGACGTTAATCACTAGGTGGGTCTTACCATACAGATAGCTTGGATGCACAAATACAACACATAGGTACCCCAGAACTTGCTGACGTTAATCAGCAGGTGGGGCCCGTGCCCCTGGCAGATGGACGGTTTGGTTTGAAATCGATGGACGACATGTATGTAACAC
The DNA here is from genome assembly GCA_021015155.1 of Magnolia officinalis. Classification (NCBI taxonomy): domain Eukaryota; kingdom Viridiplantae; phylum Streptophyta; class Magnoliopsida; order Magnoliales; family Magnoliaceae; genus Magnolia; species Magnolia officinalis. The sequence goes on from JAJHSJ010000009.1 coordinate 37,281,006, forward strand.
ACACATGCACATCACCATCAGACCCACCGTCCCAACCCATGGATGGTGGGGATATACGACAGATGCTAAGGTGAGTCCCACGTTGCTAGGCAACATCCTTACAACAGCTACAGGGCTGCTATACACGTACACTAGCCCACCCCATTTCACATAACAGGTGGGTCCCACATGGGGCCCACACGAACAGATATGCATCTGTATGCATATACATATATGTCTTATATATATAGTATAATATCATACCATATTATATATTTATAATATAATATAATATTATAATATGTACATACCCCATATATAAATAATACTTACATAATATGTAATATTATATATTTATAATATAATATAGTATAATATCATACCATATTATATATTTATAATATAATATAATATTATAATATGTAATATTATAATACTTACATAATACATATCCAGCATCCAACCATCGTCCAGCAAGCTAGACGGTGCTGGATGACGCACATACATCAAGTTGGTCCCACGTAGTGGGCCACAAGATTTGGATCAAACTAATATTTATTTTTCCCATTCATCCCGGCTTGTGCGACCATCCGATCATGCAGACCTCGAATCGAGATCAAGTGGCCCACTAGTTGGTCGGCATGGATAAAATACACACATCATAGTGACGGAGGGGCCTCACCACTATGGGCCCCTCTTGTATACAATCATACATCAAAGTGGGTCCCACCGTATGTGGTCCCTTAGATCACAAAGACAAATACAAAAGAATAAAAATGTGGGTCCAGGATCACCCACCGCCCACATCTTCTTGCTTTCTTGGCTTCCTTTGCTCCTTAGCTTCGATGCTAACGGAAGAGATGGAGGTTGGATGGTTGAGATGGGAGATGAGAGGGTAGGAAGTGGGCCACACACAAAGCTCTCTTGGATGTTGAAAGAGCTTGGACATGTGATTTTTCTCTTGCTTGGGAAAGTGGTTTGAGAATGAGAGAGAGAGGGTCGTAAAGAGAGAGAGAGAGAGAGAGAGAGAGAGAGAGAGAGAGAGAGAGAGAGAGAGAGAGAGAGAGAGATGGGTGATGGATGTGGTGAGTGATGGGTGTGTAAGAGCTTTTTGACTTTAGGGGTAGATGGTGTAAGAAAGGTATAGGGTGTGTAAGAACTTTTTGACTTTTGGGGTTGCTTGGGGATGGGTGTTAGGTGATGTGTACTTGACATGTACTTGACCCTTGATGGGATTGATTGATTGATGGATGTGACATTTGGTAGAGATTCTCTTGGGTTTTGCAACGCGCGGTGTTTTTCTCGAACTGAATGTGGGCCCACATTTCCTGGCCTGGGTATCACCTCGGCGCGCGAGACGCGGCATCAGAACTGCGGTTACGGTGCGGTCGCTATGGTACAAGTCTTGGGTTAAGTCGACTCTGGTTTGCAGGACTCGGATTAGGATCGCATGCAAACGTCGGATAAAGGTTGAAGGTTGCTGAAATTCGACAGGGAGGATCGTGGGAACCTAAGGAATGGTACGGACTAAGATACGGGTCTTACAGCTCTCCCCTCCTAATAAAAATTTCGTCCTCGAAATTTACACAATCATCCCAACTAGGCATAATTTATGAGGAAGAAGAAACATAACATCATCATTTAAAATCAGGGATAACATATAAAATACAACACATAATCAATCATCAAAGAGATGAGGATAACCCTCTTGAATCTCGGCCTCACGCTCCTAAGAAGCCTCCTCAAAAGAATGGTGACCCACTGAACCTTCACCAACAGAATGACCTTGGTCTGGAGGACCTGCTCCTTCCGATCAAGGATGCGAACAGGCTGCTCAATATAGAAGCGTCCTCACGAACCTCTAACGGCTGCCAATCAATAACAGGAACGATGTCTGACTCACACTTACTCAACATAGAGACATGAAAAACGTTGTGGACGCCAAACAACTGAGATGGGAAGGCAAGCCGATAGGCCAACGTGCCAACACACCCATTGATCTCAAAAGGTCCTATGAATCTCGGGGCAAGCTTGCCCTTCGCTCCAAATTGAACTACGCCCTTTATGGGAGAGACCTTGAGATACACATGGTCCCCTACATCAAACTCAAAGGGACGACGCCGGTGATAAACAAAACTCTTCTGCCGGCTCTGAGCTGTGCGCATCCTCTGCCTGATGATATCGATAGCTTCGGACGTCTACTGCACAAGCTCGGGACCTAGGAGACGATGCTCTCCAACCTTTATCCAACAACTTGGTGATCTGCATGGTCTGCCATATAATGCCTCAAAAGGAGTCACGCAAATGGTTGCCTGATAGCTGTTATTGTACCCGAACTCAGCCAATCGCAGATGCTCATCCCAGCTACCCTTGAAATCAATCGTGCATGCCCGAAGCATATCCTCAAGGATCTTGTAGACCCTCTCGATCTGGCCATCGGTCTGCAGATGGTACATGATGCTGAGCTGCAAATTAGTCCCCATCGCTCTTTGAAAGCTCCCCCAAAACTTAGTCGTGAACCTCGGGTCTTGATCGAAATGATCGAGACTGGAACACCATGCAGTCTCACAATCTCCTCGATAAATAACCTCGCAAGCCGGTCCATAGACCAAGTTGTACGAATCGCAAGAAAATGTGCCGACTTCGTCAAACGATCAACAATGACCCAGATGGCGTCATGACCGCGCTAAGTCCTCGGTAAGCCCATAATGAAATCTGTCGACACATGCTCCCACTTCCACATCAAGACACTCAACAGCTGTAATAGACCAGGGGCTCTCTGATGATCGGCCTTGGCACGTGTCACAGTCGACCACAAAACTGGCGATCTGGCGCTTCATCCCCCTACCCAAAAATATTATCGCCTTATATCACGGTACATTTTCATCGAGCTAGGGTGGATAGAAAACTGCGATCGATATGCCTCGATCAAAAGATCTCTGCATAACTCAAGAATATCCGGGACACATAATCGACCTCTGAAGCGAAGTCCACCATTCGAACCTATCTGCCAACCTATCTGACTCTCAGATGTTGCCTTAGCCATATAACTCTACAATGACTCATCAGCTTGCTAAGCCTCGATCACCCTTGTGACAAGAGAAGGTTGAATCGACAGGCTAGATAACTGCACGATAGAAGACTGCAGACCGAACTCAAAATCATACTCTACTATATCCTCGAACATCCTCCACACCTGGATCATCAAATGCGCCACCAGGCCGCATGGCTGATGGCTGAGGGCATTTTCCACCACGTTCGCCTTGCCCGGGTGGTACTGAAGATCGAAGTCATAGTCCTTCAGGAGCTTCATCCAGCCCCTCTGCCTCATGTTCAGCTCGGACTGAGAGAATAGGTACTTCAATCTCTTATGGTTTGAAAAGAGCTCGAACCTAACCCCATAAAAATAGTGTCAGTACGAAGACAACTGCAGCCAATTCCAAATCATGCGTGGGGTAGTTCAGCTCATGGACCTTAAGCTGGCGAGACGCGAAGGCTACTGGCTTATTGTGCTTCATCAGGACAACACCTAACCAATATGTGAGACGTCAGTAAATACAACGAATCCATCACTCCCAGAGGGAAGAGTAAGGATAGGGGCGGACGTCAGACGATCCTTCAGCTCTGTAAATTCCTGCTCACATGTGTCACCCCAAACAAACTCTACGCCCTTCCGAGTCAACCTGTTCAACGGGACTGCGATACGGGAGAAGCCCTCAATGAAACGCCGGTAGTAGCCCACTAAACTAAGGAAACTGCGGATTTCGGACGCAGTCGTGGGCTGGTCCTACTGACGCACTGCCTTGACCTTTGAGGGGTCCACCGCGACACCCTCCCTCTTCACCACGTGACCGAGAAACTTCACCTCCTCCTGCTAAAACTCGCACTTCTCCAGCTTCGCATACAGCTGGTGTGCGTGGAGGGTCTACAATGCAATCTCCAAATGCTGCTCGTGCTCCTCACGGGTCCTCGAATAGATCAGAATGTCGTCGATGAAGACTACAACAAATTGATCGAGATACGGACGGAAGACCTCGTTCATCAACTGCATGAAGACCGCGGGTGCATTAGTCAGTCCGAAGGACATGACTTGAAACTCAAAATGACCATAACGCGTCCTGAAGGCCGTCTTCGGGATGTCCTCCTCTCGGACCTGAATCTGATGATAACCAAAACACAGGTCAATCTTCGAAAAGAATTGTGCACCCTGCAGCTGATCGAATAAATCGTCGATCCTCGGGAGCGGATACATGTTTTTTATTGTGATTTTGTTGAGCTCGCGGTAATTCACGTAGAGCCTCAACGAGTTATCCTTCTTTTTCATGATGAGTACCGGCGCTCCCCATGGCGAACTGCTCAGACGGATAAAGCCCAACTTGCGCAACTCGTCCAACTGCTTCTGCATTTACTGTAACTCTAACGGTGTCATACGATATGGGGCCTTCGAAATAGGCGCTGTACCGGGCACAAGATCTATCTGAAACTCATTGTGTCGGCGAGGCGTTAATCCCGAAATCACCTGGAACACATCGGAAAAATTGTAAACAATTGGTAACTGATTAATACAAGTGGCAACAGGCTCCTCAACGACCCAGGACATCAAACAAGAGAATGACTCTCCCCGGGGTTCTACAACGAACCGAAACTGTGGCAAGCTTGGTATACAGAAAGTGACTGTCCTCGCGGAGCAGTCTAGGTTAGCGTGGTACTCGGCAAGCCAATCCATGCCCAAGATAACATCGAAATCTGACATCGGCAGCACGTACAAGTCGGAAGGCAAGAAAATCTCTCCCAATAACTCAGGGCAAGACGAACTGAAGCGACCTAATACTGTAGTCTTCCCCAAGGGCATCGATATGGTCAACCCCTATCGAGCAGACTTTGTCGGAAATCTAGTCGAATGACAGAATCCCTCAGACATAAACGAGTGCGAAGCACCGGAATCAAATAAAACTCGAGCGATGCATGCAGAGACTTGAAGTATACCCTCAATGACTAATCCAGATGACTACGGATCTTGCTGGGCTGCATAGAACCTAGCCTGATCCAGCTGGTCCCCTCTGAACTTGCTGCTGCTACTGTTGCTGTCGTTGAGGCGGTCGAAACTACTGCCTCTGCTGCTACGGCCTCCAATGTTAGTGTTGATGCTGCTGCTGAGGTGGCCTCGGTGGTGGGGGCTGTTGTCGCTACTGCTGTGGGGGTCTCTGCTGCTGTTGCAGTAGAGGTTGTTGTGAACCTCTCATCAGCTGATGTTGCTGCTGGGGTCGAGGACACTCCCAAATACGGTGCCCCATCGCACCGCACCTAAAACAGGTGCCAGTGAACTGCGTTAGAGGTGGTGCGGGAGGTGTTACTGGTACTAGGAAGGCTGGGCGACCTATGTGCCTCTACTGCAGTGGTCGACACTGTTGGGAGTCACTGGAAGGAGCCTGCCTCTTCCAGTCTCTCCTCTAACCGTGATCAGACTGAGAACTGGCCCACTTAGCCTAAAAAATCTAGGCTTTCCGTACCACCCCCTCGAAAGTCGGGAGCTGATGTCCAATAACACGACCTCAAAGACCGTAACGCAAACCATCCTCAAAACGGTGGGCTCTCCGCCCCTCATTATCTACTAGGTACAACGTAAATCTAGACAGTGCTACAAAACGAGCCGCGTACTGAGCCACTATCATATAACCCTGCACCAGGGACTCGAACTCTAACGCTCGCTGTCGTCGGATGTGATCAGGAAAATACTATCGGTCAAACCGATCAACAAAGTCCTCCCAGGTCCACTCAAAATCGATGCCTGCTGCTCGAGAGACTGATGTCCACCAGTGCTCAGCCTCACTTTGGAGAAGGAACACAGCTAAGCAGACTCGCCGCTGGGTCGTACATCCCATCGTATTAAATATCTTCTCCATATCGGAGCGCCATGTCTCAGCTACTATTGAGTCCGGCTCGTCCTTGAAATGTGAGGAATCAACCCGTTGAAACTCTCAAAGAAGGGCTCTCATGTGCTCCTGCTCCGCATGGGTTGGTGAAACAACGGGGTGCCTACCTTGTCCCTGAATGGCGGCCGTCACAACATGCAACATCTGCTGTAATTGGGAGGTACTCACGGGTACGGCCGGATCCATACTAGTCTCTGGTAGAGGAGCGACATCCTCAGGCTAGGCAGTAGGAATCTCTGGTGGTGGAACGGAGATCGTAGGTGGTGGAGCAGGAGTCGTAAGTGGTGGAGCGGGAGTCGATCGGGTCACTCTCCTTGGCGGCATGTCCTATAGGAAAGAGCAAAGGTGCCTATCAACTTAAAAACTCTCGAAGGCATGGACGTTAAGGATCTGTAACAGAATATTGTTAAGCTATCCGAACTCAGAACCTAATTATTCTAAACTTGTAGCAGAAATGTAATGTCGTTCTTGATTATTCCCGAGTTATGCTCTGATACTAACTTCAGTCACGCCCCAATCTTGAAAACCGGGATCATAAAATTCTCGATCGCCGAATCCGGCACCGACAGCCTCCGTAATACCCCATTCTCAGCTCCTGGTACCCATTTACCAGGTTCCGATCCTGGGATCCTACAAGGAGGATTTTCAACATCAGTTTGATTCGTAATAAGCATAACCAAAGGCATAACCCACAAACAACAACCAAAAACTCCATCACATTTTCACTATGATAAAAAAAACTTATAAGTACAATAAGCATAAAGGGAAATACAATGATAATGGACAAAAAGTTCCAAGATGATCTCCTATGTGGTCCTGCCTCAGCGCTGCTATAGTCAAATGTCACCTGCACCCAACAGTCGTGCATATGCTTATGGAAAGCTTAGAGGGTAGTGAAAGTGTGTACGCAAGGTAGTAATACAATTATGTAGTATCAGAGTAATGCAGAATATGCTGATGAATCCATGAATACTATTAGCCGTAGCAAGGCTATGTGATGCAAGGCATGAATGATGTCGGCCATACCAAGGCATGCGATGCGAGATGCAACTCAAGCATACAAATCCTCATCTAAATCTATATATCAATACAGTTCAACTATGGAATATCACCAGGGTCTACTATACTCCAACCAGATTGCCGCCCCATCACAAGCAACAAGGTGAGTGGAAAAGACCTCAATATCCGCCTACCAATATTGTACTCGGCTCGTTGATAGCGAACCCATTCCTCAAGTTAGTCAAACTCAGCCTAGCTTTACCCCCTCCTCTTGGGCGGGTAAGGCCGCACCCCCTTCCAACCGACCACGACACAGTGGAAAAGTGTGGACTCCTGGTATTCAGCACTCGGTGCTCATGCATCCACTCAGTCTAGACGTTGGAACAACCTCCTAGTACCATAAAGGTTTATGGACTTTCACCCAGGGACATCTATAGCACCCCATGTAGAACAAGATTTTCGGTATCCAATCCTGCTAACCACGATATGCCTGTAGAGGCTATGGCCCTAATGTTGCTAAGGCGTACAGTAACCATGTCACACAATGCGGAATGCATGAATCACACTATTCAGTCTTGTAGCAATCATGTGCGTATCGCGTGCTCATGTAGGCAACTCCCCTCACCAGGAAGTCCTATAACAATTTGCCCAATGGCGGTACTATGATCAATCACTCAGCTCATCACAAGCATGCAGATGACGCGTATGAACATGTATCATGATATTATGTTATCCCATACTCATAATCGGAATCGATAATTGGAGTCGATAATCGGAATTAAAAAGCACATATGGCGAATGGGGCCTACTTATTTGGGTTAACTCACGCAAAGAATGGGCCTAACAAGGCCTAAGGGAAGGTCACAATGAGGACATCTAACCATCATTGCCCATCAATGTGAACATCTAACCAACATTGCTCCCAAGGAGTGGCCTACATAAGCATTTCATACACAATGTAACGGCCACACATACATCACATTGGGCCTTGCTCATGGGCCTCACATACATCGCATAGGGCCGATTGAATGGACCGATCAACTGGGCTAATTCAAATGGGCCAACTCAAATGGGCCGATCAAACGGGCCGATTCAAATGGGCCGACCAAATGGGCTGAATCAATGGGACGAATCAAATGGATCACCATGGGCCTCACATGTGGGCCTTAATATATACAACAAATGGGCCATGCTACTTGGGCCTCGTATACACCAAATGGAACACGAATCTGGTCCTAATAATACAAACAGGTGGGCCCCATCCATGGGCCAAAATGAATTATGATGGGCCTCATGGATGAGTCGTACCAGTGGTCCTCAAGTGGCTTGGACCATACTAAAATCATTTCAATAATTGTAGGTGTAACCTGTGTATCATTGTACACTATCAATCCATGGGGCTCATGGCCCATCAATGAGGACCAGCACTGCCCAAACATTGTCCATATAAATTAGCACCTTCCAAACTTGTCCAGGTGCATCAGCATCACCCAAACATTGCCTAGGTGCATCAGCACCATCCAAACATTGCCCAAGTGCGTCAACACCATCCAAACACTGTCCAGGTGTGTCAGCACCATCCAAACACTATCCAGGTGTGTCAGTACCATCCAAACATTGCCAACAATGGGTCCCACCATTAGGACGGTTGGGATGTAGATATACATCACGTGGGACCCATGGAACTTGCTGACATTGTTAATCACCAGGTGGGTCTCACCATATGGACAGCTTGGATGCACAAATACAACATGTGGGTGCCCCAGAACTTGCTGACGTTAATCAGCAAGTGGGGCTCGCGCCCCTGGTAGATGGACAGTTTGGTTTGAAATCGATGGACGACATGTATGTAGCACACACATGCACATCACCATCAGACCCACCGTCCCAGCCCATGAACGGTGGGGATATACGACAGATGACAAGGTGGGCCCACGTTGCTAGGCAACATCAATACAGCAGCTACACGGCTACTGTACACGTACACCAGCCCACTCCATTTAACGAAATAGGTGGGTCCCACATGGGGCCCACACGAACAGATATGCATTGTATGCATATACATATATGTCTTATATATATATATAGTATAATATCATACCAAATTATATATTTATAATATAATATAATATTGTAATATATGCATTCCCCATATATATACATGTATTTACATAATACATATCCAGCATCCAGCCATCGTCCGGCAAGTTGGACGATGCAAGATGATGTACATACATCAAGGTGGTGCCACATAGTGGGCCACTAGATTTGGATCAAACTAATATTTATTTTTCCCATTCATCTGGGCCTGTGTGACCATCCGATCATGCGGACCTCGAATCAGGATCAAGTGGCCCACTAGTTAGTCGGCATGGATAAAATACACACATCATAGGTGGGTCATTCATCAGAGAGAGAGAGAAAGAGAGAAAGAGAGAGAGGAGAGGGATCGGTGATAACGGAGGGGCCCCACCACTTTGGGTCCCTCTTGTATATAAGCATACATCAAAGTGGGTCCCACCATATGTGGGCCCTTAGATCACAAAGACAAATACAAAAGAATAAAAATGTGGGTCCAAGATCACCCACCGTCCACTTCTTCTTGCTCCCTTGTCTTTCTTTACTCCTTAGCTTCGATCCTAATGGAAGAAATGGAGTTTGGATGGTTGAGATGGGAGATGAGAGGGTAGGAAGTGGGCCACACACAAAGCTCTCTTGGAGGTTAAAAGAGCTTGGACGTGTGATTTTTCTCTTGCTTGGGAAAGTGGTTTGAGAATGAGAGTGAGAGAGGGTTATAGAGAGAGAGAGAGAGAGAGAGAGAGAGAGAGAGATGGGTGATGGATGTGATGAGTGATGGGTGTGTAGGAGCTTTTTGACTTTAGGGGTAGATGGTGTAAGAAAGGTATGAGGTGTGTAAGAATTTTTTGAATTTTGGGGTTACTTGGGGATGGGCATGAGGTGATGTGTACTTGACATGTACTTGATCGTTAATGGGATTGATTGATTGATAGATGTGATATTCGGTAGAGATTCTCTTGAGTTTTACAACGCGTCGTGTTTTCCTCGAACCGAACGCGGGCTCACATCTCCTAGCTTAGGTATCGCCTCGACGCGGCATCAGAACCACGACGACGGCACGGTCGCTAGGGTACAAGTCTCGGGTTGAGTTGACTCTGGTTTGTAGGACTCGGCTTAGGATTGTACGCAAACATCAGGTAAAAGTTGAAGGTTGCCGAAATTCGACAGGGAGGATTGTGGGAACCTATGGAATGGTACGGACTAAGATTTGGTCATGATCACTTTAGATCGTTGTTTCTTAGGCGAAATGAGTGACCGAGTGGATTTGGTATATTAATCAAGATCCGACCCATAGTTGTCTCCACTTTAAGTAGGTCTCTATTTGGTTATGGTTATCTCGATTGGTCAACGATAAGTTGGCTAGATTTGGGCCATATATGAATAAATCATGGAGCTAAACTTGATGTTTAAGTGATCTGTCAGATTTGTTAGCTTTTTACGGTTGATTAATCTTATTTTTACAGTTCTATATCGGTACCACCTACGTATAGGCTCACTTCGAGTATCAAAGGTCAATAAGTGATGACGTAGGCTAGTTATATTCTTTTTTAAAAAATTAAGGATTTTTAGCCATCCAAAATAGCAAAATTCAAGGCATTATAATCTACCCCCCTTAAAAACAATTTCATCCTTGAAATTGCCTAATGTAAATAGGTAAAGATATTCTAATTTTGTACGCCTAAGTTTCATTGATTTCACATTCATATGCATGGTAGGGTGCATATTAACTTTGCTAGTCTGCCTTATTGTAGTCTACCCCCCTTAAAAAAATTTCACTTTGGTGGTTTACTACAAATTTTCAAAAGATTTGGATTTATGACGATGGTTCCCCTCTATCTAGAGTAAAAATATTTGTTTTTAGTGTTCGACCAACACGAAGAGACGTTTGTAGTGGGCTTGAATCCGATACTTCAATCTTCTACCTGACCAGGATAAAAGGCTCGTTGTATCCCTTCCTCGTCCTTGTTTCGACCAGAAACGAAAGGTATTTGATTTGGGGATTATCTCACTTAATAATAACAAAGAAAAGAGATGAAGAGAATAATCATCACATTTACTCATTCTGAATTCGTTTACATCCTTTCTATCCTTTGATTCCAAGATAAAGTCTTTATGATTAAAAGTACAAGTATTAAATGGATTCAAATGTAAATTTAGCAACATTTTGGCTCATATCATTTAAGTCTCCATAAGAGAAGAGTTGTGCGGGTCTTCTTTCACATATATGTCATCATGAATAATATGACGAGATATTGAAATATCCCGAAGAAAACTCCTCAAAATGACAGACAAATGCATCACTCTTAACTCATCTACACAACTCCTTGTTGAGTTGCGCAGGCCGAGGAGTTGCACGGGCCCGCGCAACTCAATGAAAGTTGCACGGTTTTGCCTTGCTCTCTCTCTCTCTCTCTCTCTCTCTCTCTCTCTCTTCCCTCTTTAATACCTATCAAGGTATTAGTCTTCTGAGAGAAATTGGATCCCTCAAATGATGGGGGAAGGGGTATTTATTGGCTATCGCACGTGTGAACCCTCAAACCTTATGCGATGGGGCCCACTTCGCATCATTAACGCACTTCAATACAGGCATTTCAAATAATGGGTTACGCGGATTCGCGCAAATGTGATGAGTTGTGTGGGTTCGCGCAACTTGACTCATCGCGCAACTCTACTGTCTGCGCAACTCCACTTTCCGTGCAACTCTACTTTTCTTCAAATTCTTCTTTAATTTATTTCTTCCTTCACTTCTTTTCTTATTCAAATTTCATGCTCCAACAGATGCCCCCTTGATCCGATGTTTGATTGATTATCAAATCAAATGAATGATCAATATTTCCTTGTCTGAGATTTGAGTTGCGCAGTCCTGCGTAACTCTTCTAATCGGGTCCTGTGCAACTCCCCGTCGGGTCCCAAATCGCCTATAAATACTATGCCTTCTTCATTCATTTGAAAATTTTCCCAAACTAGAGCTCTTTGTCGTGTAATCTTGGCACCCCGTGCAACTAACTATCCACATAACTCCATTACCACCCAACTCTTTATCGACGTAACTCTCTGCCTGCGCAACTCTCTTGTACTTGGTACATTTTCTCTATTTTCTGAAACTTTGTCCAATTTTCTTCAAGTTTTGTATTTTCTTTTACTCCTTGAATTCTTCCTTCATTTCCCAAAACTTTACATTTGATCTGATAATCTTCATTCCACATATATGAAGTGCTCGAAGGCTTTATCTTCAAGAAGGAAGAATCATTCATCCTCTTTAGAATCTAAATAGATTTTCCGAAGTTCTTGGGATTGCATAGAGATTAATGAAGAAGTCTTGAAATTTCCTAATGTTCACTACCGCAAGTGTAGGGTCGCGATGTAGTAATATTCTCGTGTGTATTCTGAAAGTAACTAGAAGTAGAACTAGAAGAAGATGTGAATCTAAATCTGAAGTTAAAGGGAATAATTATGAGGGATTTAATTAGAAACTTAAGAATTCAAAGGTGGGAACTAGGGTTTCCAAGGATCCACTTGTAGCATGGTGATCATTGCTTGGTTCAAGGACACAACTGGAATCGGAGTCTTGTCTTGTCCAGTTGGAAGATATAGCAATTAAGATCAAATCTGAACTTCCATTGACTAATTCTCAATGGATGAGAGTCGTGAGAACTGGAAGTGATTCCATCACCTAGCCATGCCCAAGAGACAATGGCAAACAACATGATTTACCAATTTCACAATCAAACATATGAGAATTGTGAAGATCAGAAGGGATTCCATCATCCAACCATGCCCAAGGGACAATGGTGAACAACAAGATTTCCTAATTTCACAATCTCAACGTATGAAAAGAAAATACTCAAAGCTATTGCAGATCTATTGTAATTTGAGTCACAACAAACCATTAAAAATTGAAAGTATTCCTTAAATATCAAACTATAATCAAAGAGAGTTCAACATAAACATGAATCAAAGCAATAGAAACATCCCATTATGCTACAACCTTCGCCTCTTAGCCCTGGCTAAGAGGTTTAGCCAACCATAGTAATGATTGGATCTAAAACCCTAGAAGAAATCATGAAAAACTAAGGAAGAAAGAAGAAAAATGCTTGGCGACGGCTCTCCACCCTTGTACTTCACTCCTCCAAACCCTAGATAGATGCCCAAGGAGTGACTCCTATTTATAGTTGTGCAACACCTCCTTTCGCAATAACTTAGAAAAATCCAAAAACTACCTCAAATTTACGAACTCCGCGTAACTCTGCACAAATCGTTCGATGTCATCGAACCTCCTTTGATGTCATTGAAGGTGCCTTTTATACGTGCTTTTTCACGATATTGTAACTTCATTCGGACTATGTAACCTTCTATGTCATCGAACCTACCTTCGATGTCATCCAGGGTGTCTTCGATGTCATTAAGCATTGTTCAAGGAATCGATAATGTGTCCAAAACAGTCCAACGATTTTTCTGAAAATCCACAGAAAATTCGATGTCATCTAACTGGCTTTGATGCCATCAAGCAAAGCTTCAAGTCATAGAACAAGTCCTCGAGTCATCAAAAAACGTCTTTAATTTGTCAAGCGACCAACTCAATTTTCGTTCATAAATTCGATGTCATCGACCCATGTTCGATGTTATCGAATGGTAGCTTCGATGTCATCGAACGGTGATCGATGACACGGTCAATGTGAATTCTGCACTTGTTCTATCAACTTCTTCCCTTCTCCACTTGGTTTTTCTTGAATCTTGGGACCTTGAAATCTTCAATCTTTATCTCTTAAGATCCATTCTTTACCTTGGTGATCTTCGAGCATCAAATCCATGCTTTTAGCACCTTTTCCAATTCAAGCTCTTAAATTCACCTTGCAGCACAAATATGAGTAAAATAGGACATTAAGCAGTATCATGTTCATAAAACCAAGATATAAATGGGGCATAATATTCAATATTTGACCCTCAACACAATCCCCAACCGACATTTTGCTAGTCCTGAGCAAAGTATGCGTGAAATAAATCTCAATACTGAATGTTCAATCCTCTTTAGGAAAACAATCTTTTGTTCACTCAAGTATAAATGGCTAGAGATAAGATATGAAAACAAGATTTTGAAAACCTAGAGCCGAATCACATAAGAAACCAATCAAATAAGTTCTATATCAATTAAATCAAAGCATAGTCTGCATATAAAGTTTTTCAATGTGCTCAGTGAAAATCAACTTACTTCCTGTACGAATACTGTCAATTCATCATGTTAGCCATGCTCATCACTTCAAGATTAGTTTGAAACTCAAGTACTAATTCCAAATTTATCCCCTTCTCCTTCTTTTTCCAGTTTTTGATTTTATATTGACGGTCAATTTTCATTCTTTATTTTTTCATTCTTTTTATTCTTTTTCATAATATATGACCTTTTTGTCGATCTCCTGTTTTTTAACTGGTTCTTTTCTTCTATTAAGGCGGATAAAATTCTCCAGACTTGATTCTCACCATCTATCAATGATTCACATACTAGCAATCAGAACTCTAGCATGTCTTACAGAAGACAAATTGAATGTGTCTTGTAATTTAGATTAGCATGATATTCAAACTTCCTCTTAATCAATAGAGCGCAAGAACTTAGGTGATAGATTACTTAGATGATCAAACTCCAACAATTCAAATTTCAATCTCTATCTTATCATACTCAAAGCATTCTTAAGTACGCAATTCATCTCTTCCCAAAAAGATTTTACTTGAGACATTGAAATTTTTTAAAAATTTTGCTCAAAAATGAGAAAACACTGATTAGTTTACCTAATCCCCCATCCCCAACCTAAAAATCTACATTGTCCGCAATGTAAAAGAAATAAGCATGCAATGCAAAAGATGCAATGAAAAGAAAAGGGAAATGATGGAAAGGTAATACCTGAAGAATGAATTCTAAGGCTTTTCTAATGATCTCAGTGTGAAGATGGGTTATCACAAGAATTAAACCAACAAAAAGTAAACTATCCTAAATGGCGGAAAGCAAACTATCCTAAAAAGTGAAAAAGAAACTATCTTAATCGAAACATATATGAAAGTAATAAATGTAAGGTCCATATCTTAGTCCGTACCGTTCGGTAGACTGTCGCGATCCTCCCTGTCCAATTTCGGTAACCCGCGACCTGTAATCGGCATTTGCGCGTGACCTCGAGTCACATCCCATAGATCTGAGTCAGCTTGACTCAAAACTTGTACCATCGCGACCGCACCATCGCCACAGTTCCAACTCCACTTCTTGCACATTGATGCGATACCCAGGCCAGGAGTTGTGGGCCCGCGTATATTTCGAAGAACCGCTGCGCATTATGAATTCAGAGTGAATCTCTACAAACCATTACATCAATCAATCAAGTACTAGTCAAGTACACAACCCATAACTCTCCCATCCCTTTCTTACCAACAAAGACAAGTAACTCATACCCCATGCCACCTCACCCCCCATAAGTCAACTCTCTCTTACACACACACACATCCCTCTCTTACACTGCCCATTCCTCTCATCCCATCCTTCTTACACAACCCCACTTCTCTCTCATTTCACTCCATTCTCTACCATTTCCCAAGTAACCATGAGAGAAGAATCCTAAGGAGAGAAAATAAGCTAAGTGTGTGGCCCACTTCCTACCCCAAGATCCCTCATCCTAGCCCTTCAATCCTCATCATCTTCTATCAAAGAGAAGGAGCTAAGGAGTTTGGCATTCCATAGAACCAAGAAGATCCAACTGTGGGTATTTTGTTGGATTAGATTTCATTTTTTATGATGGACCAAGTGGGGCCTACCGATTAATGGTATGAATCCTATTTGGGACCCACCTTGATGTATGTATTGTAATCTTAGAGGAGCCCATAGTGGAGGGGTCCCTCCATCTCACCGTTCTCTCTCTCTCTCTCTCTTTGATGTGTGGCCCACCTTAATGAATTGAGTAGATCCATACCATCCATCAGGGGCAGCCACCTTGCTGACCACCTGCTAGACGATTTTGGGTAAGCCCGAATGAAGGGAAAGACACACATATCTGAAATGGCCAAGCTATATGTCCTAGAGGGGGGGGGGGGTGAATAGGACTATGCCAAATTAAAATAAAATCAGTGGAATAAAGATAAACAGATAGCCTTACAATTATAAATCAATTCACAATGCTTAAATCAATTCAACCTTAATAAATAAGTGTTGAGAGGTTGATACAAATTCAGTTCTAAGGATAACCTTACACCATAATAAACAAAGGCTTATGGTAGGACAACCTTATTTCTAGAACGTCTTTTGAATCAATAACTCAATCTGAATAGAAATAACTAAATAGCAAGGAATTGAAATAAATTGTTGAAATAGAGATCTAACTTATTACAACAATCCGCACGCTTGCTTGAAATGTAAATTGTCACAACATTCACATCTACACATACATTCCACAAAATTGAATGATAAATGATATGAAAATTAAGCAAGCATTCATACCACAAGACAAAGAGTTGTAGTGGTTCGCCTGTGTGTACACCTACTGTCTTTCAACAGCCATACAGAATGCTACTCCACTCCTAATATCCTCACACAGGGGATATTAGCATTTACTATCAAATAGGTTTTCACAGGTTCACCCAAAACCTTTACAATTGTGTCTTTTTAACTTGGGCTTACACAATTCAAAAACCCACACTTCTAAGTTTTTTGGCACTCCTCAGATAACCACACAAATTGAGATTTTTCTGGTGAATCCCAAACAAAAACCAAAATAGAATGGAATTTACAAAATTATAAAATACCTGGATTTCTCCTTTTCGTAGCAGCCCGGTAGAACCAATCGGAGTAGATATTCGAATATAGAAGTTCAATGTTCACTACTCACTTTAATATGGTTCTAAGTTCTAATTGATTTTAGATTTAAACCAGTTGGCCGTAGCTATATTTGATTTTGATTCCAAGAAGAAGGAATAAGGAAATTCCTCTTTTCAAATGAGATTGGAATATAGGAACAAAATCAAATTAAATAAGCTAGCAAAAAGAGAAAGCAATTATGCACAAAATAGCTTAAAAACAAACACAAACTTATCTCAGAGTGGAGCCTTGAATTCACTTAATTTTCAATGAAAAACTCTGAAATTCGTGTGTTATTTATAGCTGCAAAAATTCGTCTTTGACTGGTCCAAGGGTCACCACGACTAGTCCATGAATAAATTGATTTTTAAATTTTTGAGCGCGATCGAATCAGACCGTTGTACGACCGGTCGTAGGCAGTCCACGACTGGTTGAAGGCAGTCCACGACCGGTCGAGACCCCTCTACGACTAGTCGTGCGACACTTGATTTAGTCGCTGGAGTTTGAGTTGTTGCACTACAACTGGTCGAAGGTCGAGTCGAGATCATCCCATGACCGGTCGAGCAGACTCCAGGACTGGTCGAAGCCGAACCAGAAAATTCGATAAAATACAACAATTTTAGGACTGGTTCAGGAACTTCTTAGACTGGTCGAACTAGTGCTAGGACTGGTCGAACAATGTCTAGGACTAGTCTTAGAATAGACCAAATTCATGTATTAAAATCAAAATGAATTATGTAGCGAAAGGGACCTACCCTAAGGTCAATCTAAGGTTTATCTTACCTGGGACATGAAGTATGGACATTGAAGACTTCATTTGTTTAGACTTTGGTCATTACGAAGCTTGAGTTCTTCCTGATGTAGCTTGACTACTTCATAAGCTTTGAACTCAATGTCACTTTGAGTTGCACTTGAGTCCCGTACTTATATTTGAATCTTGAACTTCCACTTGCACTTGAACTTGAGTCTTGACCCTGATCTCTTCTTTAATATCTTCTACATTGTAGCTTGAACTATCATGAAGCTTGAGGAATTCTTTGAACTAGACTTCAAGTGTTGATGTGGTGTCTCGAACAGATTTATCAAGATATAAACACAAGACATACGAAGAAGTTTTGACACACAAAATTTGACAATCAAAGAGGAATCAAATCATACCACTTACAATCTCCCCCTTTGTCAAATTTGTGACAAAACACCTCTCGTACTTCAATAAGATAAGCATCACATTGTATAATAACGAATCATGCACTAGTTGTCATAAAATAAGCATCCCTTTGAGACAACTCAACTCACCCTGAGTTAGTACACCTCAACTCCTCCTAAGTAGGCATATATTGTGTACCCCCATCATATCAATCATAATCCATAGAATTCACAAATTCTTTCCCTTTTTATCAAAATATGACAAAGGAAGAAACAAAGATAGGATATGAAAGACAGAAATAGAGATAGCAACTCAGAAAGATAGAATGATAAAAAGTTCAGAGTTAAGAACAATACATAAGAAGTGATCAAGGTGAGTTAGAGTACTTATCAAAAGAGTTATCAATTGAAGTTTGAAATAGGCATCCACACAACCAAAGAAGGTAAATTAGTAAAATTATTACAGACCAAAGATTTAACATTCTCAATCTGATCCAGAAGATGAAGCAGGTATGTTAGGATCACTTTGATGAAGGCTCTTCTGTAAGCGCCTAAAATATCTGCGTATAATTTTAAATTGTTGATTGTCGCTAACATTCATCTGTTCAACCTTTTCCTCTAATGCACGTAGACGTGCATTGAAATCAGATGGTTTAAAGTCTGGATCATTTCCAGAGTCAGAATCAATTTCATTAAAAATATCATTCATGTCAATATCATCTGGCGACAACTCATCACCTTCGACACCAACTCAACTTCAGCAGCAGCTCCACCTGCACCAACATCAACTTGACCAAGGGCCAATCTCAACTTCATTTTATTCAAGTTGGAATTGTTAAATATGAGGTGTTGGATAGGAGCCTCACCGGTGGGCATAGCGACTAACATGTGAGTGGCTAATACATTCAACAGATATCCAAATGGAATATCACCATGACCAGTATGACTACGGATTTGAATGATAGAGGAACAAATCAAAGAGGGTAAATAGACATTAGCACTAGTAATGATTGAGTACAAAATACGAACCATAAACAGAGTCAACTCAGTCTTGTACAAAATACGTCCTCGACCAGTCTTAGAACAGAAAAAAGATACAATTTTCACAGAATTTTGAAATTTAAATTAATAACATATTAACATTATATACAATATGATACAAAGATGCATGATCAATCATTTAAAATTGCACATACCAAGATCAAATTTCAATTTATTAAACCTGCTTTTGTCGAGCGGTTTAGTGAAAATGTCATCAAGCTGAGTCTTGGTAGAAATATATTCTAAAGATTTTTTTTCCACTAATTCACGAATATAATGAAACCGAATGTCAATGTGCTTAGTACGTGAATATTGGATTGGGTTTTTTGAAATGTTTATCGCACTGGAATTATCACAGTATAAAACCATCGAGCCTTGTGCGATTCCATAATCACTCAGCATACGTTTCATCCAAACCAGCCAAGTACATGCATTTCCCGCTGCAATGTATTTGGCCTCAGCAGTTAAGAGTGATATGGAACTTTGCTTCTTGCTAAACCAAGAAACCAAACAGTTTTCAATGTAAAAACAACCAACGCTGGTTGATTTTCTGTCATCTATATTTCTTGCCCAATCAGCATCCAAATACCCAGCCAATTGAACATTGGTATCATAGGGATACCAAAGACCCAAATTAACTGAACTTGCAACATATCGAATAATTCGCTTAACAGCAGTTAAGTGAGATTCTTTAGGATTAGACTGATATTTAGCGCAAATTCCAACACTTGAAGCAATATCAGGTCTACTTACAGTTAAGTAAAGAAAGCTACCTATCATGCTACGATACAATTTAGGATCTACATCGTTACCTGTATAGTCTTTTAAGAGTATTAGAGTTGTACTCATAGGAGTATCAAAATTCTTACCATTTTCAAATCCGAACCTCTTAATCAAGTTCAATGCATACTTGGTTTGTGAAATAAAAATTCCATCAGATTGCTATTTTACTTGCAACCCTAGAAAATAATTTAATACACCAACCATGCTCATTTCGAATTTAGATTTCATTAGATCTACAAACTCAATAGTCATGTTAGTACAAGTTGATCCATAAACTATATCATCAACATAGATTTGAACCATTGAGATATCATCGTTATGTTTCTTAACAAAGAGCGTCTTATCGACACTACCCATCTCAAAATTTTGACTTAGTAAAAACTTAGTCAATTTTTTATACCATGCTCTGGGAGCTTGTTTCAGACCATAGAGAGCCTTTTTAAGGCGGTATACATGATTAGTAAGCTTAGGGTCTTCAAACCCAGTCGGTTGTTCAACATATACTTCTTCATGTAAGTCGCCATTCAAAAAGGCACTCTTCACATCCATTTGAAAAATTCTAAACTTTCTAAAACATGCAATAGATATGAAAAGTCTGATTGATTCAAGGCGAGCAACTGAGGCAAAAGTTTCATCATAATCAATCCATTCAATTTGCGTGTACCCTTGCACAACCAGTCTTGCCTTATTTCGAATGATATTTCTCAATTCATCAGACTTATTTTTGAAAATCCATTTTGTTCCAATAATGTGTTTATCTTTAGGTCTAGGAAGAAGATACCAGACATCGTTTCAGACAAACTGATTAAGTTCTTCCTGCATCGCTACTATCCAATTTTCATCAGAAAATGCTTCTTTTACGTCAACCGGTTACATATGTCTTCTAATTGTCTACAAGTGTGCACACCAGTGAGAGGGTTTCCAAGTATTTGAGAAGTTGGATGATCTTTGACAGTCCTTGATTCAGAATTAGTTTCACTTGATGAAGTATCTGGTTTTTCAAATATAAGAGCTTCATCATTATCTGAACTAGGGGCAGGTGTATTCAAATGATCGTCAATTACTACATTTATTGACTCTTGAATCACACCGGTCCTGTTGTTCAGAACACGATATGCACGATTGTTTAAAGAGTATCCTAAAAGATCACTTTATCACTTTTAGTGTCTAACTTTCCCAAATTTTCACGGTCATGTAAAATATAGCACTTACTGCCAAAAACTCGAAAGTATTTGAAAGTAGGCTTTTTCTCAAACCACATTTGATAAGCCATTTTATTATTAGATTTGCAAATATAAATACAGTTAATAATGTAGCAGGCGGTATTTACTACTTTAGCCCATAAATTTCTAGGGAGCTTCATGCTATTCAACATAACATTTCCCATTTCTTGGAGCACTCAATTTTTTCTTTCCACAATACCATTTTGTTGTGGAGTTTTGGGCGTAGAGAATTCATGTGATATTCCCTGATCGCTACAGAGTTTCTCAAAATTGCTATTTTCAAATTCGGATCCATGATCACTTCGGATCTTACTGACTTGAGAACATTTTTCAGTTTGGATCCGTTTGATAATCTTTTTCACTTCATCAAGGGTTTCTGATTTGTCTCTTAAAAATGAAACCCAAGTGTATCTTGTATAATCATCTACGATGACCAAGATGTATTTTTTGCCACCTCGACTTTCCGTTCTGGTTGGTCCTATAAGACCCATGTGGAGAAGCTCGAGTGGTCTAGATGTGGTATTGGAGTTCACCTTTTTATGAGAGCTCCTAGTTTGTTTACCATACTAGCATTCACCACATATTTTATCTACTTTTTACACTTTAGGTAGACCTCTAATTAGTTCTCCTTTGCTCAATCTGTATAAATTTCGGTAGTGTACATGTCCAAGGCGTTTATGCCATAATTATGCCTCATCGGTATGGACCATGTAACACATTTGGTTAGATGAGCTACCATCGCTTACTATATAGCAGTTTTCAGAAGTTCTGCGACCAGTTAATATTACAGAACCCTTTTTATTTAAAATTTCACAACCTTGATTGGAAAATTTTACACTATGGTTGTTATCGTATATTTGAGATATGCTCAATATCTTGTGTTTTAAACCCTCAACATATAAAACATCTTTAAATAAAGGGAGGTTATAGAGTTGGACCGTACCTTTGCCAATAATCTTGCAATTGCTACCATCACCAAATGTGACTGACCCATCAGTCATATCTTTAAGATCGGTAAATAAAGCTTTGTCACTTGTCATATGCCTGGAGCATCCACTGTCTAGGTACCATTTAGAATGGCTTGTTGCTTTGAAAGCAGTGTGAGCAACCAAGCAGGCAACTTTAGGAACCCATTTCAGAACTGTTTTGTGTTTAGGAGAATGGTTGGTCTTCTTTGTCTGATGTTGTAAGAATGACCTACTGAGTTAGATTTTAAGAGCTCCTTAAGTAAATCAACTATTTTTTCAGCTAGTGGATTTCTTATCTGATTTTTAAAATAACTGTTTTTAAGTTTTTGAAAAGTTTTTGTATTTTTGGAAAAACCTTGACAAGTACCTTTTCCTTTTGAGTTAGAAGCCTCTCCTTTCACAAAGTTGGGAGGAGTATTCTTCTGTTTCGGAGATTTATTTTTATCATAGCCCAACCCGGATCGATCGCCACATTTTCTTGATCCGGATAATAAATTTTCTAACTTTGGATCGCCTTGGGCATATCTCCATGTATCCTTCAAACTCATAAGAGAAGATACTTCATGTTTAAGTTTCTCATTTTCAGATTTCAAATCATCAATTAGGGAGGTTTTGAATTCCAAATTATATTTTGATTTTTCGAAAAAATCTGAAATTTGTGAATTTTCTAAAACAAGAGTTTCAAAACATTCTTTGAGTTTAGAAAACTTTTCTTTTTGAAGTTTAAGTTTGACAGCAATTTTACAACTTTCCTTATATAAGGCATTATAAGCATCTTGAAGATCTTCTTCATTTTCATGATCACTATTCAAATTTTTTTCACTTGTTGAATCATCGTGATCCGAAAAAGGAAACTTAGCTAGAGTCATGAGGGCCTTAACTTCATTGCCCGACTTGGTTTAAGAATTTTTGATTCAGAAGAGGCTTCAGAATCAGACGATTCATCCCAAGTACCCAACATACCCTTCCTTTTGGGTCTGTCCTTTTTAGGACATTTGTTTGCTAGATGCCCATACTCTTGGCAGTTGTAACACTGACTGTCTTTCAAAGACTTCCAAGTTTTGGATTTAGGTTTAGATCGTTTCTTTTCATTTGTCTTTTGAAAATTGACCCTTTTCTTACTTTTGAAAATCTTATAGAACTTTTTTGCTAAAAGAGCCATATCATCTTCAGAATTTTCTAAATCTGAGTTTTCTTCAAACACATTTTTAGAAGATTTCAAAGCTATAGATTTACCTTTAGGAGCTTTAAAGTTTAACTCATAGGTTTGTAAAGAACCAACTAGTTCTTCTACCGTCATATTATCCGTATCACGAAGTTCCTGGATCGCGGTTACTTTAGAGTTGAACTATTCAGGAAGAGAGCGTAGTATCTTTGCACACACTTTACTTTCTGGGATTTTATCGCCAAGACCCCACATTAAGTTTACAATGTCATTTAATGTTGTTTAAAAGTCCATAAACATTTCATTTTCCTCCATATGAATTTCTTTAAATTTAGTTGTGAGGAGTTGGACTTTAGATTTTTTGACAATTGATGTACCCTCGTGTGTCATTTCTAATATATCCCAGGTTTGCTTTGCAGTATCACAGGATATGATTCTTTTGAACTTATCCGGTGATAGTGCGCAAGTGATTGTATTCAGTGCTTTTGCATTGGCACTACTTTCACTTTTTTGGAGTGTGGACCAGGAAGTATACGGTGTTATTCTCATTGATTTTGATCCATGGATACCAGTTACTTCAATGGTAGGAGGACTCCATTCAGTCACTGTGGCTTGCCACATACTCTCATCCATTGATTTGAGGAAGATCCTCATTCTAGCTTTCCAATAGGCATAGTTGGAGCCATCAAAAGGGTGGAGGTCTAGTGACTGATAGGCTATCAAAATTTGACTTCTTATTTATATAGCTTAGATCGTTAGCTTAGGAAATAAATCCAAATAAAAAGCAATAAGAACGAGCTATTAGGCTCTGATACCACTTGAAATGGCTAAGCTATATGTCCTAGAGAGCGGGGGCGGGGGGGGGGGGGGGGGGGTTGAATAGGACTATGTCAAATTAAAATAAAATTAGTGGAATAAAGATAAACAGATAGCCTTACAATTATAAATCAATTCACAATGCTTAAATCAATTCAACCTTAATAAATAAGTATTGAGAGGTTGATACAAATTCAGTTCTAAGGACAACCTTACACCATAATAAACAAGGGCTTATGGTAGGACAACCTTATTTCTAGAACGTCTTTTGAATCAATAACTCAATCTGAATAGAAATAACTAAATAGCAAGGAATTGAAATAAATTGTTGAAATAGAGATCTAACTTATTACAACAATCCCCACACTTGCTTGAAATGTAAATTGTTACAACATTCACATCCACACGTACATTCCACAAAATTGATTGATAGATGATATGAAAATTAAGCAAGCATTCAATCCACAAGACAAAGAGCTATAGTGGTTCGCCTGTGTGTACACCAACTGTCTTTCAACAGCCATACAGAATGCTACTCCACTCCTAATATCCTCACACGGGGGATATTAGCGTTTACTATCAAATAGGTTTTCACAGGTTCACCTAAAACCTTTACAATTGTGTCTTTTTAACTTGGGCTTACACAATTCAAAAACCCACACATCTGAGTTTTCTGGCTCTTCTCAGATAACCACACAAATTGAGATTTTTCTAGCGAATCCCAAACAAAAACCAAAATAGAATGAAATTTACAAAATTGTAAAATACCTAGATTTCTCCTTTTCGTAGCAACCTGGTAGAACCAATCGGAGTAGATGTTCGAATAAAGAAGTTCAATGTCCACTACTCACTTTAATATGGTTGTAAGTTCTAATTGATTTTAGATTTAAACCAGTTGGGCGTAGCGATATTTGATTTTGATTCCAAGAAGAAGGAATAAAAATTCCTCTTTTCAAATGAGATTGAAATATAGGAACAAAATCAAATTAAATAAGCTAGCAAAAAGAGAAAGCAATTATGCACAAAATAGCTTAAAACAAACACAAACTTATCTCAGAGTGGAACCTTGAATTCACTTAATTTTCAATGAAAAACTCTGAAATTCGTGTGTTATTTATAGCTGCAAAAATTCGTCTTTGACTGGTCCTAGGGTCACCATGACTAGTCCATGAATAAATTGATTTTTGAATTTTTGAGCGGGATCGAATCAGACCGTTGTACGACCGGTCGTAGGCAGTCCACGACCGGTCGAGACTCCTCTGCGACTGGTCGTGCGACACTTGATTTAGTCGCTGGTGTTTGAGTTGTTGCACTACAACTGGTCGAAGGTCGAGTCGAGATCATCCCATGACCGGTCGAGCAGACTCCAGGACTGGTCAAAGCCGAACCAGAAAATTTGATAAAATACAACAGTTTTAGGACTGGTTCAGGAACTTCTTAGACTGGTCGAACTAGTGCTAGGACTGGTCGAACAATGTCTAGGACTAGTCTTAGAATAGACCAAATTCATGTATGAAAATCAAAATGAATTATGTAGCGAAAGGGACCTACCCTAAGGTCAATCTAAGGTTTATCATACCTGGGACATGAAGTATGGACATTGAAGACTTCATTTGCTTAGACTTTGGTCATTACGAAGCTTGAGTTCTTCTTGATGTAGCTTGACTACTTTATAAGCTTTGAACTCAATGTCACTTTGAGTTGCACTTGAGTCCCGTACTTATATTTGAATCTTGAACTTCCACTTGCACTTGAACTTGAGTCTTGACCCTGAGCTCTTCTTTAATATCTTCTACATTGTAGCTTGAACTATCATGAAGCTTGAAGAATTCTTTGAACTAGACTTCAAGTGTTGACGTGGTGTCTCGAACAGATTTATCAAGATATAAACACAAGACATACGAAGAAGTTTTGACACATAAAATTTGACAATCAAAGAGGAATCAAATCATACCACTTACAATATCAGCTGATCCACACTGTGTGGGCCACCCACGTGGGGCCCACACGTGATGCATGTGTCTTGCATCCAGCACCGTTCAGCATTTGGACGGTGGGTCCCTGAATTCTTGTATGTATTTACATCCAGGCCGTCTGAGGCTTGGATGTTGAAATGTAAAAAATAATAATAATAATAACATATATATTATATTATATGGTGGTCCCTACGTGGGACCCACTTGTTGGAAGTAGATTGGCTAGTGTATGCCTACACCAGCTACATAGCTGATGTATTGAGGTCAGCAAGTTTTGTGGGACCCGTCGTGGATGTATGGGTCTTATCCACACCATCCAGACCTTGGACAGTGGGACCCACCACGTTGGATGTGTTGTATCCACATCGTCCATTGTTTGGATGATGGAAAGCTGACTGGTTGGAGTACCTCACACCAACTATTTAGCTGTTGTATGATGTCAACAACTTCTGTGGATCCCACTAGCTGAATGGCTGGTGTGTTGAGGACGTCAGTAAGTTCCGTGGGTCACATGATGTATGTATTTCATTCATGACCGTCCATCCATTTTTCATCTAGACCGTCCATCTATGTGGGCCATACCGGCTGAATAGCTGCTGCAGCTGATGTCAGCAAATTCTGTGGGCCACCATGATGTACGTGTTTCTCCACACCGTCCATCTGGATGGTGTGCTGTGTGGCACACACCATGATGTATGAGTTTTAATCCACTCCGTCCATCTGTTGGACGAGCAGCATAGCTGCTGTATCTACGACAGCGAGTTCTGTGGATCTGATCATAAGGTGTGTTATATCCAAATCGTCCATCCACCCTGCGTGCTCGTCTTAAGACTTGAGAAGAAAAATAAGGCAGATCTACATATCAGGTGGACCACACTGCAGAAATTAATGGGGATTGAACGTCTGTCATTGAATTTGTTGGGGTCTCAGAAGTTCTGGATCAATATGAAATTATTTTTCCTCTTAATCCAGGTCTTTGTGACCTTACGAACAGATTGGACGGATATAAACATTGTAGTGGGCCCCGCGAATTGTTTAACAGTGAGAATCATTATCTCCATTGCTATTTGTGGTATGGTCCAGATGATTTTCCAATCATCATCTCCACCGCTATTTAGGGTGTGGTCTAGATGATCTTTCGATATGATTCATTTTTTAGAATGTGTGAGGCCTACTTGATGTATATGAGGCCCACTTAATGTATATGAGGCCCACTTGATGTATTGGAGGCCCATGAGTGACGCCCAATGCGATGTATATGAGGCCCACAAGTGAGGTCCAATGCAACGTATATGATGCCCATGAGTGAGGCCCAATGTGATGTATGAGGCCCTTTGAGCGAGGCCATGGAGATGTTTGTGAGACCCTTGTGTGAGGCCCATGAGTGAGGCCCAATGTGATGTATGAGGCCCTTTGAGTGAGACCATGGAGATGTATGTAAGACCCTTGCGTGAGGCCCAATATGATGTACATGAGCCCATTGTGAGGGATGATGCCCACCCATGATGTATGTGTTATATACACGCGTTGTCCATCCTTTTCCTAGATAATTAGAGGGCCGAGAGCCTCGTTATGGTTCCGATTTCGATTCTAATTTCCAAACGAACCGCACCTTAAGAGCAATGGTGGTTAAATGTCCACCGTTGTAAATCTCCCTAAGGCCCATTGTCAAGCCCATGTCCACCCTTAATCCATTGGGCTAACCCAAACCATTGGGCCCCCATTGATGATGTTACTTTCCACCATCCTTAATGTGGACCCCGCCTTAGGATATATGATATACTAGTACCTCGAATAGGTTATGATAGTCTAACAAGAACCATTCCATATAGACTTCTATATTGTTCAGCCCTTACTCATGTAAGTAGCATACCGGTTAAGGCCAATCATCGCATGTTATATCAGATAATCATGCTAGTGCACTTAGTCTAGTAAGACATACTGAGAATATGCTTAGTATAGCATCATGATACATGCCCATACGCATCATTTGTATGCCCGTTATAAGGAGTGTTTGATCATAGCATACGCCGTTGGGCAGAGACATTTATAGGACTCCTTATGAGACGGAGTGCCCCACATGATTGCGCTGTACGCGCAGGACTGATACATGACTAGATGGCATGACTCATGCATCTCACATTTGTAGGACATGATCATTGTATGCCCTAGCGACATCTGGGTCGTGGCCTCCATAGGCAAATCACGAATGACCGGATTAGATACCGAAAATATTGGCTCTAGCACTGTGATCACATAGGATGTCATTGGATGAAAGTCCCATAACCTTTTTAGTACCAGGAGATGCTCCAACGTCTAAACCGAGTGGATACCTGAGCGCACGAGTGCCGAATACCAGTATGTCGCATCTCCCACTGTGTTGTGGTCGGTTGGAAGGGGGTGTGGCCTTATCCGCCCAAGTGAGGGGGTTGTAAATTAGGCTGAGTTTGACCAGCTCGTAAATGGGTCCGCTATCGACGAGCCGAGTAGGTATTGGTAGACTACTGGTCAGGCGGATAGTGAGGTCTCTTCCACTCGCTGGGTTGTGTGGCTAGAGAGGCGGCAGCCAATGTGGAGTGTACTAGACCCCGTAGATATCCCAAAGGGGAACTATACTGATATATGTACTTGACGAGGACTGGCATGCATGTTTTGTGTCTAGCATATGACATTGGCCATGTAGGCCTTGCATCACATAGCCTTGGTATGGCCGATAGCATTCATGTCTTGCATTGTATAGCCTTGGTATGGCCGATAGCATTCATGCCTTGCATCACATAGCCTTGGTATGGCCAATAGCATTCATGCCTTGCATCGCATAGCCTTGGTATGGCCAATAGCTTTCATGCATTGCATAGCCTTAGTACGGCTGATAGCATTCATAGACTTGCCAGTATATTACACATTACTTTGATATCGCATACTTGGCACTTGCCTTACGCACACACTTACACCACCCTCTAAGCTTTTCATAAGCTTATGCATGACCGTTGCGTGCAGGTGATGTCGAATCGCAGCAGCGTTGAGGCAGGAGTGCGTGGCAGAATATTTTGGAGCTTTTGATCACCTTGTATTTCCCTTTCCGCATTGTACTCAAATGATTTATTATAGTGGATATGTGGTGATGTTATTTTGTTACTTGGTTTTCTTGTGGTTATGCTCCATTACAAAAAAAATTCACATTGAAAATCCTCCTTGTAGGATTTCAGGATCGAAATCTGGCATATGGGTGTTGGGAGCCAAGAATAAGGCACTACGGAGGCTGTCGGTACTGGATTCGGCGATCGGGAATTCTGTGAGCCCGGTTTTCGAGTTTGGGATGTGACAATAAACCTAACTATACCTCTGTCAGACTAAGAGGTCAATCCTAGTAACCAGGATCAATTAGAGGTATGGACATATCCTCTGAATCAAATTTCTCAACAAATGGCTTTAATCGATGTCCATTCGCTTTGAAAATATTGCCATTGTTTGGATTCTGAATCTCAACGACCCCATGAGGATAGACATTAGTAATAGTGAAAGGGCCGGTCCAACGAGATCAGATCTTATCCGAAAAAAGATGTAACTGAGAATTGTACAAAAGGACCTTTTGACTGGGTGTGAATGATTTTCAAAGAATGTGTTGGTCATGAAACACCTTCATCCTATCCTTGTAAATTCTCGAGTTCTCGTATGCATCATTTCAAATCTCTTCAAGTTCATTCAACTGAAGTTTGCGTAGCAAGCCAGCATTGTCCAAATTAAAATTCAGATTTTTAATAGCCCAGTAGGCCCTATGTTTCAACTCCACAGGCAAGTGGCAAGCCTTCCCATAGACAAGTCTAAAGGGAGACATTCCAATAAGGGTCTTAAATGTAGTACAGTAAGCATAAAGCATCAGTCAAGCGGATTGACTAATCTTACGGTTAGGGTTAACCATTTTCGCCAAAATATGTTTAATTTCTCTATTGGAAACTCAGCTTGCTCACTTGTTTGTGGGTGGTATGGAGTGCTCACTTTGAGAGAGATGCCATATTTCTTCATTAAGTTCACAAATGGCCTATTATAAAAATGTGAACCTTTATCACTAATGATGGCTCGAGATGTTCTGAACTGAGAAAGGATGTTCTCTTTTAAGAATTTAATGACCATCTGATGATCATTGTTCCGGCATGGGATTGCTTCAACTCATTTAGTGACACAGTCTACTACGAGCAATATATATATATTTCTGAAAGATTCGGGGAATGGTCCCATGAAATCGATGCCCCTACAATCAAATGCTTCAATGATCAGAATGGGGGTCAAGGGCATCATATTTCGACAGGACAATGCTCCAAATTTCTTACAACGCTCACAAGATTTGCAAAACTCATGAGTGTCCTTGAATATAGTGGGCCAGTAAAAGCCACACTGCAAAATTTTGGCCGTGGTCTTTGTAACATAAAAGTGACCACCACAGGCCTGAGAATGACAGAAGGAGATGACACTTTGGTGTTCATTGCCTGGCACACATCTCCTTATAATCTAGTTTGGGTAATATTTAAATAAGTACGGATCATCCCAGAAGAATTTACGTACTTCGGCGAAGAATTTCTTCTTATCTTGCATAGTCTAATGTGTCGGCGTGAAACCAGTGGAAAGATAATTAGCAATATCCGCAAACCAAGGTGAGTGGGAGACCTTAAACAATTATTCGTCAGGGAACATCTTATTTATATGTGTCGTCTTAAGGGAATCAGAGAGATCAAGGTGGGAAAGATGGTCAGCAACTTCATTCTCTACTCCCTTTTTACCAAATCAAATTCTTGGATTAGGAGGATCCATCTTATTAAGCGGGGCTTAGCATCAATCTTAGAAAGAAGATACTTGAGCGCTGCATGATCTATGTAGATGATAATCTTAGATTCGATCAAGTAGGACCTAAATTTGTCCAAAGCGAATACTACGGCTAAGAGTTCATTTTCCATAGTAGATTAATTCACTTGGACAAAATTTAGAGTTTTACTTGCACAATAAATAACGTAGGGCTTCTTTTCTTTTCTCTGGCCTAAAACCGTCCCAAGAGCATAGTAAACGCATCACACATAATTTCAAATGGAAGGTTCCAGTTGGGTGGCCTAATGATAGGTGCAGTGGTTAACATGCTCTTGAGCTTAAAAAGGCTTCTTAGCATTGTTCTGTCCACTCGTATGGTACATCATTTTGAAGTAGATTGCATAAAGGATGAGAGAGGTGATTAAAGTCCTTTATGAATCTTTTGTAAAATCCGGCATGTCCTAAGAAGGATCGCGCGTCTCGTATATTTGTTTCGATAAGAAACAAAAGCATTTGATTTTGGGAGGATTACTCAATAATTAACAAAGGAAGAATGAAGAAAACAATCACGGTATTTTATTTATACTGAATTTGTTTACATCCTTTGCCTCCTTTGATTCCAAAGTAGAGTATTTACATAATCACGAATAACAAATATTTTAATGTTAATTTCTGTAGCATTTCATATTGCATCATGATCTTCAGTTATGGAGACATTTATGGAAACATTGTTGTGTCAGAATGTCGTTTGTTCTAACTATTCCCAAGCTTCTGAGAAGATACATTGATCTTTCAACTCAGATTGGAGCTTGAACTGGTCATCTGTACAGTGGACCTTTCATACGGCCAAGCCAATTGTGTAGCTACATAAGTTGTGCGTCCACATTAGTTGTGTGTCCCATCAGTTGTGCACTACACCAGTTGTGCGCTGCACAACTAATATCTCCAATACCTGATTCTAGTTGAACTATGGATCCTTCTCTCTTTGCTCTGATGTTGTTCTCTCTTCATCTAAGGGTTAGTGGGGTATTTATAACCTCCCGCACATGTGAGCTTCTCTTCAATCAAACCCTTTGTGCGCACATAGCTATTGTGTTGTCAGATCCGTTGTCCACTCATAGCAATTGTGCGTCGCACAACGACAACCCTTGATGTGCTTCTGCTATGCGCCGTACAACCTCTCTATTTGAACAGCCTCCATTGTGCGAAGCACAATCATCATTTTGTCATTGACTTCAGTTGTGCACTGCACAACCCTTCTTTCATAGTGGCTTCTGTTGTGTGCCACACAACCCATCTTCCACACCTCCATTGTGCGCCGCACAACCCAAAAAATGTAGCATTATATGTTTTCTTCAAAAACTTTCTTTCCAACTCTTGATCAATTTTTATTCCTCAATCGATGCCCCCTTGATCCTGCATTTTTATCTTTTCTCTACAAAGTGAAAATGTGGGATCAAAATATTGCATGATTTTCCCTTTGTGTGCATAACCAATCTTATCTGCGCACAACTTACCCCTAGCCCACAACTAGCTAGTTGCACACAACCAGCATTTTCTGACACTATAAATATTGGACTTAGCTTCATTTTTTTAATTTGAAACTCCATCTTGCCATCTTTTGTGCACGAAACCTACGCACAACAACCTTCTGCGCACAACCCAAATTTGTGCGCAACTGGACCCTGTGCACAACAGCCTTCTGCGCACAACCCAAACCTGTGCATAGCCGGACCCTGCGCACAACAGCCTTCTGTGCACAAGCTAAACTTGTCCACAACCCAAACTTGTGTACAACAACCTTCTACACACAACTGCCCTGCGCTTAATCAGCCTTCTGCGACAACCCAACTACACACAATTCCCTTTGAACTTTGCTTGCTTCTACCATGGTTCATTCCAAGAGACCACATTCTTCGCCTAATCAATATACTGCCGAATCTTCAAATCCTCAACCACCCGAAATCAATTCTGAGAAGAGGGACAAAACTACCGAAGACTATTTCTCTTTTTTCAAAATGTCAGCTCCGTTGATAATCAATTTTGCCGATTGGATCCAACGTCTGCCTGATCTTATTCGTCATGTCGTACTAAGGAGAGAATTGGAAGGGCCGCCCACAAAAGGCCATGAATCTGACTGGGAAAACTGGCTAAAGTCGACTGCCAACTTTCAAACTGACGATTCCCATCCTGCTCCTATTGAATATTCCCCTACTTCTATTTCGAAGAACAAGAAGCAAAAGAGTAAAGACGAAATCCTCTAGGAGAAGATACGAGAACATAACAAGAGACGTTATCGAAATGTCTGGGACCTGATCAAATCTCAGACAGACGTGATCATGTTTAAAAACCCTTATAAGGACGAGACCATCATCATTCCCCTGAACCTTCAACGTCATCTCTCCATGATTCAGAGCGAGCCATCTGATAATATGATGCAAAATCAGCTTTTATATGTAGCGAATTGGGTTATAAAAGGGCCAAAAATTCTAGAAGGTTATCTTATGGAAAAATGTCTAGTACAGAAGACCAGGAAGATATCATATATGTACTTCCTCACTCCATGTTATAATCCCCACACTCTATATCCTACCCATTACTTCGAAACAATCCAGCAACGCTTTCACGCTCGCGACTCTTTGTGGGGGAAGGACGAATTCAGGACACGTGGTCTTTTGTCCCAATGTCAATTCTACATTTCATGGGTCAGGGCAATTCTTCAAAAATATAAAGTAGTCCTCATTGCGATGAATATATATGTATCCATAGAAGCCACCTCTGATTTCTTTAACAAAGATACTCTGATTTAAAAAGGCTTATTGAAGCATTGTTTTCCACCACAAACTCCTTTCATCTCCTAATGGGCGAAGTGAGCATCACTCTGTGGGATCTTCATCGAATGGCTGGTCTTCCCATCACTGGCTCTTTCCTTGACGAGTATATTCTCACAAATGCAGAGTTTACTTATGTCACTCCCAGAAGAACACCTCACATTTCTGCTTCTACTATTGAACCTTTCTGTGAGATGTCGCACTTCCCAGATGTACATAAAATATCTTCGCTCCAGTGGCTAGTACACTTTTCGAGATATTTGCGGTATGTAGTTTTTACGCCTCTTCTCTTCTCCTCTTTATATGTATCTTCATATTTTTCTCATATTTCTCTTCTCTTCCTCAGGTTTTCTGGTAGCCATTCCCCAGAGCTGGAATCCGTTCGCAGAAGACTAAGAGGCCCGACCACTTTCACCACCGAAACCGAATTAGATGCTTTCCTGGCATATTGGTTAAGTCTGGTTGTCTTACCCAGTTTGAGATGGTTGGATTCCATTTGCCCAACTTTATTTGTAGTCGCAGTGGCCATGACAGAAGGCAAAAAGAAATATTCTTTTGCTCCTCCCGTCCTATGCTCTCTGTATAGAGCTTTTGGGAATGTTGTGGCGCATTACTCAAGCCCTACATTGGGGCAACATCTTTGTAAGACCCGTATCTTAGCCCTACTGTTCCGTAGGCTTTCGCGGTCCTCCCAATCAAATTTCAGCGACCTGTGACCTATAATCAACGTTTGCGCATAATCCTGAGTCGTGTCCCGTATTCTAGAGTCTGCTTGACCCGAGACTTGTACCCTAGCGACCGCGCCGTCGCCGCGGTTATGATGCCGCATCTCATGCACCGAGACGATACCTAGGCCAGAAGATGTGGGCCCGCGTTCAGTTCGAAAAAACACCGCGCATTTGCAAGCCCAAGAGAATCTCTACATCATGTCCCATCAATCAATCAATCACCTCATGTCAAGTACAAGAGAAACCCCAAAGTCAACTCTCTCCCTCTCACTTTTTTACACACCCATACATGTCAAGTATACCTATCAACTCACATCCATCACTCACACCCATCACCTCTCTTACAACCACCGTCTCTCTCTCTCTATCTCTTCACATTTTCCAAACAACCAAGGATGTGCACGTCCAAGCACTTCCAAGAGAGAAAAGAGTGTGTTGTGTGGCCCACTTCCCACCTCAAAATCCATCATCCTACCCCTTCAATTCTCATCACCTTCCATCAAAGTGAGACACAAGGAGATCGGCGTTCCATCAGACCAAGAAGATCAAACGGTGGCTATTTTTTTAGGCTTAGATTTCATTCTTTTGATGATGGGCCAAGTGGGGCCTACTGATTGATGGTATGGATCTCACTTTGGACCCTAGATGTAGCCGATGGCCCACCTTGATCTCATGATCATTCTATGATGGGTCATTCTCCATGAACCCCATCATGATGTTTATTTTTCTTGCATAAATATGGGTCATCTAAACCTTTCATTTTGGTGGAGAAGGAATCTCCACCATTGATCTTTGATTTGGTGGGCCAACATGTATTGGGACCCACTTGATGTACGATTGAATGCATGGAAAGGGAGGGCCCATAGTGCCGGGGTCCCTCCATCACTCGATCTTCCTTCTCTCTCTCTCTCTCTCTCTCTCTCTCTCTCTCCCTCTCTTTTCCATTTTTTCTTTGTGTAATGATGTGGCTGTGTGGCCCACTAGGATGGACCCCACCTTGGTGTGAGCTTTGATTTTTGATATATGTATTTCCCTTTTAACACTGTATTCAAATATTTATATTAGTGGATATATGATGATGATGTTGCCTTTGTGATTTGGGTAAACTTGTGGTTATGCTTATTACGAGACAAATGTATGTTGAAAAATCCTCCTTGTAAGATCCCAAGATAGGAATCTGGCGTATGCACGCTGGGAGCCGAGAATGGGGTAATACGGAGGTTGTCGGCACTGGATTCAGCGATTGGGAAGTTTGTGAGCCCGATTTATGAGTTTGGGGTGTGACAGAAGATGATATCAGAGCATAAATTGGGAATACCTGAAGATAACATCACATATCTGTTGATAGTTACCCTGCACTCTATGATTGTTGAAAACTTAAAATGGTTAGATACTCGAGTTCGAATAACTTAGAGATTTTCTGATATAGCTCCCTTCCGTTGAGATTGTGAGGCTGCATAGTATTCCAGTTTCGATCATTTGTGATCCACTGATATGAGGTTCAGTGGGATCATCATAACGCTGATAAGGCATTTTGGGAGCAAGAGGCGGAGGTTCGTGGGCGTTGTCCCCATCTCTTAGGTGTTTGATGATTATATCTATATGTAATATCCTGAATTTTTACCAACCTGGGATTAGACGTCCTTAGGCAATGGGTCGATCCTAACACCTTATTAACTTGTCAGAACTGAATCCCACAGTCTAAAATCGCTCCTTAACCCATGTCCTTCACAAATCCCACCCTTCACCACCTTGTTCTTTAAATTTTCTAAGTACTTTCACATCAGACACTATCTTAAAGTTTAGGTGATGAAGAATAATACTTAAACTAAACATCGCTACAAAGGTCTAAGTACCACCTCAGACCGAAATCACTCAGAACTAAATCCTTTAGAAATTAGGCGAGATTTAGCTAGTGTTAAACTAGAGTGCCTGTGAAATTAGCACCAATTGCTTTAAATACGATCTGCAAGACCCAAAACTTGTAGAACTGTTGATGTTACATTAACCTAAAATCTAGGATCAATCTCATTACCGAGCTGCTCTCGGGAGCATTACGAAACACTGTATCAGATCTGGACCGCACGTCAGAAGTCTGATTAACACGAAGTTAAGGAATTAAGACCGCCTTGCTGGGCTTGACAACCATTTCGAAAATCAAATCCAGATAGTGTCCCAGCGCTATTCGCTTGAGTCGGAGCAAGGAGTGTGAAAACACTTGATTTTCTTTACAAATAAATATCTCAAATAGTAATCTAGCACCTCTCGCTTGCGGATCAGTTTTAAGAAACCAGACCGTCAGAATCAGACCAAATTACACCCTCGGATCAGGAGAAATTTCATACACATATCCATGTACTCGAAATCTCCGATCGAGATCTGCTGACCGTTGAACTGAAACTGGTTCGCCACGCGTGATCTGGGAATCCCACTGAAACAAAAACTTAACTCCACTTAGATCCAAGGTTGGTGAGCTTAAGTCTGACCTTTGGCTCAAAGAGGCCCGCCGGAAGTCCTCCGTTAAGCTGAAACTGACCCGCTTTGGTTATAACCTAAGTATACTTTGACCTGGAGTCTATTTCGGTGAGTTTTTAGGCTATATAAGGACCTTAAACCCTCTCTCATTGCAGCCATACGAATTCGAGAGATACCCTAGAGAGAGAAGAGAGAAAAGAGAGAGAAAGTGTGGGAGATGTGGGAGAATCTCCCTGCCATGCTTCCCTGCTGCTCCACGAGCTCCACCACTCCATTCTAATCGCTTTCCCGGCGATTCCAACTCCGTTTCTAGGTAAGAAACCCTAACCCTAATCTGTTTTAGGGTTTTGATAGTTGTAGGTTATGAAACAACTAACCTAAAGCATCCTATAGGTTACCAATCTGCCAAATACGAAAGCTTAGCAAACCTATTTACTTCGTTACGATTCTATGACAAAAGGTGCGGACTTTAGATCTATAGGTTATGGTTTTCAACGCTTTCATTGTCAGATAATGATAGATTCATGATCTGCATGCAATTGCACATGTACAAAGTGTTGTCTGATTTTAGTTTCAATTAAAGATGAAAAATATGAAATTTTACATACTTTAGGTATTTGTAGAAAGTACCGTATACGTATAAATTTTGGAAATGTGTTTGCCATGATTATTTGTTGTATTGATATATGATATATGGATAAAATACTTGTTTGGCGAAAGGAATCGCCCTAATTCATGTTTTGCTAATATAGACTATGTATGTTAAAATAGTGTATTCTAAGTGTTTGTGAAAATAACTGAACGAGTATAGAATTCTCATTCGTACTCGCCATGACTAATTGTCATGGATATATGATTGTTGTATTGGCGATACCCCTTTGACGAAAGGATTTGCCCTAAATCATGTCACGGCCAATATACACTAAATATGCTAAAATGTGTGGCCCAAGTGTTTGTGGAAAGGACTGAATGAATATGGAACTTGGATTCCTGCTTACCATGACTATCCGTCGTGGGTGTATGCGTGTTATGATTGGGGTAACTCCCTAGTGAAAGGATTTGGCCTTATACCTATGTGATCAACATATGTCATGTATGTTGATGTATGTATTCTACGTGTTTGTTGAAATATTTGAATGAGTAGTAGTTAGTAAATTGTAATGTATAAGGGTGTTGAGATATGATTCTTAACTCCTTTAACTATGTGTATGATTTCCTTAGATAGCTGTGTGATTAGGAATTGAATATGTACAAACTCATGCTTGTGTTGTGCTTCATAACATGCTCAACTGATTGTATGAATTTATCTATGTAAATGCATATGTTTAAATTCATGTTTACGTTGTATGATCCGTCATGGGTGATGGGGGAGTGGAGCAACGAGTGCGTGCAACAGCCCTGGCAGCCCTAAACGGATAATATCAGACTTTGGATGTATGATTTGAATCTTGATTCATTACTGCTTTAACTATCTGCAATTGAATGTGATTGGGGCTATGATTATAGTCCAGGCAATCGGTAACGAAAATGAATGCGTGGTTGAGATTCATTTACCATGTAAGATGTGTTTGACGAACTCGAGTCGTACTTCGGTTGGCGATAGTGGTTGGCCACACGAACTGCTTATGCGGTTCATATCGTTCAACTTGTTGTGCGCTCGAGCTAGCCGAGCTCGTCAAGTAACCCGATCTGTCTTATGTATGTTCACCATGTTTGGACGCCTCTTCTTAAACTTAGGGTACCAAACTTACCAGTGAAATCACCTCTAACCATGGTACCTCGATCAGCTAAGACTCATGAGCAGGGCATGGTGGTATGGGACACCGTGGTCGAGCTGTCAGCCTACGCTAGGGCCACGTGCCTCCCCGTAGTGACCAGTGAGCAACCAGACTCGTGAGCCGATTATGGTGGTATGGGACACTATATTCGAGCTGTCGGCCTACACTGGCGTAGCTTGGCTATGGTCCTTAGTCGGGTTGCATCTGGGTCCCATTGTCAATAAGTGGACTGGTCGGGCTTCGAAAATAGACTGTCAGTTGGTAAGATGTTAGTGGAGTGACCTCGAGCATACTCTGAAATCTGTGATTGGCGGTGAGCCCTTCGCAGTAACTAGAGCATGAGTTGAGCCGAGTACGGTGAGACCTATATTCGAGCTGACGACCAGCGATTGAGCCGAATACGGTGAGACCTGTATTCGATCTGACGGCCATTAATTGAGCCGCATACGGTGAGATCTGTATCCGTGCTGACGGGTGACGAGCCCTTTGTGATGCCTTCGCTATGCCTCTCAAATCATAATATTGTATGAGATTAACTAGGACTAACGACCCTAGAATGGATCATGTTTGAGAATGATATAAGGGAGGTACCTAAGTTTCCCAATACTGCTGTTTGAAATGGACTAATAATTACTCGGTAATCATGTTCATCATCGCACTGCATGTGCCTGGTAGATGTAGAGCACTGAGGGATGAACGCATTCGCGAACGTAAGATGGTGTCGCATGAGGGTGGTTTGGCAAGGGCATACATCATGTCATTTCATACTTAATTAAATAAGAGTAGTTAGAATTGTTTAATTGTACTGCTTTATCATTACTGCTTGACTGAATTGATAACATGTTAACCTATGCTTTATTGTTCCACTGAGTTGGCCACTCATTCCCACGTTACGGGACGGTATTTTAAAACACCCACTAGACCCTGTATCAGATGCAGGTATCACTGGAGCACAGGAGACTGAGCCCGACTTCTATGACGATCAGGAGGAGTTCTCCTACATGCAGTTCGCTGAAGGCTTCGCATAGGCTGTCCAGTGCTACGGGGCTACAGGGTTGATAATTTTAGTTGTACTATTTTGACATTTTGATTCAGAACCAACATGTATATATACGGTGACTCAGTTAGTGTTCATACTCTGGAGATCGAGAATGTTTTGTTTTATATATATCTATATACACCTTTCAGTCTTCCGCTTACGTTTTATACATGGATCTGGAGTATGAATTACTGTTTTGGTAGAATCTCACTCATGTTTATTGTACTAACACAGACAACATTTAATCATCATTATCTATGTTGCATAAGTGATGTTCTGGAACTCGAGAGTTGAGTTTCTACTCGACCCTCAATTTTGGGATGTTACACTATAACAATAGGATATCTCTCCCTTGATGAGCTCTGTATTGGTTGTGTTGTGGTTTAAATTTTGAGGATGAAATTTTTATTAGGAGGAGAGAGTTGTAAGACCCGTATCCTAGCCTATACTATTCCATAGGCTTTCGCGGTCCTCTCGATCTAATTCTGGTGACCTGCGACCTATAATCGACGTTTGCGTGCAACCCTGAGTCGTGTCTTGTATTCCAGAGTTAGCTCGACCCTAGACTTGTACCCTAACGACCGCGCCGTCACCACGGTTCCGATGCCGCGTCTTGCTCGCCAAGGCGATACCCAGGCCAGAAGATGTGGGCCCGCGTTCAGTTAGAGTAAACACCGCGCATTTGCAATCCCAAAAGAATCTCTATATCATGTCCCATCAATCAATTAATCAATCACCTCATGTCAAGTACAAGGGTAACCCCAAAGTCAACTCTCTTCTTCTCTATCTCTTACACACCCATACATGTCAAGTACACCTATCAACTCACATCCATCATTACACTCATCACCTCTCTTACAACCACCCTCTCTCTCTCTCTCTTCACATTTTCCAAACAACCGAGGAGGTGCACGACTAAGCACTTCCAAGAGAGAAAAGAGTGTGTTTTGTAGCCCACTTCCACCCCAAAATCCATCATCTTAGCCCTTCAATTCTCATCACCTTCCATCAAAGTGAGACACAAGGAGATCGGCGTTTCATTGGACTAAGAAGACAAATGGTGGGTGCTTTTATAGGCTTAGATTTCGTTCTTTTGATGATGGGCCAAGTGGGGCCTACCGATTGATGGTATCGATGGTATAAATCTCACTTTGGACCCTAGATGTAGCTGATGGCCCACCTTGATCTTCATGATCATTCAATGATGGGGCCATTCTCCATGGACCCCATCATGATGTTTATTTTCCTTGCATAAATAGGGGTCATCTAGACCTTTCATTTTGGTGGTGGAGGAATCTCCACTGTTGATCATTGATTTGGTGTGCCCACATGTATTGGGACCCACTTGATGTACGATTGAATACATGGAAAGGGAGGACCCATAGTGACGGGGTCCCTCCATCACTCGATCTTCCTTCTTTCTCTCTCTCTCTCTCTCTCTCTCTCTCTCTCCCTCCCTTTTCCATTTTTTCTTTGTGTAATGATGTGGCCGTGTGGCCCACTCGATGGACCTCACCTTGGTGTATGTCTTATCCACACCATCCGTACATATGGTGGCCCACCTGGACAGCACGTCTGAAGGTGGGCCCACCTTAATATGTGTTGTATCCAAAACCGTCCAGCGTCCCTAGACGCTGGACGTCAATGAAGTGTGAACTGACGGTGTGGTGTACCGTCCAGTGAAACAAAAATATTAGTATGAATTTAATCCACGTCGTCCATCCTATTTCCCAAGTCATTTTGGCGTCGAGTCAAGAAATGAAGTCAATCCAATTATCTGGCTGGCCATAGCATAGAAAACAGTGGTTTTTACCGTTAAAATCCACTTTGACGTTTCGATACACAAAAATATATTGGATATTGGGCTCTTTTGGACTGTCTTGAGCCATAGAGTCCAATGGGTGGAGTGGATCCACCTGATGCGGGCCCCACCTAGGAAAACCTTAAAAAAACATTTTTTTTAAATAAAAAAATAAATATAAGGTAGCAGGCGCTGCTGCTGCTAGCATCAGCGTCCTGCTGAGTTTGACGCTGAAGGCAAGGGGTCCCAACCATGGGCCCCACAGTGATGTGTGAGAACATCAACACCGTGCATTTAGTGGGCTCCCTTCTTGCGGTGGGCCACCCCAAAAATATGCCTATGTGGCAGCTCAGGTGGCCCACGTCACAGGAAACAGTGATGATTGAACGTCTACCATTGGGACTTCCATGGTCCAGCAGTTTTGGAGCAATTGATATTTATTTTATTATTATTTTTTTAATTGGGTCTGTGTGACCTTATCAACAGGTCAGATGGGACATAAACATCATGATGGGTCCTATGTGGGACCCATCCCTGCCATTTAAAACAGCAGCCGCTGCCAGCTGTTGTTGTACGTGCAGTAGTAGCACGTGATGCATGTGCCACCTACTGTGTAAATGTACACCGTCCATTTAGTTGGTGGGCCACATGTGTGGACCCTACCATGATGCATGTGTTGTATCCACACCTTCCAACCATTTTGAGAGATTATTTTATGGCATGAGAAACGAATGAGTCAGATCTATAGTTCACACGGACCCCAGTATTGGAAATAGCGGGGACAGTGACATCCACCGTTCAAAATTTCTAAGGGCCACAGTAGTTTCCAATTAAGCTGATATTTGTTTTCACTTCATCTATCTCTATGTTAATTTATGAATAGGTTGGATATCAAAACACATCACGGTGGGCGACACCGTGCAATCCAGCCATGGTATGGTCTAGATGATCTTTCGACTTGATATATTTAAGGGTCATGTGCAGGGCCCACTTGTTATGTATTTGTGGCCCATTTGATAAGACCCATTGTGATATATTTGCAGCCCATTTGAG
Source organism: Magnolia officinalis (assembly GCA_021015155.1). Taxonomy (NCBI): domain Eukaryota; kingdom Viridiplantae; phylum Streptophyta; class Magnoliopsida; order Magnoliales; family Magnoliaceae; genus Magnolia; species Magnolia officinalis. Next base: position 37,323,447 of record JAJHSJ010000009.1, read on the forward strand.
GCCCACCTATGATATATTTAAGGCCCACCTGTAATGTATATTTGAGGCCCATATGATAGGGCCCACCTGCTTGAATCTGAGGCCTATGGACAAGGCTCATTGTAATATGTATTAGGCCCATTAGTGCGGCCCATTGATGCAACCAATTGATGTATATGAAGCCCATTAGTGCAACCCATTGATGCAGCCCAATCGATGTATATGAAGCCCATTGGTGCGGCCCATAGACGCAGGCCACTTGATGTATATGAGGTCCACTGGTGCGGGCCATGTGATATGGCCAACTCGATATATATGAGGACCATTGGTGCGGCCCGTGGATGCGATTCACTTGATGTATTTGATGGCTCATGGGTTGAGGCCCAATGGGATGTACATAAGGCCCATTGCAATGTGTGATTCCACCATGGTTTGTGTAATGATGTTTATGGTAGGCCGTGCCTTGGGAGCAATGATGGTTTGATGTCCACATTATAAGAATAATGTTGGTTAAATGTCCGCATTATAACTCTCCCTAGGGCCCATCGATAGGCCCAAACTTGATGTTGTAGGCCATCTAGGCCCATCTTTGTTGTGAGGATAGTTCATCACCTTATAACATACTTAGTGTAACTCCATGACTCATGCCCATACGCATCATATGTAGCTTGATATGAGTAGTGACTAATCATTGCATATGTCATTGGACAGATTATTTATGGGACTCATTGATAGATGTTACCCACATGAGTGCGTGGTACGTGCAGGATTGCTGCATGACTGTACGGTGTGACTTATGCATCTCGCATATGTGTGACATGATCTTGTATGCCCTAGTGACATCAAGGTCGTGGCCTCCGCAGGCACATCGTGGATGACCAGATGGGACACCGAAAATACTTGGTTCTAGCACGTGGGCACTTAGGATGTCCTTGGGTGAAAGTCTCAGAACCTTCGAGGCCAGAAGACGCCTCATCGTCTAAACCGAGTGGATACATGAGTGCCCGAGTGCCGAATACCAGTAGGCCGCATCTCCCACTGTGTCGTGGTCAGTTGGGAGGGGGTGTGGCCTTATCCACCATAGTAAGGGGGCTATAAGCTAGGCCGAGTATGACCAGCTTGTAAATGGGTCCACTATCGACAAGCTGGGTAGGTATTGATAGACTGATGGCTAGGTGGATAGTGAGGTCTTTTTCACTTGCTAGTTGTGTGGCTAGGGAGGCGGCAACCATTATGGAGTGTATTAGACCCCAGTGATGATCCTAGAGAGGAACCATACTGATATGTGGACTTAATGAACAGGAATTGCATACCCATTCATTCATTCATTCACTATCCACTCGGGCTGGTGATGCACAACTATTTGTTACGTGTACCTTTGCATGGCCAGGATTTCGAATGGGCACGCGACTAACTTGAGATCAGGAGTTTACCACATTGAGTCTGACTATCCAAATTTAGGTATGGGATTGGTTTGGATAGAAGTCCCTTGTGGTGGACCTCGTAGCATGTGATACTACGTACTGTCATCCTGACTTCACACTCCAGCTTGGTCATTTCATTCGCATTGCATATTGCATCCGCAGACATATGACAGTTTGGGTTGTTATGTTTTCTGTACTTATATGGCCTAGATGGACTTAGCAGGATTTACATATTGCATTGTTCCCTCAGCATCTGATATTTGGCTCTTTATAACTCCTCATTTACATAGTTAATCTTATTGAGTACTCTGATATTGTATGACTGATGGACTTGTCAGTATTTTCGCTTACTCTGTTATCGTATTCAATATTTTCGCTTACTCTATTATCGTATGATTCATGATCTTGCTAATATTTTTGACATTGTATTGCATTGAATACTTGACACTTATCTTGTGCACACACTATCACCACCCTTTAAGCTTTCTATAAGCTTATGCACGACAGATGTGTGCAGGTGGCGTTAGGTTGCAGCAGCATTGAGCATGGAGTGTGCAGAGGTCTTTTGGAGCTTTGATTTTTGATATATGTATTTTCCTTTAAACACTGTATTCAAATGTTTTTATTAGTGGATATATGATGATGATGTTGCCTCTGTGATTTAGGTAAACTTGTGGTTATGCTTATTACGAGAAAATGTACGTTGGAAAATCTTCCTTGTAGGATCCTAGGATCGAAATCTGGCGTACGCACGCTGGGAGCCGAGAATGGGGTACTACGGAGGCTGTCGGCACAGGATTCGGTGATCAGAAATTTTGTGAGCCCGATTTTCAAGTTTAGGGCGTGACAATCTTCCTTCACTCCATGGCATTATTTCTCAGGTTGGCTTGGAGTATACTTTCCATGGACATATAATGACCCTGAGATGGCTTATGTTCACCCCGAGCGTCCTTCCTTGTGCTATTATTTTAAACGGAAAATGGTGAAGAAAGCATATGAATGGATCGTCGATAAGATTGAGAATATGGAATCCATCGACTTCTTCCCCTTCTACTTGACCCATTGAGCCGAAGACAGAGAAATTGAAGACAACAATGATTTGGAGCCTATCGAGAGAATTTTCCTCATCTGTATTCGATCTTGTAGCCTACTATTATGAGGAGTGGAATTCTAGAGGGAGCCCTACTACCCGAGTAGGTTTGCGAGGCAATTTGGATATGACCAGATAGTACCTCAAGTGGGAGAGGAGGTTACACGAATAATGCGAAGTTATGGGGTTGGTCTGTATAAATGGGCCTTAATATGGAAACAACTCTTGGCCAGGAACTTCGATTCCCGTTTCATTCTTCCATGATTCAACCATCAAGTGCAAGCTTCATATGCCTGGATGCGCTGGTGTTCACACCATTATTATCTGGTGCATAATTATTTTCCTGTCGACCGTCCCATTTGGATTCCTCCTCCCAGACTAAGAAATTATAGACTGGAACAAGGGATCGAATACTTTATTCAAAAAGATCATGCAGCTACCCCGGGGCAGCTTTGTCAGAAGATTTCCACATAGGAACTTATTAGAGAGATAAAGCCACCAAACACTTTGGAGGGATGGATTGCCTTTGAATCTCCTCTCGATCTTATAAGGCGAACGGGAAGACAAGCCACTCCTGTGGATGAATTCGAAACCCCTGGCGCTATTCTCTCTTCTCCTGTTCGAGAGGCAGAAGGTCAAACCGCGGCTGTGGCTCCTTCTAATGTAGATCGCACGACAACTGCAGCTTCTCCTGATGCAGGTCAGGTTGCTACTACCGCTTCTCTTATGACTCGTTCGCGAGCCAAATCTCTATCTCCAGAAGTTCTGGCACAACAACTTCCTTATCCCGCTCGAGGTGCTTGTCTTCTCGCTATAAAGACGGTTTACAAAGGAAAACAACCAATCTCTAAAGAAGATAGCTCGTCAGATTATTCAACAGGTACTTCAGTCAGCGAAACATCTTCTTCCATAAGTTTGATTGATGAAGGGGATATCTTATTAGATGAGAACCAAGAAGCGGACACTGAAGTGGACATCGGCGAAGAAGGTGAAGTTAGGGTTGAACTTCCACCCCTCGAAATTCAATCGGATCATCCAAACATTTCTTCTCCTATCAGAGCAGCTTCTCTCGAAGAAGAATAACTCGATTATGGAGGCTCCAGCTGTTCCCCTAGTGCAAAAAATTTTATCTCCTTCAATGCTTCATATTCCCCTTGCATTGTGGAGGCCACTGATGTAATTGCACATACCACCCTTCCAACGATAGCGGAGGTTTCAACATCAAGAGAAGCAAAAATTCTACTGTCGAATGCTCAGGCAAAAGCGGACATGCATCATCAATATCATGGCCATCATCCAACACTAACATCATAGTGCCCTAGGCATTAGGCGTCTATTATGCATGATATTTACCTTACGTTCAAAAGCATCATTTATTTATCATCATTTGGGCATAAAGTAAAACATAGTTGTCTTATGCATGAGATAATCGTGATCATCAACGTGTGCATTATTGTCACTTGGATATCAATATCATCTCCAACGTAACCAATATCAAGCAAAGCATAGTGATTATACACACATCATCGTCATGTGCATCAATACGTGCATGATTATCAACTAAAATATCAACCTTAGCATCCAATGTAATGATCATTAAGTAAAGCATGGTGATCAACTAACATATTCTGTCATCATATACATGTACATAATATCATCATCATTAGCATGAATGTCACTTCCACTTCATGATTAACATAAGCAATGTCACAACTACTCATTCGTCATCAATACATATGCCATCAATTCACCATCTATTAAATCATCACCATAATCAATATTAACACTACCATAATCACCATAAATTAGATCTACCTGTCATAAAAACCAACAAATCATCATCATCATCTCAATCACTAATAGGTTAATAGGTGCGTCCCACATAGTGTGACCCCCACATTGAACTTACACTACGCATAAGGTACACGATCTTATAGGTCATCCAACTATCGGCTCTTTAATGATGTGGACCGAGTCCCATGGCTAAGTGGGCCCCACTACCCGATGGTGCAAGTTCAACACATGATTGTGCCCCACATTTTACCACAAGTATGGTTAATGGGCTTTTCATTGATTTAACATTCTTGTGGTATGGCCCACTGTTCACAACCCCAAGTGTAGGGTCGCGATGCAGTAATAATCTCGGTGAGAATGAGGTCGAATCCACAGGGACTAATCTTGTGTCTTCTGAAAGCAACTAGAAGTAGAACTAGAAAAAGATGCAAATATAAATCTGAAAATAAAGGGAGTAATTGTGATGTATGTAATCAGAAACTTAAGAAATTAAAGGTGGGAACTAGGGTTTCCAAGGATCCACTTGTAGAGATCAGGGAGATCTATACTTGATTCAAGGACACAACTGAAATCAGAGTCATATCTTATCCAGTTAGAAGATATCTCAGTAAAACCAAATCTGAACTTCCGTTGACCTAATTCTCAATGGATGAGACTTGCGAGAACTGGAGGTGATTCCATCACAAAACCATGCCTAGGAGACGATGGCTCACAATAAGATATACCAATTCACAATCAACATAGAAGAATTGTGAAGATTAGAAGAGATTCCATCACCTAGCCATGCCCAAGCGACGATGGTGAACAACAGGATTTATGTAACATCCGGGATTTTTGCCAACCTGGGATTAGACGTCCTAGGGCAATGAGTCGATTCTAAGACCTTATCAACTTGTCAAAACTCAGTCCCACAGTCTAAAATTGCTCTTTAAACCATTTTCTTCACAAATCCCACCCTTCACTACCTTATGCTTTCAATTTTTCAAAGCACTTTCGCCCTAGACACTAACTTAAACTAGCTAAGTAGTAAAACTTAGATCACTTTATATACAAACTACAAAGGCCTAAGTACCATCTCAACCAGAAAACAATTAGGATTAAATCCTTTAGAAATTTAACAAAGTTAACTAAGTGCAAAACTCGATTAGCTATGAAATCCGTTGGGATCGCTTTAAATACGATCTGCAAGACCCAAAACTTGTAAAATCAGTGACTCTAGGTTACCCTAAAGTTTAGAACCAAACTCATTTCCCGGCTACTCTCGGGAATGAAATGAAACTCCGTATTGGATCTGGACCGCACGTCGGAAGTCCGATTAACACGAAGTTAAGGAACTAGGACCGCCTCGCTGGGCTTGACAACCATCTTAAAAATCAGGTCCAGCCGATGTCCCACGGCCATTCGTTTGGATACGGAGCGAGGGGGTGTGAAAAACACTATTCCCTTTTCAAAATAAATATCTGGAATAGTGATCTGGCACCTTTCGCTTGCGCATCAGTATTAAGCAACCAGACCGTCAGAATCAGACCAAATTATACCCTCGGATCAGGAAAAATTTCAGGAACATTTACATGTGCTTGGAATTTCGGATCGTGGCCCACTGACCGTTGAACTGAAACTGGTCCGCCACGTGTGATCTGGGAATCCGATCGAGTCGAAAATGTAATCCACGTAGATCCATGTGTGGAGAGCTTAAGTCTGACGTTTGGCTCAAGGAGGGCCACCAGAACCTCTCTTTTGAGCTGGAAAAGTGACGAAATACCTATATTAGCAGTAACCCTTGAACAGGAGTCTATTTCGGTGAGTTTTGAGACTATATAAGGACCTTAAACCCTCTCTCATGGCAGCCATACGAATTTGGATTTTGAGAGAGGGAAAAGAGAGAGGAAGTGAGGGAGAAGTGGGAGAATCTCCCTGCCGTCGTTCCCTGCCACCACACGGGCTGCACCATCCCTTTCTTAACGCTTTTCCGGCGTTTCCGGCGTCGTTTCTAGGTAAGAAACCCTAACCCTAATCTGTTTTGGGGTTTAGACTGTTGTAGGTTGTGAAATAGCTAACCTATTTCATTCTCTAGGTTGCCAAACTGCCGAATATGGACGCTTAGCAAACCTATCAACTCCGTTACGATTTACGACAAAAGGTGCGGACTTTAGGTGTATAGGTTAGGGTTTTCAACGCTTTCAATGTCAGATAATGGTAGATTCATGATCTGCATGCCAATTGCACATGTACAAAGTGCTTTCCGTTTCCTGTTTCGATTAACGTTGTAGAATATGGAATTTCACATACTCTAGGTATACGTAGAAATACCGTATACGTATTTTTTCTGGAGAAATGTTTGACATGTTTATTTAATGTATGATTATACTATATATGGATAAAATACTAGTTTGGCGAAAGGAATCGCCGTAATACATGTTCACTTGTAAATGCTACGTATGTTGAAATTGTGTATTCTAGAAATACCGTATATGTGTAAGTTTTGGAAATGTAATTGTCATGATTATTTGTTGTATGATTATGGTATACATGGATAACATACTCGTTTAGCTAAAGGATAACCCTAATACATGTTTTACTAACATACACCATGTATGTTGTAATAGTGTATTCTAAGGTGTTTGTGGAAATGGCTGAATGAGTATAGAATTCTCATTCGTGCTCGCCATGACTAATTGTCATGGATTCATGATTGATGTATTGGCGATACCCCCTTTGACGAAAGGATTTGCCCTAAGTCACGCCATGACCAATATACACTATATATGCTAAAATGTGTGGCCCAAGTGTTTGTGGAAATGACGGAATGAATATGGAACTTGGATTCCTGCTTGCCATGACTATCCGTCGTGGGTGTACGCGTGTTATGATTGGGGCAACTCCCTAGTGAAAGGATTTGGCCTAATGCCTATGTGATCGACATATGTCGTGTATGTTGATGTATGTTTGTTTAAGTGTTTCTTGAAATGTCTGAATGAGTAGTAGTTAGCAAATTGTAAAGTATAAGGGTGTTGAGATATGATTCTCAACCTCTTTTAACTATGTGTATGATCTCCTTTGATAGTTGTGTGATTAGGAATTGAACATGTACAAACTCATGCTTGTGTTGTGATTCATAACCTGCTCAACTGCTTTATGATTTTAACTATGTAATGTATATATTTAAATTTATATTTACGTTGTATGATCCGTCATGGGTGATGGGGGAGCGGAGCAACGAGTGCGTGCAACAGCCCTGGCAGCCCTAAACGGATAATACCAGACCTTGACTGTATGAGTTGAATCTTAATCCATTACTGCTTTATCTATCTGCAATTGATTTTGTTTGGGGCTATGATTATGGCCCAGGCAATCGGTAACGGGATTGAACTCGTGGCTGAGATTCATTTGCCACGTGGGATGTGTTCGACGAACTCGAGTCGTGCGTTGCCTGTCGGCAGTGGCTAGGCCACACGAAGTTGTTTATGCACTTCATGTCGTGCAGCTCAACGGGTGATCGTGCTAGTCGAGCTCGTCAAGTAACCCGATCTGCCTTATGCATGTTCACCCTGTTTGGACGCTACTGCTTGAACCTAGGGTACCAAACTTACCAGTGAAACCCCCTTTTAACCATGGTACCTCGATCCGCTAAGACGCATGAGCCGGGCATGGTGGTATGGGACACCGTGGTCGAGCTGTCGGCCTACGCTGGGGCCATGTGCCTCCCCGTAGTGACCATTGCGCAACCAAACTCGTGAGCCGAATACGGTGGTATGGGACACTGTATTCGAGCTGTCGATACTTACGGCGAGAGCCGAGTACGGTGAGACCTGTGCTCGTGCTGACGGGCGACGAGTCCTCCGTAGTATCTTCGAGTATGCTCCAAGGGTCTGTGATTGGCGACGAGTCTTTCACAGCAACTAGAGTATGAGTTGAGCCGAGTACGGTGAGACCTGTACTCGAGCTGACGGCTAGTGATTGAGCCGAGTACGGTGAGACCTGTACTCGAGCTGACGGCCAGCAATTGAGCCGCATACGGTGAGATCTGTATCCGCGCTGACGGGTGACGAGCCCTTTGCGATGCCTTCACTATGCTTCTTAAACCATAATATCGTATGAGATTAACTAGGATTGACGACCCTAGAATGGATCATGTTTGGGAATGATACAAGGGAGGTACCTTAGTTTCCCAATACTGCTGGTTGAAATGGACTAATAATACTTGGTAATCATGAGCATCATCGCACCGCATGTGCTTTGTAGATGTGGCGCACTGAGGGAGTTAAGCATTCGCGAACGTAAGATGATGTCGCTTGAGGGTGGTTTGGCAAGGGCATACAGCATCATGTCATTTCATTCTTGCATTTAATAAGAGTAGTTAGAATTGTTTGATTTGTACTGCTTTATCATTACTGCTTGATTGAATTGATAACATGTTAACCTATGCTTTACTGTTCCACTACGTTGATCACTCACTCCCACGTTACGGGACGGTGTTGTACACACCAACCAGATTTGTTGAGTTTCAGGTGGTGGCGATGCTTGTGAAGCAGAGCCGGACTACTTCTATGATGATAGAAGGAATTCTCCTATCTGTATCTCTCTGGCAGGTCAATGAAGACCTGATATTGTATTGACGGGGCTATGGTACATGGGATAGGAGGCATTACACTTCCTCACATTTGGTACATTTTAGAACTGCACTTGTATTTATTTAACCTGGTAATGTTATCATACTCTGGAGACTCATCGTAGGTTATATATTTTATCTATCTATCACAGTCTTCCACTTGCAAATTTAACTGTCTCTGGAGTATGATATGTTGTTTTGGCTTAATCTCACTCATGTTCAATGCACGAGTACAGTCAACATTCAAACATCATTCATTTTGTTGCATAAGTGATGTTCTGGAACTCGGGAGTTGAGTTTATGCTCGACCCCCAATTTTCAGGGCGTTACAAGATGGTATCAGAGCATGATTTGGATTAAATCGGACATGGGTTATGGTCACACAACGCACTCTGACGCACTCTGACTTAGGAGGGAGCGACGAAACGTAGAAACTGACTTAGGATTTTCCAAATTCGCCGAACGGCGAAACCGACCGAAATTGACCGCTGAGATTGGGCCGTACACACCCATGATCACGCGAAACAATCCCGAATCACTTCTAGGCCGTCAGTCGACGGGTTTGAGTCATTCCTTTGAGACAAATGTCCTTAGGTTGTGGGTCAACCACAACGCCAAAGCCTAAAACCCCCTTTCTATCCAATTCCTTCAAACTCTCTCCTTGCACCACTTCATCCTTCAATTTTTTTTCTAAGTCCTTTCACACTAGGTATAAGTTCTAACGTATAGATGATGAAGAATAATACTTAAACAAGAAATTTACTATAAATAGTAAAAATATGTAAAAATTGGACTTTTGACTATTTAAATTATGGAATCTCATGAAATAAATGGGTTAGTTGGATAGATTAGCGTCTCCTACCCCAAAATAATATATTACATGTCCAATAAAATAATTTCAGTTTGCAAATTGGACCCGAAAATGCCTCAAATAGAGTCGGGGGCCAAATCGGACGTATCTTGCAATCCGGAATGAGTTATCTAACGCATAATATATGATTTTGGGGTAGAACGAGCTAATGAAGCCAACCATGGTGTCCCCCCTCACTTTCTGAGCAATTTTCCGGCGAGGCCCTCGCCAGGTCGGCGAGGCCTCGCCACTTTTTGGACTAGGCCGGGACCGCGGTCCGGGCCGACTGTGTTTGGGGGTTTTATAAACCCCCTGGTATGTGGGTCGTCCATTGAAAACCTCCCAAAATGTTACTTCCTTCACAAACCACCCCCCCAAGCTCTCTTTTCTCTTTCAAAGTTGAGGTTTTTTTGCAAAACCGCCCCTCCAATCGCCTTCTTCCCCATTTTCGTTCACCACCCTCGTCACCTTGCTGAACTCGCTCCACCCTTGCTGCCTACCCTTCCCATTTCTTCTCATTTGAGCCCTCATACCCCCATTTCAAGCTCAAAATCGTGTGAGCTACACCACCCATTCTACTTCTTCATTTTCTTCCTTTAACCTCTAGCATTTGGGCCTTTACAACAGCTGTTGGGCCCCAGATCCGTGGAGAGCTAGAGACTCCAGCCCTCTTTCTCCTTTCCCTCCACTTCCCATGGCCTTATTCGAGTTGAATACGGCCTGCGTTAGGTGAGTTTTCAGGTGGATATAATTGTATAAGTAATAATAAATATACGTGTAGGGTATGGTTCCTAGATTGGTGTATCCCATGTTTTCCAATACCATGTTTGGAGTGTGTGCAATTAAAAGTAAATTCCGAGATTTCCTTTCAACTAACGCTTAGAAATTCCGATTCCTGGATTTAGAAATCCCATCTCACACTTTCCGACACAAGGCTCATTTTCCAAAGCCTATACCATTAATTTTTAATCCCCTCCCACCCTCCTACCAAACATGTCATTCCCAATCCTGAAGTAGGATTATCAATACAGTCTCATTTAATACAACGTAAGACCACTGGCCAAATAGACCCTTGGAGTTTTGGACTTAGAGCGGTGCTCCTAGATTTCGACAGACATGACCGTGTAGGAAATCCAACAAATATATAATGTTAACCTTAGGACCCTCTTAGTTGGTATGAGCATATGTGAAATGCTCGAGCGTCAAGTATAGACAACTCAATTCCAATTAGGCAACTTTGACCCTAAGTGATAAAATCCTTTCTTGTATTAGAAATGAACTGAAATCATCTAGTGTATAAACTTAGTCTTTGGATTATAACTATTGGTTGGTTATACTAAGGAATGTAGATAAATTAGTTAGTTGACTTGATTAGGTTGGAGCGAGACCTCGTTCCTTCATTAAATCCCCTTAGTACACATAGGCTTCTTTAATAACTCTTAGGAGGCTTGTTTGATTAGTAACTAGTCACGCTCATGGGAAACTTCTATATCCCTTAGATTTAATGATAGGTCAAATCAATACGACCCTTAGAATTGCCTCCTCAAGGACTTAGTACTATCGGGGACACGGAGTAGAGAAACTATCTATAAGCGAGGTATTCGCGGTTTGAATCGACTTCTCAATCCTGGTTGTGACTAATGAACTCTATGATCTGATCAAGCAGAAGGTCGGGATCAACTAGGATTAAGGACTGATACGACGATTTTCTGTCCTGGCTAGGCAGGAGGTCCATGTATCCGACTCAGACCCACTACACAACATTTCTTCCGTGTTGGCCGAACCAGTATTAGGCGTATATAGCCGATAGCGACTTTGTCTTTTAGGCCCAAGGAATTACCCAAATGGGCAACAAATAGTTAGGAATTAGGTCCCAAGTCGCATGCCATGTCGGCATACATATTGTGTTTATGAACGTAGAAAGATAACATGCCTATTAAGCTAGACATGATTAAATAGGATAAGTCTGGGCCGCGATAAAACCCCTTGGTAGAATTAGGCATCTTGCCTCAAACTCACACCTGTCCCTGCAATCAACCACAATACCCATCACCTTTAGCTCCCTTCTGTAACCATAGGTACCAATGCCATAGTACACATCGTCGATGAAAGGCAGACCAATGTATTTCCCATTTCATGTCAAGGATAGATTATAAATTACACCTTGTTCCGACATACGGATCAGGACATAGCTCTTGAGCCTTAAGAGTGAAAATAAAATTTTTAAGGGGGGTAGAATATTATGAGCCCAATCTAGTTAGGTCACCTAATACACCTTTTTGATCTGGGTGGCGCTGCGGAAACGTGGTGGACCCTACCCCACTGGCCCAGGATCGAAACGGTGCTCAATAAATACGAACATTATAGAAGCCCTAGCCTGTCCTACTATGAGAAACCGTTTTAGGATGATCTAGTAAGATTTGATTCACCATTTCCTTTGACATAGATAATAACAATGACTCTCTTAGACTAAGACCAAAAAGGGCAACCTTAGAAATAGACAATTTGAACCTTCCTGTGGTGGACACTCCCTATGTTTCTAGAGTGATCGGACTACGGAGTTACTGAAATATACAATTGCGAAACATTCGCGGCTTGACCCAATTCTCAATCCTGGGCGACTACCAATGGACTCACTGCTTGACCGAGCAGAAGACCAGGATCCACCAGGATTCGGAAGTGATACAATGAGCCTTCTACCCTGGTCAGGTAGATGATCGATGTATCGGGATCGAGCCCACTATTATCGTCTCTCCGTGTTGGTCGAATAATGAAAACAGCTATCTTACTCTAAATTGTGAGAATTATCGTCCAGGCTCCAAATAGGTAAAGAAATAAATTGTAGCAAACCATCAGGGTATGAGCAATGGATAAAGAATTAAGTTTTAAGGGGGGTAGACTAAAATGAACCAGCTGGTATATACCCTACCACGCGTAGAAACTTGGAATCAATAAGTCTTAGGCAAATGAAATAATAGAAATCTTCCCTTATTACCCTTAGCCAATTTCGGGGACGAAATTTTGTTTTAAGGGGGGTAGATTGTAACATCCCGGATTTTTGCCAACCTGGGATTAGACGTCCTAGGGCAATGGGTCGATTCTAAGACCTTATCAACTTGTCAAAACTCAGTCCCACAGTCTAAAATTGCTCTTTAAACCATTTTCTTCACAAATCCCACCCTTCACTACCTTATGCTTTCAATTTTTCAAAGCACTTTCGCCCTAGACACTAACTTAAACTAGCTAAGTAGTAAAACTTGGATCACTTTATATACAAACTACAAAGGCCTAAGTACCATCTCAACCAGAAAACAATTAGGATTAAATCCTTTAGAAATTTAACAAAGTTAACTAAGTGCAAACTCGATTAGCTATGAAATCCGTTGGGATCGCTTTAAATACGATCTGCAAGACCCAAAACTTGTAAAATCAGTGACTCTAGGTTACCCTAAAGTTTAGAACCAAACTCATTTCCCGGCTGCTCTCGGGAATGAAATGAAACTCCGTATTGGATCTGGACCGCACGTCGGAAGTCCGATTAACACGAAGTTAAGGAACTAGGACTGCCTCGCTGGGCTTGACAACCATCTCAAAAATCAGGTCCAACCGATGTCCCACGGCCATTCGTTTGGATCCGGAGCGAGGGGGTGTGAAAAACACTATTCCCTTTTCAAAATAAATATCTGGAATAGTGATCTGGCACCTTTCGCTTGCGCATCAGTATTAAGCAACCAGACCGTCAGAATCAGACCAAATTATACCCTCGGATCAGGAAAAATTTCAGGAACATTTACATGTACTTGGAATTTCGGATCGTGGCCCACCGACCGTTGAACTGAAACTGGTCCGCCACGTGTGATCTGGGAATCCGATCGAGTCGAAAATGTAATCCCACGTAGATCCATGTGTGGAGAGCTTAAGTCTGACGTTTGGCTCAAGGAGGGCCACCAGAACCTCTCTTTTGAGCTAGAAAAGTGACGAAATACCTATATTAGCAGTAACCCTTGAACAGGAGTCTATTTCGGTGAGTTTTGAGACTATATAAGGACCTTAAACCCTCTCTCATGGCAGCCATACGAATTTGGGTTTTGAGAGAGGGAAAAGAGAGAGGAAGTGAGGGAGAAGTGGGAGAATCTCCTTGCCGTCGTTCCCTGCCACCACACGGGCTGCACCATCCCTTTCTTGACGCTTTTCCGGCGTTTTCGGCGTCGTTTCTAGGTAAGAAACCCTAACCCTAATCTGTTTTGGGGTTTAGATTGTTGTAGGTTGTGAAATAGCTAACCTATTTCGTTCTCTAGGTTGCCAAACTGCCGAATACGGAAGCTTAGCAAACCTATCAACTCCGTTACGATTCTACGACAAAAGGTGCGGACTTTAGGTGTATAGGTTAGGGTTTTCAACGCTTTCAATGTCAGATAATAGTAGATTCATGATCTGTATGCAATTGCACATGTACAAAGTGCTTTCTGTTTCCTGTTTCGATTAACGTTGTAGAATATGGAATTTCACATACTCTAGGTATACGTAGAAATACCGTATACGTATTTTTTTTTTAGAAATGTTTGACATGTTTATTTAATATATGATTATACTATATATGGATAAAATACTAGTTTGGCGAAAGGAATCGCCGTAATACATGTTCACTTGTAAATGCTACGTATGTTGAAATTGTGTATTCTAGAAATACCGTATATGTGTAAGTTTTGGAAATGTAATTGTCATGATTATTTGTTGTATGATTATGGTATACATGGATAACATACTCGTTTGGCTAAAGGATAACCCTAATACATTTTTACTAACATACACCATGTATGTTGTAATAGTGTATTCTAAGGTGTTTGTGGAAATGGCTGAATGAGTATAGAATTCTCATTCGTGCTCGCCATGACTAATTGTCATGGATTCATGATTGATGTATTGGCGATACCCCCTTTGACGAAAGGATTTGCCCTAAGTCACGCCACGGCCAATATACACTATATATGCTAAAATGTGTGGCCCAAGTGTTTGTGGAAATGACTGAATGAATATGGAACTTGGATTCCTGCTTGCCATGACTATCCGTCGTGGGTGTACGCGTGTTATGATTGGGGCAACTCCCTAGTGAAAGGATTTGGCCTAATGCCTATGTGATCGACATATGTCGTGTATGTTGATGTATGTTTGTTTAAGTGTTTCTTGAAATGTCTGAATGAGTAGTAGTTAGTAAATTGCAAAGTATAAGGGTGTTGAGATATGATTCTCAACCTCTTTTAACTATGTGTATGATCTCCTTTGATAGTTGTGTGATTAGGAATTGAATATGTACAAACTCATGCTTGTGTTGTGATTCATAACCTGCTCAACTGCTTTATGATTTTAACTATGTAATGTATATGTTTAAATTTATATTTACGTTGTATGATCCGTCATGGGTGATGGGGGAGCAGAGCAACGAGTGCGTGCAACAGCCCTGGTAGCCCTAAACGGATAATACCAGACCTTGACTGTATGAGTTGAATCTTAATCCATTACTGCTTTATCTATCTGCAATTGATTTTGTTTGGGGCTATGATTATGGCCCAGGCAATCGGTAACGGGATTGAACTCGTGGCTGAGATTCATTTGCCACGTGGGATGTGTTCGACGAACTCGAGTCGTGCGTTGCCTGTCGGCAATGGTTAGGCCACACGAAGTTGTTTATGCACTTCATGTCGTGCAACTCAACGGGCGATCGTGCTAGTCGAGCTCGTCAAGTAACCTGATCTGCCTTATGCATGTTCACCCTGTTTGGACGCTACTGCTTGAACCTAGGGTACCAAACTTACCAGTGAAACCCCCTTTTAACCATGGTACCTCGATCCGCTAAGACGCATGAGCCGGGCATCGTGGTATGGGACACCGTGGTCGAGCTGTCGGCCTACGCTGGGGCTATGTGCCTCCCCGTAGTGACCATTGCGCAACTAAACTCGTGAGCTGAATACGGTGGTATGGGACACTGTATTCGAGCTGTCGATACTTACGGCGAGAGCCGAGTACGGTGAGACCTGTGCTCGTGCTGACGGGCGACGAGTCCTCCGTAGTATCTTCGAGTATGCTCCAAGGGTCTGTGATTGGCGACGAGTCTTTCACAGCAACTAGAGTATGAGTTGAGCCGAGTACGGTGAGACCTGTACTCGAGCTGACGGCCAGCAATTGAGCCGCATACGGTGAGATCTGTATCCGCGCTGACGGGTGACGAGCCCTTTGCGATACCTTCACTATGCTTCTCAAACCATAATATCGTATGAGATTAACTAGGATTGACGACCCTAGAATGGATCATGTTTGGGAATGATACAAGGGAGGTACCTTAGTTTCCCAATACTACTGGTTGAAATGGACTAATAATAACTTGGTAATCATGAGCATCATCGCTCCGCATGTGCTTTGTAGATGTGGCGCACTGAGGGAGTTAAGCATTCGCGAACGTAAGATGATGTCGCTTGAGGGTGGTTTGGCAAGGGCATACAGCATCATGTCATTTCATTCTTGCATTTAATAAGAGTAGTTAGAATTGTTTGATTTGTACTGCTTTATCATTACTGCTTGATTGAATTGATAACATGTTAACCTATGCTTTACTGTTCCACTGAGTTGATCACTCACTCCCACGTTACGGGACGGTGTTGTACACACCAACCAGATTTGTTGAGTTTCAGGTGGTGGCGATGCTTGTGAAGCAGAGCCGGACTACTTCTATGATGATAGAAGGAATTCTCCTATCTGTATCTCTCTGGCAGGTCAATGAAGACCTGATATTGTATTGACGGGGCTATGGTACATGGGATAGGAGGCATTACACTTCCTCACATTTGGTACATTTTAGAACTGCACTTGTATTTATTTAACCTGATAATGTTATCACACTCTGGAGACTCATCATAGGTTATATATTTTATCTATCTATCACAGTCTTCCGCTTGCAAATTTAACTGTCTCTGGAGTATGATATGCCGTTTTGGCTTAATCTCACTCATGTTCAATGCACGAGTACAGTCAACATTCAAACATCATTCATTTTGTTGCATAAGTGATGTTCTGGAACTCGGGAGTTGAGTTTATGCTCGACCCCCGATTTTCAGGGCGTTACAATTTACTAACTTCACAATCTCAATACATGAAAAGAATATACTCAAACCTATTGCAGATCTACTATAATTTGAGTCACAATAAACCATTAAAAACTAAAAGTATTCCTTAAATATCAAATAAAATCAAAGAGAATTCAATATAAACATGAATCAAAGCAATAGAAAATGTCCCATCACACTACAAGCTTCACCTCTTAGCCCTAGCTAAGAGGTTTAGCCAACCATAGACATGATTGGATCTAAAACCCTAGGATAAAGCATGAAAAACTAAGGAAGAAGAAGAACGCTTGGTGACGACTCTCCACGCTTTTGCTTCACTCCTCAAACCCTATATGATGCTCGGAGATTCCCTGGAGACTCCTATTTATAGTTGTACAACACCTCATTTGCACCTCTTTGGAAAAATTCGAAAACTGCCTCAAATTTATGCACTCTGCGTAACTCTGCGTAACTTCGTGCAATCCATTCGATGACATCGAACAACCTTCGATGTCATCAAAGGTGTCTTTTGTTTGTGCTTTTGTAGCTTCATCCGGACTCTGCGACCTTTTATGTCATCGAACCTACCTTCGATGTCATCGAGCATTGTTCGAGGAATCGAGAATTATCCAAAACAGTCCAGAAAATTAATCAAATTTCTTCAATAAATTCAATGTCATCGAAGAGACCTTCGACGTCATCGAACAGATCTTCGATGTCATCGAAGAGTGCTTCGAGTAATAAAAAATGGTGCTCAATATGTCTAACGAGTTTTACCGAAATCCCACAAAAAATTTGATGTCATCGAACAGGTCTTTGATGTCATCGAGCAGAGCTTCCAGTCAGAAAACAATCATTTGTGCAGTCAAGTATGAGTGGGTAGAAATAAGATATGAAAGTGAGATTTTGAAAACCTAGAACCTAATATAAGCAACCAATTAAATAAATTCTTTGTCCATTAAATCGAAATTTGCATATCAAGTTTTTCAATGTGCTTAGTGAAAATAAACTTACTTCCCATACGAATACTATCAATTCATCATATTTGCCATGCTCATCGCTTCAAGATCAGTTTGAAACTCAAGTACTGATTCCAAACTTATCTTCTTTTCCTTCTTTTTTTTAGTTTTTGATTTTATATCGACGGTCAATTTTTATTCATTCTTTTTATCTTTACATTCTTTTTTTTCATGACCTCTTTGTCGATCTCCTGTTTTTTAACCGGTTCTCTCTCTCTTTTTTTAACGTGGATAAAATTATCTAGACTCGCTTCTCACCATCTGTCAATGATTCACATACTAACAATCAGAAGTTCTAATATATCTTACAGAAGGCAGATTGAGTGTGTTTGTGATTTAGATTAACTTGATATTCAAACTTCCTCTTAATCAATTGAACGCAATAACTTAAGTGATAAATTACTTAAATGATTAACTCTAATAATCCAAAATTTAATCTCTATCTTATCATACCCAAAGCATTCTTAAGTATACAATTCATTGCTTCCTAAACAGATTTCAACTTGAATCATCGAAAATTTTCAAAATTGCTCAAAACTGAAAAAATACTGATTAGGTTACCTTATCCCCTATCCTCAATCGAAAAATCTACATTGTCCTCAATGTAAAAGAATTAAGCATGTAATACAAAAGAGGCAAAGAAAAGAAGAGGGAAGTAATGGAAAGGTAATACCTGAAGAAGGAATTCTGAGTCTTTTCCAATGATCTTAGTGTAAAGATGGGTTAGCACAAAACAAAGCTCAACAGAATATAAGCAAACTATCCTAAAACAGTAGAAGGAAACTACCTTAGTCCTATGAAAATGATAAACCTACCTATACCTCCATTAGCTAGGAGATCAATCCTGGTATAAAGGATCAGTCGAAGGTATGGACATTTCCTCTGAATCAAATTACTCAACAAATAGCTTTAATCGATTTCCATTCACTTTAAATTCATTGTCATTGTTTGGATTCGGAATCTCGACAGCCCCATGAGGATAAACATTAGTAATAGTGAAGGGGCCAGTCTAACGAGATCGGAGCTTACCTGGAAAGGGATGTAACCGAGAATTGTACAAGAGGACTTTCTGATCTGGTGTGAATGATTTCCGAAGAATATGTTGGTCATGAAACCCTTCATCCTGTCCTTGTAAATTCTCGAGTTATCGTACACATCATTCCAGATTTCTTCAAGTTCATTCAACTGAAGTTTACATAGAGAGCCAGCATTGTCCAAGTTGAAGTTAAGAGTTTTAATAGCCCAGTAGGCTCTATGTTCTAAATCCATAAGCAAGTGGTAGACCTTCCCATAGACATGTCTAAATGGTGACATTCCAATAAGCCCATAAGGCATCAGTAAATCAGATTGACCTTACCTAATGGTCTAGGTTAACCATTTTTTCCAAAATGTGTTTAATTTTCCTATAGAAAATCTCAGCTTGCCCACCTGTTTGTGGGTGGTATGTAGTGCTCACTTTGAGGGAGATGCCATATTTCTTCATTAAGTTCGCAAATGGCCTATTAAAAAAATGTGAACCTTCATCATTAATGATGGCTCGAGGCATTCCGAACTGGGAAAGGATGTTCTCTTTTAAGAATTTAATGACTGTTTGATGATCATTGTTCCGGCATGGAATTGCTTCGACCCATTTAGTGACATAGTCTACGGTGATCAAAATATAAAAATTCCCAAAAAATTGAGGAATGATCCTATGAAATCGATGCCCCAACAATCAAATGCTTCAATGATCAGAATGAGGTTTAAGGGCATCATATTTCGATGGGACAATGCTCGCAATTTCTGACAACGCTCATAAGCTTTGGAAAACTCATGAGTGTCCTTGAACATAGAGGGCTAGTAAAAGCCACACTGCTGAATTTTGGTCGTGGTCTTTTTAGCAGAAAAGTGACTACCATAGGCCTGAGAATGATAGAAGGAATTGACACTTCAGTGGTCATTGTCTAGCACACATCTCCTTAAGATTTAGTCTGGGCAATATTTAAACAAATAGGGATCCTCCCAGAAGAGTTTATGTACCTCGGTGAAGAATTTTTTTCCTATCTTGTGCAATCCAATGTGTCGGCGTGAAACCTATAACAAGATAATTAGCAATATCCACAAACCAAGGTGAGTGCGAGACTTTAAATAATTGTTCGTCAGGGAACATGTCATTTATATGTGTCGTCTCAAGGGAATCAAAGAGATCAAGGTGGGAAAGGTGGTCAGCCACTACGTTCTCTACTCCCTTTTTATCTTTTATTTTCAAATCAAATTCTTGGATTAGGAGGATCCATCTTATCAAGTGGGGCTTAGCATCATTTTTAGAAAGGAGATACTTAGATACTTGATCGCCGTATGATCTGTGTAAATGACGATCTTGGTTCCGATCAAGTAGGACCTAAATTTGTCCAAAGCGAACACCACGACTAAGAGTTCTTTTTCAGTAGTAGAGTAATTCACTTGGGCAGGATTTAGAGTTCTACTTACGTAATGAATAACATAGGGCTTCTTTTCTTTTCTCTGGCTTAAAACTGCCCTAAGAGCATAGTCAGACGTGTTGCACATAAGTTCAAAAGGAAGGCTCCAGTCTGGTGGCTGCATGATAAGTGCAGTGGTTAATATGCCCTTCAGCGTAGTAAAAGCTTCCTGACATTACTCAGTCCACTCTAATGGTACATCCTTTTAAAGTAGATTGCATAAAGGACGAGAGAGGTGACTAAAGTCCTTTATAAATCTCCTGTAAAAACCGGCGTGTCCTAAGAAGGATTGCACATCTCGTAGGTTCTTGGGTGGAGGTAAGTTAGAGATAAGACCAATCTTAGCCTTATCTACCACAATTCCCTTAGACGAGATGATGTGTCCAAGGACAATTCCCTTACGAACCATGAAATGACACTTTTCCCAATTCAGTACCAAATTCTTTTCCTCACATCGCTTCAACACACATTTAAGATTTTCCAAACAATCGCTGAAGGATGGACCAAATACAAAGAAGTTGTCGATGAAGACCTCTAAATATTGCCGCACTATGTCAGAAAAACTACTCATCATGCATCGCTGAAAAGTGGCTAGGGCATTACATAGTCCGTATGACATCATTCGGTACGCAGAGGTGTCAAAGGGACATGTGAATGTGGTCTTTTTCTGATCTTCAAGGGCTATCTCTATCTGGTTGTAGCCCGAATATCCGTCAAGGAAATAATAGTACGAGTAACTAGCTAGCCTTTCCAAGATTTGATCAATGAAGGGCAAATGGAAGTGGTCCTTCCTCATGATGGTATTCAACTTCCTGTAGTCAATGCACATTCTTCAACCAGTAGTAACTCTAGTTGGCACGAGTTCATTGTTGGCATTGGCGACGATGGTAATTCCGGACTTCTTAGGAACCACCTGAGTTAGACTCACCCATTGACTATCGAATATCGGGTTTATGATACCCACATCTAATAGCTTAAGAGCCTCGGCTTTAACCACTTCCTTCATGTTTGGATTTAATCTACGTTGTGGTTGTCGGGAGGTCTTCGCATTATCCTCTAAATAAATGCGGTGAGTACAAATCAAAGGGTCAATTCCCTTGAGGTCCGCAATCAACCATCCAATGGTTCCCTTATGCTCAATGAGAGTAGAGATGAGCATACTCTCTTGTTCCTACTCAAGGTGGGAAGAAATCACCACCGGGTATGTCTCATCTTGACCTAAATAGACATATTTCAATTTAGAGGGCAAAGGTTTTAGGTCAAGCTTCGGTGCCTTGATGTTAGACGGTAAAGACATTACATCAGTTTGGGGCAATTCTTCAAATTGTGGCCTCCATCAGTTAACTTTAAGTACCGACACGATATCCAACATGGTCCCCATCTTCTTAATCATATCATCATCAAAATCATGGGAGTGGGCTAGGCAGGTCTCTAGAGGGTCATAGGACAAGGTCATTAGAGTTCTATCCTCCACGAAAGAATCAATCAAGTTAACATCGTGGGCATCATCATCATCCTTTAACTGTTTGCTCGTATTGAAAAAGTTATTCAACTCCAATGTCATATTTGTAAAAGACAAGCTCATGACTCCATTCCTACAATTAATGATTGCATTTGATGTGGTAAGGAATGGGCGACCAAGAATGACTAGAATTTGAGTGCTCATGTCCATGATGGGTTGAGTATACAGGACAATAAAATCTACCGGGTAGTAGAATTTGTCAACCTGGACCAACACATCCTCAATTATCCCTCTCGGTACACGAACTGAGCGATCAGCCAGTTGTATTGTGGTTCAGGTGGGTTTCAATTCACCCAACCCTAGTTGTTCGTAGACCGAGTAAGGAATTAGATTTATGCTCACTCCTAAATCAAGAAGTGCGTGCTCAATGCGGTAATTCCCAATTATACAAGCAATGGTTATGCTCACTCCTCTTGAGGTTTCCCTTAATTCAAGAATTGGTTAGGGATTCCTCGAGGAGTAGCAGTTTGTCCATTCCTTTAACTAAAGTTCAGATGATTTCTCCAACTAGGATTGTATGTGTTAGAGATGGGTCCATTGAAAGGTCTTTAGTAGTTGTTTACGGCATTCGATTGCTCGTTCAGTGCCTCTTGAAAAGCAGGTATCGTTGGGCAATTTTTAGTTGTATGTATGTTGAAGTACAGATACCGCAAACAACTTCCTTAGCCTTATCCTTCTTAAGTTCCATGGCCTCGATCTTCCTTACGAGACTGGCCACTTTAGCATTTATATCATCATCCTCT
Source organism: Magnolia officinalis (assembly GCA_021015155.1). Lineage (NCBI taxonomy): Eukaryota > Viridiplantae > Streptophyta > Magnoliopsida > Magnoliales > Magnoliaceae > Magnolia > Magnolia officinalis. The sequence continues at coordinate 37,346,033 of JAJHSJ010000009.1, forward strand.
TTTAACAAGTATATCCCACCTCTCTCCCTTACTTTAGCGGGCTTAGATGTGGTGCTAGGTTTTAGGGTGATGTCCTATGATTGTTCGGTTTCAGCGAGTTTGTCAAAGTAATCCCATACCTCATCAACATTCTTGTTCATGAATTCCCCATTACACATCATCTCGACGAATTAGCACATGGAAGATGTCAGTCCATTGTGGAAGAAAGTTGTTATACACCATATTTCAAAACCGTGTTGTGGGCATGAACTGATGAAACGTCACACAAGATACAAATAAGAATTAACTTCAGATCAGTACTCTATCAGATGCTGTTCAAATCCAAGGGAGGCAATCCCGGACACCTTCTCAGGGAACCAAGACCCCAAAGGAACACAGTCTAGAATACTGTACACAACGTGGGCTGAGCCCAAGATTCTGATCCCAATCATCCAGAGTACAAATCCAAACATGAGCAAACATTGCACGAACAAAATATTTCATTCTTTTAAACCATTTTGCAAGTACACTGCTTTTCTTTTTTATAGCAAAAATTCTCTATGCATATAAAATAAGCAGTCAATCAACAACAGAAATTACAGGTAAGCTCCTACCTCTCATATACCAACAATCTCTCCCTGAGCCTCTCTATCTCCATGCGTAGGTAGAAAATCTCATCCCTATCTAGACGGTGTGCCACAAGCATGCTTTCATCATACCGCCGCCCTACGGCTAGTCGGCGGGCCATGTCCTCACACGAGTGGCGAAGCACAGCAATCTCACTAATCAGGTGGCCATGTGTGCCTAGCAGAAATGAAGGATCAATGAAGGGCCGCTCCTCAAAGGCCTCAAAAGAATCAATAACACAGGAGGAAGACGAAGCAGTGTCACCTATCATATCCTGATCAGCGGCCTCATCTGCTAAATGCCAGCCTGGGACCTGACGATACAACGACTGCTCTACTACCCATCGCTGGTATGGTACCGTCGCCATAGGAGGAGCCCCAGACTCAAGGCCTAGAGCTGTCACATCCAAAGAACGCTGCTAGGAAACCCAAACTCGCCTATACAGGGATGTCAAATCAGATGGAAGAGAGGAGTGCCCAAATCCAGAAAAGGCGAACTCCGGGATATCCTGCCAGAAACCAAACTGACGAAGGAATCGTGCGGGATGATAAGAGCAGTATCCCCGAAGGCCAAGCAACAGCAAAGGAGTGCGAGTCGCACTATAGATTAGGGGCACTCGATAAAGCCAAGTGGCCTCCTAGCTGATCTCCCACCCTCAGAGCTGAGAAAGCATACGACGATATAACGACTCAGTGGCCTCAGCACCACATGGAAGGTCATCAAGTAGCAAGCGCAGCACGTCATTGCGGCGGGAATTGGGAAATACAAGCATAGGGGTCATGTACAAGTGTTCTCATAACCATACCTGGGAAAAGATTAAATTAAGCTCAGATTTCACAAAAAAAAAAGAGGAAGCATGAGAAAGAGGTAAAAGAGCAGAAAATACCTGAAGAAACGAGCAGCAGCCTTTAAGGATGCGGGTATGTCAAAGGAAACACTCAGTCAATCCTAAGAAAAGCTTGCCAGCACTACCGAAACGATGCTCCTGCGACAAAGAACGCGTTGGAAGACATCTAGTAAAATTACCAGCGATGACCGTCTCCATCCTGAAAAGAGCAGCTCAGCCAAGGTACAAAATATCAGTGCATTCAGGCACTGACGCTGACGATCAGATCCAGGTCTCCCACGGCCAGTAGAGCAGCGGTCGTATAAGACCTCCAGGGAAAGCTCACCAACTCCACCCGCTGCAGTAGGAAGAGCAACGGGAAATCCGAACCAGGAGACCAGATCAGAAGGGCGAACCGACTCTAACGAGGGAATGTACGCCTCTCGGGTCAGGAGAAAGCCTGACAGAAGCGCAAACTCCTCCAACGATGGGCAAAACTCCAGATCATTGAAGGAAAACAGGTTCAGGGACAGTACCCAGTCATACAGTGCCACACTCAGCAGTCGCCAGTCTAGGCGAACTCGGTGAAAGTGAAGAACCTGTCGAAAGCCCAAAGAGTCTAACTCGAAGATCTCGGACTCGGTCAAACTGTCAATCCAGATATGTAACCTCTCAGAACAAGTGTCATGCGGCTGCAGTCGACAAGTCCGAACGGGCACGCCCTCAACAATCTGAACCCCTGGATCCACCGATAAATCACCAAAAATGGGTATGCCCTCGTCTAAAAGATCGATCTCATGGTGACGAAAAAAGCCAGACGCGCCCATCGCGTCACGTAGAGTATCCTGGAAAGCCTCAACAGGAGGACCTGAGTCCCTGACAACTGCTACATCAGGAGGCGTCTGAAATGAAGAAGCCTCAATAGCTGCAATGTCTGGAGCATCTCAGTGGCACATAAGAACTGTATCCTGCACGCCGACAGGAGCTGACTGTCCGACTATCGCCTCAAAATCTGCGTAAAAAATCTGACTCAGGCCACCCATCGGAAGTCCATCGTCTACTAGATCCGAGCCATCTAAAGCGCCAAGAGGAGAACTGCCACCCACCCAAATGTGATCCATTCCATCCATACCTTTCATACCATCCATCATCACCATACTAGCATCCAAACCATTCATGATTGTCTCTCCATCATCCGCACCGTCGGTTGCCACCATTAAACCACCTCCACCCTCTAAACCATCCATCCTCATCATCGCGACATCCGCAAATCCCGGCGGCCCATCAAAACCATCCAACCCCATCAGTCCATTGGTGGAAAAATGATCCAAGCCATAGATGGTATTGACTTCTTCAAGAGGGCCCATCACTTCTCCATCTACCCCCATCAATCCACCCATAAACTCTTTATCATTTATGGAGCTACCCACCTTTTCACCATCAATAAACCTACCTAACCCATCATCATGATTGGCCATGATGAATCAGAAAAAGAGAATGGAACAAGGGATGGATGAGACAAAGAGGAAGGGACAAAATGGAGACAAAAGGGACGATCAGAGAGGGGACGAACGAGAATATCAGAAGAGGGACAAAGGGAATGAACAGAGAAGAACAGGGCTTGCTGGAAGAAAAGATCAACGGAGGCGGTAATCGGATTACCGCTAGCGGTACTCGGAGTACCGTTTCAGAACAGAGGTGTCATCACTGAATCGCTGCGGCACCTGACAGAACAGGCAAAACGGGCAAATGTCAACGGGCGGTAATCCGACTACCGCCCCGGCCCAGTTTCCAGTTTAATCTGGTTTGGATCCACTTTAGATGGTAGGGAACAAGTAATATGCTCCTACGTGCACAATTGGATAAAAGCGACTATGAGAAAAGAAGACAATGCTGAGCAAACTGAAATTTCATATAAAATATGGAAGACTATACAGCAGGTCTCATGATACAATGAACTAGTCGTCATCTGGAAAATAGGTATCTCTATCTTTGCAATGAAAATGAGGTCTCAAGATCCCTCCTCCAGCAAAGCGGGCGCCACCACCAGGAGCATAGCCAGGCTGAAGGATCGGACCCATGCCGTACTGCTCACTCCAAGAGCTGTACTCTCTATCCGGGTCAACAAAGGCGCTGGCTTCGTAGCCCTCCAAAGCAGCAGTCAGCTCTCTCTATGGCACAGATCTCCAATCGGATGGTCCGGATGACAGACTAAGCGGGACCAAAGGGCTGCCAGTCAGCTGCCAAAAAAGTCTCTCTCCCAGATACCATTTTGTCACCCGTGGATCCTCCAGGATGCGGCGTCGCCGAGAACCCTGAAAAGCCTCCTGAGCTCCAGGAGTAAGAGCTGCATTTGACTGAAGATATGGCCGAGTATGAAACTGCAAAAAGGAAGAAAGGTTAAAGATATGCAGAAAACAACATATGGGCAATACAGGGCAAGACAAATCATTCACATCATCAGGAACGAGGGCATCGATATTCGACCTCCAAGAAAGATCAGAAAACAAACGCATACAGCTGCGGTTATCCTTGTATCACAGCATCATGCGCAGGAATGGAGGTGAATGATTGATCAGAGTGGGTGTGTAAGACCCGTATCCTAGTTCATACTGTTCCGATGAATCCTGTGATCCTTTCCGTCGAAGTCCGGCAATCCGCGACTGATAATCGATGTTGCGCACGACCGTAAGTTGTATCCTTTAGATTCGAGTCAGTTTAATCCGAGACCTGTATCATTGCGACCGCACCGTCGCCGCGATTCCAACGCCGCGACTCACGCATCGATCCGATACCCTGACTAGAAGATGTGAGCCGACGTTTATTTTGAAGAAACACCGCGCTTTTACGATCCCGAGAGAATCTCTACAACATGTCAAATCAATCACATCAATCAATCACATCAATCAATCAATCACTTCAATGACAAGCACCCATGCTTCCTTTCTCCACAAGGCAAGCAAGCCCAAAAGTCAACCAATCCATCCCCTCACCCATCACTCACATCCATCACTCACCTCACATCGCTCTCTCTCCTTATCTCTCTCTCTTTCTCATTTCTCCACAATTCCAAGCAAGGAAAAACCCCATGTTGGGAGTTCTTCCATGAGAGAAGACAAGCAAAAGTGAGGCCCACCTTTCCCCTCCCCAAACCTCTCATCCTAGCCATCCATTTCCCATCTCCACCGTCGAAGTGAAGCATAAGGAGGTTGGCTTCCCAACGGACCAAGAAGATCGACCGGTGGGTGCTTTGATAGGGTAGTTTCATGCTTTCTTAGGTGGGCCAAGTGAGACCTACCGATCAATGGTATGGATCTCACTTGGGACCCTATGATGTGGCCAATGGCCGACTTTGATTACCTTTCTATGTATGATGGAATGCAAGGGAGGGCCCATAGTGTCGGGGTCCCTCCATCACACGTGTGTCCCACTCTTTCTCTCTCTCCCTATCTCTTTTCTTTTTCCTCCTTTCCTTGTGATGATATGATTGTATGGCCCACTTGGATGGACCCCACAATGGAGCATGCTTTGGATCCAAACCATCTAAAGGTGGGGCCCACTTTATATAGGGAGTTGTATCCACACCATCCATCATTAGGTGGCCCACCTAGGCAGGGCACACCTTAATATTACCATACGCCCAAATAAAAGAAAAGAAAAGAAAAGAAACAAGTCCAGAGACGTTGTCTCTGGACGTGAGGGTGAAAACACCATTATTTAGCCTTGGTTTATGGCTACTTGGGTGGGCCATTTATGTGGGCCCTACCTTGATGAATATATTCAATCCATACCATTCATCTTATTTACTAAATCATTTTAGGCGTTGAGCCTAAAGTTGGGACTAATCCGATTTTCTGGTGGGCCAGAACATACGAAAACAACTTCTTTACCGTCAAAAATCATCCTACCGTTTCTGTACTCCGAAAAATACCCAATATTGGGCTCGTTGGGTTTGTTTTGAGCCCCAGCAACTGATGGTTGGGACGGATCCACCTGATGTGGGCCCCGCACTCGAAAAACCCTAAAATCTTGGATTTCAAAAAAAAAAAAAAACAAAGGGTAGCGGCTGCTGTTGCTGCCGCTGACAGCGCCAGAATCGCAGGCGCTGCCTGCGCTTGCTGCAGGCGGACGGGCTGGTCCCACAGCCCTCAGCCGTGGGCCCCACCATGATGTATATGTTGTATCCACACCGTCCATGGGGTGGACCACCCCGTAAGGTGGGTCCCCTCCGAATTTGAGCCACATCTAAGACTCAGGTGGCCCACACCACATGAAACAGTGTGAATTGAACTCTACCATTGAAGCCCTTTTGGGCATTACAGAAGTTTCGGATCAAGGTGAAAATTGTTTTCACCCTTCATCCAGGTCCACGTGGCCTTATGAACGGGGTGGATGGAAATTAAATGTTACAGTGGGCCCCACATGGGACCCACACTGATGTATGTATTTTGCATCCACCGTCCAGGCGGACGGTGGAACCCACCCTGATGCATGTGTTGTATTCCACCGTCCAGTGGACGGTGGGGCCCTGTGTGTGTGAGTGTGCAGGGTGTGTGTGTGAGTGTGCGTGTGTGGGTGAGTGCATGCGTGCGTGCGTGTGTGAGTATGCACGTGTGGGTGCATGTGTATATGTGTGTATATATATATATATATATAATATTATATCTTATATAATATTGTATATATATATATATTATATAAATTATATGTTATATTATTTATATTATAAGGGATAGTGGGTTTTCATGTGGACCCCACCATGATACTTGTGTTGCATCCAAACAGTCCACCATTTGGCAAGCTTGTATTAAGGCTTGGGGCCAAAAATAAGATAGATCTAGTTATCATGTGGACCACACTGTATAGTGACAATTGAACGTCCACCATTAGACCCTTGGGCCACCAAGTTCTTGGTGACCCTATGAACAGATTGTATGAGAAATAAATGTTATGATGGGCCCTAGGAATTTTAATGGTGGAATTCTTTATCACCACTTACATTGGTGCGGCCCATTGATGTGGCCCATTTGATATGTATACGACCCATGTTGTGAGGCCCATCTTGTGTATTTGTGGCCATTGTTGAGGCCCACCTTGCTATACATGCAAGGCCCATGTGATTAGGCCCATCTGGATGTATTTGTGGCCCGTTGTTGAGGCCCACCTTGATGTATACATGGCCCATGTGTTTAGGCTCATTCAATGTATTTGTGGCACATGTTACGAGGCCCATTGTGATGTTTCAAAGGCCCATGGGATATGGCCCATTGCAATGTACCTAAGGCCCATTAATGTGGCCCACTTGATTTATATAAGGCCCATATGATGCCGCCCACTTGATGTATCCAAGGCCCATAGGTCGAGGCCCAACGGGAGGTCCTTAGGGTCCATTGCAATGTATGATTTTCCCATGGTTTGTGTAATGATGTCTTATAGCGGGCTATGCCTTGGGAGCAATGTTGGTTTGACGTCCACGTTGTAGAATAATGTTGGTTTAACGTCCGCATTATAACTCTCCCTAGGGCCCATTAGTAGGCCCACATTTGTTGATAGTTCACCACTTTATAACATGCTTAGTATAGCTCCATGATTCATACCCATACGCATCATTTGTATGCTTGATATGAGGAATGTTTGATCATAGCATAAGCCGTTGGGCTGAGACATTTACGGGACTCCTTGTGAGATGGAGTGCCCCACATGATCGCGTGGTACGCGTGAGATTACTGCATGTTTGTATGGTGTGACTCATGCATCTCGCATATGTGTGACTTGATCACTGCACGCCCTAGGGACATCAGGGCCGTAGCCTCCACAGGCACATCGTGGATGGCCGTATCAGATACCGGAAATACTTTGTTCTAGCACTGTGGGCACTTAGGATGTCCTTGGGTGAAAATCCCAGAACCTTTTTGGTACCAGGAGATGCTCCAACGTCTAGACCGAGTGGATACACGAGCGCCCGAGTGCCAAATACCAGTAGGCCGCGTCTCCCACTGTGTCGTGGTCGGTTGGAAGGGGGTGTGGCCTTATCCGCCTGAGTGAGGGGGCTATAAGCTAGGCTGAGTTTGACCAGCTCGCAAATGTGTCCGCTATCGACGAGCCGGGTAGGTATTGGCAGACTACTGGTCAGGCGGATAGTGTGGTCTCTTCCACTTGCTTGACTGTGCAGCTAGGGAGGAGGCAGTCAGTGTGAGGTGTATTAGACCCCGGTGATATCCAGAGAGGAACTGTACTTATATGTGTACTTATTAGTACTGGCACGCTTGCTTTGCATCTCGCATATGACATTTGGCTACATAGGCCTCGCATCACATGGTCTTGGTATGACCGACAGCATTCATGCCTTGCATTACATAGCTTTAGTATAACTGATAGCATTCATGGACTTACCGCATATTTCCGCATTACTCTGACATTGTACACTTGACACTCGCCTTACACACACTTTCACCACCCTCTAAGCTTTTGTAAGCTTATGCACGATAGATGCGTGCAGGTGGCGTTAGGTTACAGCAGCGTTGAGCTCGGAGCGTGCAGCTGTCTTCTGGAGCTTTTGGAGTTTTCTTTGATATCATTACATTGTATTTTCCTTCCCACATTGTACTTAAAAGTTTTTGATATAGTGGATATGTGGTGTTGTTGTTTTGTGTCTTGGTTATGCTTGTGGTTATGCTCCATTACAAAAAAAAATTCATGCTGAAAATCCTCCTTGTAGGATCCCAGGATCGGAATCTGGCGTATGGGCGCTGGGAGCCGAGAATGGGGTACTACGGAGGCTGTCGGCGCCGGATTCGGCGATCGGGAATTTTGTGAGCCTGGTTTCCGAGTTTGGGGCGTGACAGAAGTTGGTATGTAAGGCCCACCCCCACAGCACATGATATTGTCCGTTTTGCCGAAGCTCACGGCTTTAAAACGCGTCATGTCTGTTAAGGGAGAAACCCAACATATAACCACCACAACTCCAGACAACTCTTCCGATGTGGGACAAGTAACGCTACAGTTAACTGCAACAGTAGCTCGCCCAGCACAGTAGCCTGCCAGCCGCACTTGGGGGCCCGCCCACATGTGTGCCCTCCCACATGAAACAGTGACCGGGGCGTCACATTATCCCCCACCGAGGGCAGAGCCGTCCTCGGCTCTGATACCATTTGTAACAGCCCACACCCACACTGTATGATATTGTCCGCTTTGGGCACAGCCCGCACGGTTTTGTTCTTGGGATCGCCCCAGAAGGCCTTATATAGTATAGGGTGGCAACTCTACATATAACCACTACAACTTCAGACGACACTTCCGATGTGGGACAAAGCTTCACCTTCACTGTGTGCACAGTAGTTTGCCAGCACAGTAGCCTGCCAGCCACACAGTAGCCTGTCAGCCATCTTGGGGCCCGCCCACATGTGTCCACAGTGACAGGGCGTCACAAGTACAATCAAACAATTCTAACTACTCTTATTTAATGCAAGTATGAAATGACATGATGTATGCCCTTGCCAAACCACCCTCATGCGACATCATCTTACGTTCGCGAATGCTTAACTCCCTCAGTACACCACATCTACTAAGCACATGCGGTGCGATGATGATCATGATTACCGAGTTATTATTAGTCCATTTCAAACAGCAGTATTGGAAAACTAAGGTACCTCCCTTGTATCATTCCCAAACATGATCCATTCTAGGGTCGTCAATCCTAGTTAATCTCATACGATATTATGGTTTGAGATGCTTAGCGAAGGCATCACAAAGGGCTCATCACCCGTCAGCACGGATACAAATCTCACCGTATGCGGCTCAATTGCTGACCGTCAGCTCGAGTACAGGTCTCACCGTACTCGGCTCAATCACTAGCCGTCAGCTCGAGTACAGGTCTCACCGTACTCGGCTCCACTCTTACTCTAGTCGCTGTGAAAGACTCGTCGCCAATCACAACCCTTGGAGTATACTCGAAGATACTACAGAGGACTCGTCGCCCGTCAGCACGAGTACAGGTCTCACCGTACTCGGCTCTCGCCGTAGGTATCGACAGCTCGAATACAGTGTCCCATACCACCATATTCGGCTCACGAGTCTGGTTGCGCAATGGTCACTACGGGGAGGCGCATGGCCCCAGCATAGGCCGACAGCTCGACCACGGTGTCCCATACCACCATGCCCGGCTCATGCGTCTTAGCGGATCGAGGTACCATGGTTAAAAGGGGGTTTCACTGGTAAGTTTGGTACCCTAGGTTCAAGCAGTAGCGTCCAAACAGGGTGAACATGCATAAGGCAGATCGGGTTACTTGACGAGCTCGACTAGCACGATCGCTCGTTGAGCTGCACGACATGAAGTGCATAAACAACTTCGTGTGGCCTAGCCACTGCCGACAGGCAACGCATGACTCGAGTTCGTCGAACACATCCCACGTGGCAAATGAATCTCAGCCACGAGTTCAATCCCGTTACCGATTGCCTGGGCCATAATCATAGCCCCAAACACAATCAATTGCAGATAGATAAAGCAGTAATGGATTAAGATTCAACTCATACAGTCAAGGTCTGGTATTATCCGTTTAGGGCTACCAGGGCTGTTGCACGCACTCGTTGCTCTGCTCCCCCATCACCCATGACGGATCATACAACGTAAATATAAATTTAAACATATACATTACATAGTTAAAATCATAAAGCAGTTGAGCAGGTTATGAATCACAACACAAGCATGAGTTTGTACATGTTCAATTCCTAATCACACAACTATCAAAGGAGATCATACACATAGTTAAAAGAGGTTGAGAATCATATCTCAACACCCTTATACATTACAATTTGCTAACTACTACTCATTCAGACATTTCAAGAAACACTTAAACAAACATACGTCAACATACATGACATATGTCGATCACATAGGCATTAGGCCAAATCCTTTCACTAGGGAGTTGCCCCAATCATAACACGCATACACCCACGACGGATAGTCATGGCAAGCAGGAATCCAAGTTCCATATTCATTCAGCCATTTCCACAAACACTTGGGCCACACATTTTAGCATATATAGTGTATATTGGCCGTGGCGTGATTTAGGGCAAATCCTTTCGTCAAAGGGGTATCGCCAATACAACCATCATGAATCCATGACAATTAGTCATGGCGAGCACAAATGAGAATTCAATACTCATTCAGTCATTTTCACAAACACTTAGAATACACTATTACAACATACATGGTGCATGTTAGCAAAACATGTATTAGGGTTATCCTTTAGCCAAGCGAGTATTTTATCCATATAATATATTACTACAGCAAATAATCATGATACATACATCTCCAAAATTTATACGTATACAGTATTTTCTAGAATACACAATTTCAACATACATAGTGTATATAAGTAAAACATGTATTTAGGCGAATCCTTTCGCCAAATAAGTATTTTATCCATATATCGTATATCCATACAACAAATAAACATGTCAAACACATTTCCAAAAAATATACGTATACCGTACTTTCTACAAATACCTAGAGTATGTAGAATTCCATATTTTTCATCTTTAATCGAAACGGAAAACAGACAGCACTTTGTACATGTGCAATTGCATGCAGATCATGAATCTATCATTATCTAACATTGAAAGCGTTGAAAACCATAACCTATACACCTAAAGTCCGCACCTTTTGTCGTAGAATCGCAACAGAATCGATAGGTTTGTCTAGCTTCCGTATTCGGCAGTTTGGCAACCTATAGAACGAAATAGGTTAGCTATTTCACAACCTACAACAGTCTAAACCCCAAAACAGATTAGGGTTAGGGTTTCTTACCTAGAAACGAAGCCGAAAACGCCGAGAAAAGCATTAAGAAAGGGATGGTGCAGCCCGTGTGGTGGCAGGGAACGATAGTAGGGAGATCCTCCCACTTCTCTCTCACTTTCTCTCTCTTTTCCCTCTCTCAAATCCAAATTCGTATGGCTGCCATGAGAGAGGGTTTAAGGTCCTTATATAGTCTCAAAACTCACCGAAATATACTCTTGTTCAAGGGTTACTGCTAATATAGGTATTTCGTCACTTTTCCAGCTCAAAAGAGAGGTTCTGGTGGCCCTCCTTGAGTCAAACGTCAGACTTAAGCTCACCACACATGGATCTATGTGGGATTACGTTTTCGACTCGATCGGATTCCCAGATCGCACGTGGCGGACCACTTTCAGTTCAACGGTCAGTGGGCCACGATCCGAAATTCCAAGTACATGTAAATGTTTCTGAAATTTTTCTTAATCCGAGGGTGTAATTTAGTCTGATTCTGACGGTTTGGTTGCTTAATACTGATGCGCAAGTGAATGGTGCCAGATCACTATTCCAAATATTTATTTTGTAAAGGGAATAGTATTTTTTACATTCCCTCGCTCCGGATCCAAACGAATGGCCGTGGGACATCGGCTGGACCTGATTTTTAAGATGATTGTCAAGACCAGTGAGGCGGTCCTAGTTCCTTAACTTCGTGTTAATCGGACTTCCGATGTGCGGTCTAGACCTAATACAAAGTTTCAAGTCATTCCCGAGAGTAGCCGGGTAATGAGTTTGATCCTAAACTTTAGGGTAACCTAGAGTCAATGCTTTTGCAAGTTTTGGGTCTTGTAGATCGTATTTAAAGCGATTGGTGCTAATTTCACTGGCACACTAGTTTAACACTAGCTAAATCTCGCCTAATTTCTAAAGGATTTAATCCTATAAGATTTCTATCTGAGGTGGTACTTAGTCCTTTGTAGTTTGTATATAAAGTGATCCAAGTTATATTACTTAGCTAGTTTAAGATAGTGTCTAGGGCGAAAGTGCTTTGAAAAATTGAAAGCACAAGGTAGTGAAGGGTGGGATTTGTGAAGGAAATGGTTTGAAAAGGGATTTGAGGCTTTAATTGAGCATTTGGGAAGTTAAACCTGTGTTAGGATTGACACATCGCCTAAGGACGTCTAATTCTAGGTTGGCAAAAATCCAGGA